>JAAGVU020000025.1:4377532-4392533 GCA_011763525.2 Mormyrus iriodes
TTGAAAAATAGACCGTTCAAGGTTTCTGCGGGTTTTTTTATGTTCCTATGATAAAAACTCGCGGAGTTTTTTAAACGCATAGACGCGATTTCTGTTTTATCCCGTGGGCGGGATAGCCGACTCCAGAGGGTTAAGACTCTCCAGTTCAATTAAGTTGCATGTTTCTGGACAGTGATAGGAAACCAGAGACTCTGCTGAAAAGCCACACCCACAACGCTTGTGAACATGCAAACTCTACACACAAAGCGACTGTGCAGCGACAGCGCTACCCACTGCACCGCTGTGCCTTCCTGACAGGCTTGTACAATGCACAATGTGAATATCGTCATGGCATTA
Source organism: Mormyrus iriodes (assembly GCA_011763525.2). Lineage (NCBI taxonomy): Eukaryota > Metazoa > Chordata > Actinopteri > Osteoglossiformes > Mormyridae > Mormyrus > Mormyrus iriodes. The sequence goes on from JAAGVU020000025.1 coordinate 4,377,869, forward strand.
CATTTACATGCAGTTGTCACATCGCATGGACCGCAAGTCTGCAAGGTTCAAAACAATATGCTGTGGTAAAATCATTTTTGGTCAGTCATAGGTAGCAAAGTTTAGCAAACCTTGCGGTTTTAACGATGGTTCCTTTTCAGAATTATGTAGTATATGTTAAAAACAAAATCACTCTTAAAATTTACTGCTTTTGCATGAGCTCCGTATGCGCTCTCTGAGACAATCATAATCATTTTTGTCCTTACTGTTTGGATTCACTCATAGACGGTGTGGTGCCTTTAGTGAGAAATTAAACAAAAGTGAGCGGCGAGGAGAAAAGTGAATAAGAACTGGTCACGAAACGACGTCCATGTGCTGCTGTATGGGAATATTTTGTATTTCATACAGACTATTGAGCAAAAGCAAGTGATTTGTTGGCAGTGTTTTGTCTATTGGTGCAACTAACAGCAATATCACCAACTTATTTGGCAGATTTTGTAGGGTGGATAAATTTTTAATTTGCCTATATAGTTAATTTTCGACTGTTAAATATTGCAAAAACATTAAATATCGTTCAGCACTACTCAACACAATATGTTCACAAAAAATATGATTAATGTACCATATTATGTAAGATGATGTGGCTAAGTGACAGGGCTTCTGTTTTAGCAGTAATTATTTTGAGAGAAATAGTAGAAAGTAAATTAAGCAAAATGATTTAAAGTAGGCCTGTCAAAATTAACACGTTAATGATGTCATCCAGCAGTGCATTATGGGGAAACCATATAAAGATTGCGAGAGACTTTTTTTTTTGTGCTGTTGACGTTCTTAACCTGCTGCATTGTTACATCCTTTGTGATTATTCTACATTAATTTGATGATTGATTTTTCATTCAAATATGCATTATACCAAGCTTTAGTCTTAAGTTTTTAATCGCGATTAATTCATTGCAAAATGTCTGATTTAATTCGTTAATTTTTTTTAATCAACTGACAGCCCTATCTATTACTGATGACAGGCAGGCTAGGCTACTCTGCCAGGCTAAATGGCACATATCTGTGCCTAACCTTGCATTATTGGCTGAGTTCGTCAAACCCAAAAGTCGTCTTTTGATTATTTTGCATTGCAAGCATGTTGTGGTGATATTTAAGTTCTGCTTTGCAATACTGACATACGACCGCATTTTCATTCACTTTTAATGTGAAGTGCTTCCACACAGCTGATGGTTTCCATTCTTTTTTTTTTTCACCTTCATCTGCTATGCGCTGTCTCCTTTTCGCCATATTGCTGAGTAATTGAGAAGGAAAATTTTAATTGATGCTTTTTTGGTAATCAAGTAATCTTGACAGCTCTACAAATATCACAGATAGTATCAAAGGTTTGGGTAAATGTTTTACTGGAATACTGTAGGAAGGCATTCTGATGATTTTGTGCAGTTACATGTCATTACAGACTTATAATAATTGTTACTTTTTATTGATCCCTGTGGGCAAATTCTCTTTACACCTTCCCCCAGCTGGCTCTCTGTAGGTAAGAGCAAGCTGGCTGCGAAGGGCAGCCACCCATAGCAGCACCCAGGGAGCTGGGGATTAAGGGCCTTGTTTAAGGACACACAGATGTGCCCGAGGCCGGGCTTGAACCAGCGACTTTCCGATCACAAGCACAGACGCTTAGCCCACTGAGCCGCACCCTGCCCCGTTCTGGATGCCGTAATATTAGTGCTGGGTGATATGACCAAAAATTTACATCACAGCATTTTTTTTAAGACTGTAGTGGTATCACAGTGTATCACAGTATCTTTTCTTCCAAGATCACCATTACCACGGCAACAAGTGTCTACATCAGTAAAATATGTTTATGAATGTTTTTTAAAAGGTGTGTGTTCATTATAAAAAATCGTTTACATTTAGCTTGATAATACAGTGGGTTGAAAAAGTATTCAGCCCCATCTGGAAAGTCACCGCATTTCCATCTTACATCATTACTACCCATAAAAATCACAAATGCAAAGTGTCACAGTGAACTTTTCTCTGTGTACATATTTTGAAACATTTAGAGCTTTGTGAACTAAACAAATGCAAATTGACAGTCATGTTTTGAAAAATGCTGTTGGAAAAAGTAATTGACCCCTTCACATGACACACAATCAGTACTTGGTAGCAGCACCCTTTGCGGCAACTGCTTGCAATCGCTTTGGGTAGCCTTAGCTTAGCACATCTGGATGTGGGCAATTTTTCCCGGTCTTCCTTGCAGAACTGCTCCAACTTGGCCAAGTTTGAAGGCTTTCGTTTGTGAACTGCAATTTTGAGATCACGCCATACATTTTCAATCGGATCCAGATCCGCACTGTGGCTAGGCTGCTGCAAAGCCTGGGTCTTCTTTTTATCAAACCACGCTTTGGTTACTTTTGCACAGTGTTTCGGTTCATTGTCCTGCTGAAAGTGATCCAAGTCCCAATTTGGTGGCTGACATTTGAAGGTTTTCTTCCAAAATCTGGATATACTTCTTACTATCCATTCTTCCTTCAATACGGGCAAGGGACCCAGTGCCTGCCCCAGAGAAGCAGCCCCAAAGCTTGATGCTTCCCCCACCATGTTTGATGCTAGGTATGATTTTTGCTGGATCATTGGCAGTCCCTTCCATCCACCAGACAAACGTCTTTGTGTTGAGGCCAAGAAGTTCAATTTTGGTCTCATCAGACCAAAGTACATGACTCCAGAATCAGGACTCTTGCGAAGATGTCTGTTAGCGAATTCTAATCGAGTTTTCAGATGACATTTTCGTAGTAGTGGCTTTCTTCTGGCGACTCTGCCATACAGCCCCTCTCTGTGCAAAACCTTCGATATTGTAGTCTTGTACACATCCGCTCCAGCTGCAGATACTGAGCTTTGCAGGTCACTGAGTCACCTTACGATTTGCTCTTTCTTCTCTGACTAGTTTTATTGACACTTTATTTTAACAGGGCAGCCTGACCTAGGCTGGTTCACTGTGCTTCCAGCTGTCTTCCACTTTGCTCTGATGGCCTTCAGTCTTCATTTTTGTCAGTTTTTGAGGTTTCACCAAATAAGCCACTTGTACTGATTTCTCAGCTGTATGTTCCTAACAACTGGCCTAAATAATCTCTTATGGACCACTCAACAAGTTGGAGGACTGATTGTGCACCTGTTTTCATTAATCTTATTGCATAGTTAACAATCATACAGTCTCCAAGTTATTAGGGTTCGAATACTTATTCAACAGCAGATTTCACTGACATGTTCCTTATCGTTGTTGCATAATTAGATTTTCGGGATTTTTTTAGTTGAAATTTATTGTCCACGAGGCCCTCATTTATATGTAACAGTATGAAACTAAAGATGTATTTTCAAAGACAAATATTACAGGAAATTTAAAATTTGTCTTGGGGGACGAATACTTTTTCAACCCACTGTATATAATACTAATAATCTGCTGACGTTATTAAAGTATATTCAGCTCGATGGTGACATTTTATTGATTTATAACCTTATACTTAGCTCGATTTTAAGAATTTTCACTGAAATTAGATTCTAATGTATATTCATCTAGATGGTGATGTTTTATTGATTTACAACTATATATTTTGCCCCATGAAGACGTTTTATTGATTTAATACTTCATATTTACCTTGGTAACAACATGTTTGCTTTACCAGCATGATTTTAATAATTATTACCGTGATAAATTGATATTAGGTATTTCGCTATACCGATATGTATTTAATCGCACACCTAATTATATTACACGTAATCCAAATTTTTTTTTGTCACGGACTGAGGTAGTCGCTATAAATACTATGTGGAACCATTATATCTGAAGAATTGTTGTGTTGTAAAGTTGTAACCGTTAGTAAGAAGGGCACGCAGTTAACGGGGGTCCCCTCTCGATACACTCTTCACAGCGATCCATAGCGCTTCTAGCAGAGAAAAATATATAATTTCCTGTCTATGGGAAGCATTACAGCTGTTGTTTTTGCTATACTACAGTATGGCGGTATATAAAAATTCTTACTGTATGGGAATTTGAAACAATAATGTAACTTTGGATAATTATACGACTTAGTTGAATGCAGTTTTTTTTGATGGCCATGAAGTTATCAACAGTGTCACAATACTCAGAACTTAAATTCAGAAGTTCTGTCCCCCACCATGGACCCAGTTTTATGATGGTATCATGGTGACTGAGTGTTCAGAAACATTATCCATGATTCTGTGCTGGTCATGAAATTTCTAATTAATTTCAGAACGAAGTGTGAGTCTCCTGCTTGAACCTGATGGCCCAGGGAAGATCTGGGGAAGTTCTTTCATTGAAAAGTTCCCAAAGTCATATTTCTATAAATGCCACTTAGTACAAGCTGCTCTGCTTTTTTTTAATTGACTTGCCTTAGCTTTTATTGAGAAGACGTTTTGTTTCACCCTGACTTTTTAGCAGGAGAAAACGTGCTCGGATCACTGCTTCCTCCGAGGCCATGCAGGCGCCGAGGCCAAAGCTGAGGAGGAGTGTCCCTGAGAAGAACGGTAAAAGTGGTACTTCAGAGCGGACCGAGGGTGCGGGGATCATTGTTAAAGAGGAGGAGGAGGAAGTGGAAGTTTTTAGTGACAATGCACTTCATCAAAAGTTGAAGTCAGAGAGTTCTGCTAAACAGACTGGGGTCCAAGTGGAGGGACCAGGAAACTGCAAGCCTGTGGTAGCTGATCGGAGTCCTCATGCTTCAGCTCGGGATCCCACCCTGTCCCTGGGCTCTGCAAAGGGCGCTCCTGAGACTGGCACCAATGGCAGATCTTCCCAGAAGAGTGTGCTGCCTGCTAAACCACATGAAATCATTCCTTTACCGCAGCTTGCCCGGTTCCTCAAGGGGCGGAATTTGATACCAAGATCCAAACCCAAAACGAGAGACATTTCCCCCTCAACAGACATTTCTTTCTCGTCAATGACTCCTACGCCACTGCCTCGTGTCTCGCCTCCTCTGCCACCGGACTCGGAACCTATGCATAATGTGGCCAAACCTTCCCCTCCCATCCCTGGGTCATTGAAGGAGCCTGGAGACTCTCAGGAGAATCTGGAGACCGCATCCATTCCATCAACCTCCGAACCCTTGGGTGGGGCCCAGGCTGACTCACAGTCATCACTGGTGAAGAAGAAGCGGAAACTGGGAGCAAGGTACCGAAGGCATGGCAAGTTTGTCAAGCGTCCAGAGGTGGTGGGTGGCCCCACAGATGTCAACATGCAGCCAAATCTGGAGGATGTGGAGGGCCTGCTGTTTGTGTCATTCACCTCCAAGGTAGCACTGAAGGTTGTATGCATGCCTAATAAAAGCCTGAAAAATGGGGATGCTATTATACACTATGCTTTTTTGGTCTTTTGTAAATTTTCAAAAACGGCATTATATAGACTGCAGGTGTACCCTCTACCTCATTGCATTTCCACTTGATTTTTAATTGGTAGTAAATTATACAGATTTTTTTTTGGGGGGGTGGGTAATTTTTTTTCCCATTGTGTATCAATTTCTTTTAACCAAGATCTTTTCCCCCTAAATATACTTGGATGTTATAGGATGGAGAAGATAAATTCTGGAGAAATGCCATCTGTGTGGTTGCCAGAAGTCAACAGTCAACATTAATTTGACAACACCTAATATTGTCATATAAGGAAAATTCCCCAATTGCATTAGAGTGTAGGCAAACCGAACAGCTTGTCTTCATTGCTTTTTATCCTTGTCTGTCGTCACCACCATAGGAAGCACTGGAGATTCATCTTGGGGACCAGTCAGTCAGTAGAGAGGTTCCACCACAGCCTCAAGAAGGCCAGGAACCTCCGGAAGAAAATGGTATGGAGACTGGATCTCTGTCTTGGACTATATTGCGTTTTCCAAACTACGCTCTAGGTTTGTTAATGACATTTTGTCATCCCTGCCTCCTGCCCCAAACCCATCCTTGTCAAGAGTGTGAAACTACACAAGAGAAGATTGTCCGTCTGGAACAGGAACTGCTGTGTGATCTGAAGCGCATGAGACACAGACAGGTGATCCACCCTGTCCTGCAGGAAGGTAGATATAATGTCGCCACAGGGAACTATTGTCTTAAGATTGCTTGCGGGCCCATAATAGAAACGGTGTTTTGTTTTGTAAGTTTCAACCCTTCAGTAGCAATTAATGACACTGACTTTTTGTTACTCTCCTCCTATTTGTGTAGTTGGGCTGAAGTTGAACTTGTTGGACCAAACTCTGCCCATCGACCTGCAGTATCTAGGTGTGTGCTTGCCTTTGCCGCCTCCATTCTGTCCTCGGGAAGATGAGGTCTCCACTTTTCTCACCTCTTCTCCAGGTGAGGGGAAAATTCTTCCTGAACGCAGTGATTTTGTTTTGTTAATGACAAGAAGCATATTATATACATATGTGTGTATGTGTATATGTATGTATATAATGTGTGTGTGTGTGTACATACACACACAGTATTTCTGCGTAGAGCAATTGACATTACGTTTACTTTTTAGATTTATTAAAATTGTCATTTGTTGCTTTGATTTTATGATTTAACCATTTTCCCCAAATAGGTATCCAAAAATCAAAGAACACAGAACTAGATTAAATGTTTTTAAATCTTTCAACTTTATTGCATGCAACCCTCAAATAAACAATGTCTATGATCAGATGTATTTTTTTGCACATTTTTTGGTTTTGTCATCCTTCATCTCCATAACTCCATAGCTTGAGGAAGTAGTCTTGTTTATACCTGATTAACTAACCCAGAGGCAGAATTGACAGTTTAAACAAAGAAGTTCTATCATTTGAGTCTGACATCAAACTAATTTTAAAAATCAGAAAAATTTGGTATGTTACAGTACTGTTTGTGACCCATATGCTGCCCTTTGTGTTAATTGTACACTAATTTAGGGATTCAATGTGTAATGTTTATGATTGTAAGTTTTAATGTTAGGTGCATTTTCGAAAGGGTCACAGAAAACTAAACCAAGTAATTTTTAAAACCTATTTCACAAAAATTGATCTTTTTTTCCCCCTGCTCTTGCAGATGGATTGTTCCCTTTCGTGTCTAGGACTGGGAAAACAACAGATTATACAAAGATCAAAGGGTGGAGGGACAAGTTTAACATCACCCCCGAAGCGTCATCTTCCAAGTCTGAAGGTGGTATTATGCTGTAATGGCGTTTTTTTTCCAGTGATGCACGATAGTCGATTTTTGCCAAAATGTATTCGATTTGCCTGAAATTATCAGTCTTATTTTAGCTGATATCCATATGCACTTTATTTCATTGTAGAGAAGGACACCTTGCCTGTCTTGTACTAGAAATAAAATCTTACTCTTATTGTGATGTTCTACATGTAGAGACATAAAACAAGACATGACAAAACATGAATCTACCCTTAATGTATCATTTTATAAATTTTAATATTAAGTCTTTCAACTTGGACTAGATTTAAATTATATGCCAATGCCGAATTTGATTTCTGGGAAACACTGAGCTAACCCTTACATGATATTACAAGGGATCGAATGGTATTTCATATTCTTTTTCATCATCATGCAGGCACTGGGGGACCCGACACAGCCCTAAAGAATCGTTCGGCCTTCTGCAGTGACATGCTGGACGAGTACTTAGCGAATGAGGGCAAGCTAATAGATGAACGGGCTGTCAACTTTTCTCAGAGTGCAGAATCCCCTGTAGTCTACCAGATGCCTACCAAGAGCACTAGCTATGTTCGCACCCTGGACAGTGTGCTGAAGAAGCAGACCCCAGGTCCGGTGGCTTCCAGGTTCCCATTCAAGTCTGTTACCGCACCCAAGAAACCTAGAATGTCTCAGAGAGCCAGAACACCGGCAAGGCACAAATACTCCTCTAGTGAGAGCAAATCAGAGGCCACCACTGTGTCTGGTTCACAGACCAGTACAGTAACCTCTCCCAGCAATGTGAATCAGTCCATCTCCATTTCCAGTCGCACAAAATCTATGAAGACCAAAGTGGGAAAGACTCCACGGTCTTCTGTGGCAAAGCCAGCACCCGAAGCCTCCCGCCTCGTGGCTCCCCCCACGGCCCAGTCCAAGGCCACCCCCGGTGCCCTCCCTGACAAGGTGAACGTGTGGCAGGATTCAAACCTAGTCAGCCAGTGCTCCCCTGGCCAGACTGGGCGTAGCCCTGGCCTCTCCAAGATGCTGCTCAAGTTGATGGACTTGGAGGACGGAGCTGTGTGGGAGGGAAAGGAACGCACCTGCGTCACGGAAGACAGGGCAGCGATCGCTCTGGCCGCACTGCTCACAGCTCAGGTATGCCATCTCCCAGCCTCCATGCTTCACACGAGCTTTATAGGTATGTCAGTGTGGAGTAACTGTCTAGTGTTCAATGCCTGCTGGGTGCAGTAGTTGCATAAAGTTTGTATTAGGTGTTATCTGTTCAGTGTCAATTCCTAGCAAATATGTAGGTGGCATTGCTCCAGAAAGCTGTCATCAGTCGGGGTCCTCAGGCTTTCAGGTAGGTTGTTTGTTGTTGACTCCATCCATCTCATTACTGGTCACCCTCCTTCCTCTTTTCTGAGCATTATGGACTTTTCCAAAGAACTGGGTCAGCTCGCAATATGCCCAATGTAAGAACTTCAGTTTATGGTCATTTGTGCTTCATGTGAAAGTGTCAGGCTTGTATGTTCTTGATCAAGCAATTCCTTTCCCTTTCATTACAGTCCATGGCATTTGTAAGTCTGTTTGCTTCTTCCTCCTGCACCCCCCCCCACTGTCCTGATCCATTGTCTATTGACTAAAAATATCACATTCTGAATAATTTTGATCCCTGCTCTTATAGATACACTATATTGCCAAAAGTATTGGGATGCCTGCCTTTACACACACATGAACTTTAATGACATCCCATTCTTAATGCATGGGCTTTAATATGGAGTTGACCCACCCTTTGCAGTTATAACAGCTTCAACTCTTCTGGGAAGGTTTTCCACAAGGTTTAGGAGTGTGTTTATGGGAATTTTTGACCATTCTTCCAGGAGAGCATTTGTGAGGTCAGGCACTGATGCTGGATGAGAAGGCCTGGCTCGCAGTCTTTGCTCATTCATCCCAAAGGGGTTCTGTTGGGTTGAGGTCAGGGCTCTGTGCAGGCCAGTCAGGTTCCTGCACACCAAACTCGCTTATCCATGTCTTTATAGACCTTGCTTTGTGCACTGGTGCGCCGTTATGTTGGAATAGGAAGAGGCTATCCCCAAACTGTTCCCACAAAGTAGCATGAAGGGAGCATGAAATTGTATGGCTTTGTATGCTGAGGCATTAAGAGTTCCTGCCAAGAGTTAGATAATTATCGAAGAACTGCCAAGCCCAACCCCTGAAAAACAACCCCATACCATAATCCCTCCTCCACCAAACTTTACACTTGGCACAAAGCAGTCAGGCAAGTACCATTCTCCTGGCAACCACCAAACCCAGACTCGTCCATCTGATCGCCAGACAGGGAAGCACGTTTCGTCACTCCAGAGAACATGTCTCCGCTGCTCTGGAGTCCAGTGATGGTGTGCTTTACCCCACTGCATCCGACGCTTTGCATTGCGCTTCGTGATGTAAGGCTTGGATGCAGCTGCTCGGCCATGGAAACCCATTCCATGAAGCTCTCTATGCACATACTAATCTGAAGGTCACACGAAATTTGGAGGTCTGTAGCTATTGACTGTAGAAAGTTGGCGACTTCCCACTCTGTGATTTTATGTGGCCTACCAGTTGCAGCTGTTCCCAATTGCGTCCACTTTGTAATAATATCACTAACGGTTGACCGTGGAATATTTAGTAGCGAGGAAATTTCACGAATGGATTTATTGCACAGGTGGCATCCTATCACGGTACCACACTTGAATTCACTGAGTTCCTGAGAGCGACCCATTCTCTCACAAATGTTTTTAGAAGCAGTCTGCATGCCTAGGTGCTTGATTTCATACACCTGTGGCCATGGAAGTGATTGGAACACCTGAATTCAATGATTTGGTGGGGTGTCCCAATACGTTTGGCAATACAGTAATGTGCCAATGTACACTATATTTCTAGGTAATTCAGTTGAACTCTGCCTGATGCCAATCTGGGATGTTTCTTGACTGCTGGATCCTTTGTTGATTGCTCCAAGGAGGCAAGAGCTGTATAATGTCTGTCACTAAAGTTAGCTGTTCTTCCTGTGGTCATAATCTTTGCTTCCTTCACATTTAGCCATAGTCCCACCTTTTCATTCAGTTGTTTAAATTATGTTACAAGTGTCTTCAGATCTTCATTTTCCACTATAGTTGTAGTGTAATCAGGATGTCAATGTTTGTCTCTTCCATCATTGCCAAGTCTGGTCCACCTTCTCTTGCATGTTATGCCCACAATAAGTGTGTAAAGATGCATCGACACATTGTGATGAATCTATTATTAAGGCAGTAATTCAACTACGTCTCTCTGTAACGTCACAATCGGTTATAATCAATTCTCCTAATTCTTGCTTGCAGGCTCGCATGCTGCAGGAAATGGCAGCACCAATGTGTGAATTTCCAAAATATAGGATGCCAGGAGAAGGCTCATTAATATTCATAAATGGCGTGGGTGAAAGCGGCTGCCAACATTTACTTTTTACTTAGCTAGTTAGCTACCTCAGTGTGTTGACCATTGTACAGTAACTAGCAAATGACTACTTTGCATTACAAAAGAGGGACGTTTCCCAAAAGTATTGTAGCACAAAGATCGTCACTGGTTTATCGGGTAGCCCATAAAATGTGGGTAATATTTCATTCGGAAAGAATAATTTGTAACTTTTTCTTATCAGGACTAGAAGTTTAAGATGTCATCATCTATCTGTTCTGTTTAAAATGTAGTAGCTATTTGTGAGTAAGTAAAAATACTCTGCATTCTGTCCTTAAAGCACTGCAGTCACAGGCCAGGGCTGCTCTAGCAGTCTCTTCACCACCTGGTGTGTGCTCTTCCAACGGGTACTTACGTCTTGCACCTGCATGTTTTGAGGTGTCCCCATTTGCCCCAGTTTAGCCTTCAACTTGCTGCTTGCAAGTTCATTCTTCTTAAAGTGGTCAACAATGCTTCTAGCAACCCCTAAACACTTTGTGATGGCCTGATTCTTCAGTGCATAATGAACCATCAGCTGTAATGTGTGACCTACAAATCACGCCTATCCATGGTTCTTCTGCAATGTTTTTATTGCTGCAACTGTCATGAATGACACTTTTAATCTTCTGAGGAGATGCGTAAAACTTATCTGTGACTTCCTCAAGCCATTCTACAATGCCTCCTCAAGAGAGACAGCCAGCAACAAATATTGCAATTATGTTGTAGGATTTCATTTCCCGGAAAATGACTGGTCACTCCTAAATACAGTTCTGTGGCAATGCTGGTCCAAACGTAGTGAGAGTTACCTGGTCGGCTTCCCTGAGAATATCTTTATGACCCCCTTTTGATGTCCTACTTAATGGCAATAAAAACATTCATGGGACAGTTTCCCAGCAGGGTTTGTCACACCTGAAACCGCACTTGTTACAGAAATTGGTTCACACTCACTATTATCAGTGTTTCTATACACTCTGGGCGAATTACTGACCTCAGCCACTCGCACTCGGGCAGGAGTTACTGAACTACCATGGTGAGTTAAAGAAACTCATCAGCCAACACAGAAGCTGCTTCTAGGGTTTCAAGATTTTGTTTGTTCAAATGTACTACTAAGCGTTCTGTTACTCCTCCATCATGATCAATGATTTTAATCCTTCAGAGTCACTTTGACAACCACTTATTAAAAAGAACAGTTTTTTTCCTCGCAGACTCCACGGATATGCATGCTGACATCTTCCTGTAATTTCTAAACTTCTGTCTATATGCTTCTGGCACCAGCCCATGAGCTCGCAAAACAGCTGCTTTTAACTTGCTATAGTCAGAGCTGTCTGGCAGGGACAGAGCAGCACACACCTCAGAAGCTTTTCCCATCAACTCGCACTGTACCAACATACTCGAGATCTCTAGGGGGCCCATGGAAGTGATATTGCCAGGCGTTCAAATGCAGAAACGTACAAATCTGCTTCAGTTTCTCTCAGTGTGGGTACAAGAGCAACTTACTTCGTGGCGTCCATCATAGGCACTGACACAGCAGCAGAATCAGAGTTAGGTGGTACTATTGGGACACATATAGGAAGGTATTGGATCATAGACACATTCAAATTAATTTTTGCCCTTTCGATCTCCAACTACTTCAGCAACAAGTCTCATTCTACTTCAAGCTTTAAGCATTTAATGGAGAGTTTATGGTCCAACTGCTGAGCCCACAACTGGGTTTTGACCAGTATCCAGGCAATTTCACATGAGTACATGCACTCTCACTTGGGCCTGAGCTAGCCAAATCTGCAGAGGAGGTAGTTTGAGGATCAAACTCCAGTAAGCCGAGTTGGAGGGAAGCCTCTGCCTTCATCAGCCCTGGCTTAAGAGATGACCATCTCCCACTCCTTTCGGGAAATACACCCACTTCAGGACCAGTTGATAAAATCTCTCCCCCTTCCAGGGACTCCTGCACCCCAACCATAATACATAGCTGCTGCAGATGCTCCACCAGGGCAGTTTTAATATTTCTGTCCGGAGAAACTCTGGGACACACTGAGCCCATAATGAACTGCTCCCCTAATTAACCCCAAGTCCATACGGCAGGATGATCATTTAGGTTCTGAATCTGCCAAAATGAACTCAACACTAGCCATGTGTCAACAGTACAGTATTAACGCTCAGCAACACAACAAGTCCACCGAGTCAAACAACGTTATACACTAGACGAGTATCCCACATGAGCCCCCACTTAATGTTGTTGACCCCCTTTTGAGAAGGTCTGAACAAGTAGTCTAGAGGGAAAAGGGGTCAGTCATGAATTAAAAAGGGAGTCGAAACGCCCTGTCCAGGAAGAACACCCATGCAGAGCCAAGCGATAATTAATTGGGACACTTCATATTCTGGAAAAAGGAAGGTATAACTCGGTATAAACAAAGAAAAGAATTTACCTCAAAGGAAAAGACACCTGCCTACCTCAGAACCAGAACAAGCAAAATAAATGGCCAAGCCAAATAAGTCTTCCGCACTCAACTAGCTACTCTGATCTATACCTAAAAAAAAAACAATTAGTATACTCCTCTCCCAAAATCTGAAAAATACAAGGACCTCAATCCACCCAATAGAAAAACTCAACACACATTGCCAAACCAGTCTTTTATGACATAGCTTTCACAAGCAAGCAACAAGAAGGTGAGGCCTCCATGTCCTCCTCCTGTGGGCTATTTAAAAGCACAAAAGGCGGGGTCATCCAAGGGGGCGATTAAGTACTTTTAAAAACATTTTGTTTTTTCTTACACTTGTAGTATTTTACTGGATGATACTTATAAGTTAAATTTTGCTGTGGTATATCTATATTTAAGTATGAAAATTGAGTACTTTTTCCACCATTGGACATGGGTTACAAGTAGATGTTCAACATGGATATCGATATGCCAATTCTGTCTGCGAGTTGGTTACAGCTAATGCTGGTTACAGTCAGTTAATAAGGGCACTTTTGGGAACATTTTGATTCAAATTACCTGGATGTCTTCATTTAAGGCGCTGATGCATTGCGTTCAAGCTATTATGGCATTTAAGTTCTGCTTTGCAGTGTCAGCAGACGGCTGTGCTTTGAAGCATTTTCGATTTGAAGTGCCCCCACAAAAGAGGCTTTGATTGCTCTTTTTACTTGAACCCTAGTCCACCGTCCTATATCTTGCATTCGCCATATTTCCAAGGATTTTGAGAAGGCGAATTTTAATAGATTTTTAAAAAATCAAGTAATTGATTTTAATCTAATTGTGGCAGCTTTATTTTTAAGTAATAATAAGTACAATATTGACCAAAAAATGTTGCTGGAGGCCAGCAATTTGTCGTCTTGGAATTTGGTTGGCGCTTCTCAGCAACGCTGCTCGTACAAAAACAGTCCTGATGTTGAGCTCAGGTCAACACTCATGTGAAAGCCCACTAAGTTGCAGAGGCTGTTTCTGCCTTCTTCCAGTCATATACACTTGTCTGATACCGTCTCAAATGAGGTAGCATGTTGGATGCGTTTCCAGCAACATTTCTGAGAGCTGATGGTCAGTCTTGGTCTTTTCAGCCTCTCTCCCCCCAGTCGCTGGTGTAATTTGGGAAACGTGGTCTCAAACTGCTGAATTACGATTGACTGTAAACAGCATTAACTGTAACCAACTTGCCACAATGCTTTGTGTTGATTATCTACTTGTGAATTTAGATTCATAGATGTATTGATTCATTTCATTGTGCATACTGAACAAAAAATGATGTAGCCGAACACAGCAGATGGATGTGTGCCGTCACAGCTCTGAGATTCTGTCTATACATTAATATTTTGTAATTAGTTTTTCTGAATTGCTTATGCATGTTTCCTGAAATCTTTCCATCCTTTTCTTAAAACATTAAAAGCAAAACCCAATTTTCAGACTACATTCACAAAACCTTTAGCTGATTGTCTTCTGTGGGTGTGAGGGACCAAGCAGTAAAGCAACACAAAGACGGGAGTTTAACTAAGGAAAATAGGGGCTTTATTCCATCCTACTCCAGGAATTATCCACTCAGGAATCCTCCAGCCTCAGCCACACCTCCATGACCAGGAAAGACATCC
>JAAGVU020000025.1:4392633-4420284 GCA_011763525.2 Mormyrus iriodes
GAACACTACACAAAAGGCAAACTATGCATTGTTATTGTAAATAAAGAAAATTTATAAAAGAACCTACAAATAACTAAAGATGTTTGTGATCTTATTGTGTGGCCGTAGCCATCACAGTGGGTTACGAGTATTAGTCCAATAAAAACTTCCGTACAAATGCCGTGTCTCATGTGCTGGTGTGTAACATCGCAAGCCATCATCCATATGATGAAAAATGTTGCGGTAAACAGTGTTTTTTGCGACACCATGAAATTAACGACAGTGTAATATGAAAGTCATCCGATATATATCATATGGCCCAGCCCTATACAGAACCAGTTCCATATTCCACCTGAGTCTGGCTACGCGTCCAGTTATTCTTCATATGGACAATGATTTGTTCCATTTTACCTCTGTGCATAACTTAATTTTTTTTGTATTAGAATATAATAATGTTTTGGAGGTCATTGTGTTCCCGGATTGGTAACATCTTTGATCAGTGCTTTGATTCTCCAGGATAAACATTTCATGGATTCTCATTGACTTCCTTTTTAACTGATCTCAGGGCTAATCTGACCTCTTCCATTACTGAAGGTTATTTCATGTACTTGACAACTACCAAGATATTTATTAGTTCTTTGCAGTAAAGGTCTTTTCTAAGTTGTTTTTCTGCTCGATTTGTAGTTTTTTTTTAATTTGTGCTATTTTGCCATTGATGTCCTTTAGTGTAATCACTCGAGGTTAGAACTTTCTGATCTCGATCGTACTGTGCGCGCACCAGCGCACACATGATCTCAGGTGTCTGTTTACCATAGCTGGTATCTCGGCTCACCAGATGCTCAGTTGTGCCTACACATCAGCGAAATGTTTCAGGAGTTGCTGTATTTTACAGTATGTCACTTACTAGTGTAACATCTATCAGGGTCACTATGTTAGCTTGGAACACGTCCCAGGAAGCTTTGGGCAAAAGGCAGGGGACACCTACATTGTGATGTCTGTCATCATAGGGCACATGCTCACAAACAGTGAAAAATGTAGAGCCAGTTGAGATGTATTCTGGGAGATTTTGATATACATTCATGAAGCACCTGCTGTTGACTAACCGACCTGATCTGACCTGTTGTCTCAGGGCACTTTGAAGGGAAGCAAAGCGGCCAACAGGGTGATTAAGCGGCGAGCTCCACCCTGCCTCATTGACTTCTGCCGCCTGGGCTGCGTGTGTGGCAGTCTGGCGCAGGAGCACCGGCGCTTCACCCACTGCGGCAAGCCCGAGTGCATGTTCGGCTGCACCTGCTTAAAGCGCCGTGTCGTGCTGGTCAAGGCACCTCCGTCGCCAACCAAGAATAAACAGGACCAGGATAACCTCATCATCTATGATGCGCTTGAGGAGGAAGGACACTCCAAGCCGAAGAAGAAGAAGAAAAAGAGGATGGCATACAGTGAGTGTCCCGAAAAAAACCAAGTACAGCTTGACTAATAGATGTCATATTTCTTAAAGCAGTTAGGAATACTCTGACCTTCCTTAGAGAATACTTTGGGAAGACTGACCTCTTTCCCAATAAGCAGGTTTTCTGGCTTAAGTAGTAAAACATTTTGATTTAAAATTTTGTTATAAAGCATATAAACCTGGGAAAACCATAGTCGTTGAAACATCAACAAGCCCATTTTAACAAAACATGTCTCATGTTGTCACCCGCAATAGCTATATCCGAGCCTGAGCAGGAGTCGGAGCCGGCAGCTCGCGTGCAGACCCTCTGGAACCCGAAGGTGGAGGAGATTGATCCAGAACCCCTGTATGCACCAACGCCAGTCTTCTTCCCTTGGTCCCAGGTGGTGATTCGCCAGGAGTCACCTAGCAACATTGTACCCAAAGAGGTATGCAGTTCCTTCCCCCACCCTTCCTTGTTTTCATTGGGCCCCCCTGTCAAACTTCTGCTGTGTTATCTTCCCAATTTATTTCCATGTCACTCAACGTATTGGTGGAAATCGGGGTCAATCTTGAACATGTGATCTCTTCCAACGGCTCAGGTGCCGGAAGAGGAGAAAGATCCGGTGTACCGCTACTTCGAGAGCATGATGACATGTGCTCGTGTTCGCCCATTCAGCAAGACCCAAGCCCAGACAGCTGCTGTGTTATGGAAGTTCAAGGTAAAACCCACAGCAGGAATCTTAAGTTGTATAGCAGAAACAAGATGATGCTTCCCTTAAAAAATGTGGCTTTTAGTTACGGGCAGCGTTTGAAAAACAGTATTTTCTCTTCTTGTCTGAACAGGAGGATGATTCCAAAAACACTATCCTGATCCGCAAACCTGGTAAGTTATTTTAAACATCACTGCTTAAGAAGACTGAATTAATTCTTTAAATTACTGCAAGAATCTTGTTGTGACAAGGAGATCTCTAGATCTCTTTATGATGCAAGATGTGGAAATGGATCTTATCTGTTACCTGACAACTTGCTTTGCAGGTAAAAACCAGAAGAAGCCAGGTGAGTCCCAGCAGGCCATGTTCCAGTCAGAACCTGTGAAGCGCCTGGAGATAGTGTCCGAATGCCCCTGGGAGAAAAAGACGGACAGGAACTACGTCCTTCGGGTCATTTGCGAGTACATGGCTCAGAACCGCCTCTCCCACTCCTTCCAAATTGGTCCCTACTTCATTAAACCTGTCCCCCAGAGCTCCCAGGGCGAGGACAGCACGGTCACATATAAAGTGTGCATATCGCAGCTCACAGACAGTGGAGGGGGGCTGCAGGATGAGGACTGGTACACGGAACTGAGCAGCAAGACCAAGATTAAAGGGAAGTGCAGAGGGGAGGGTGAGGAGCAGACCAATGCATCCAGAAGCAGAGTTCTGCCTTTCCTTACACGGGTGTCTCCTGCTGGTCTCCTCATTGCCAACAAGAAGCAGCCAGGAGTTTCTACCCAAGGGCACATCAAGGTAACTTGAGCTGCTAATAGATGTCAGAATGAATTCTGTTACTTCCACTTAAGCTGATTTCTATAAGGCAAAACATATCCTCCCAACCACCTGGTTTCTTCAGTCACTTCTGTTTCTACAGGTCAACGGTAAATCCTACCCACAAGCCAAACTACAGCTTGGTCAGATGGGAGCACTACATCCAGCAAACAGGCTGGCTGCTTATATCACCGGCAGGCTGCGGCCCATGGACCGCCAGCCGTCCAGCACGGCCTTGAGCACCACGAAGTCTCCTAACCACTTGCCTCTGGGTGGCTCCGTGGACGGTGGCTATACACTACAACTGACACGCTTGCCAGTAAACAACCTGTGCACCAGCACCACTACAACGACCCCCACTACCGCCACAGTCGCCGCCAACGGCTCTAGTCCCACTGTTGCTGCAGTCCTCAAGAACCTGGGTAAGTGGTGATCAGGGTCTGCATTGGCCAATCAACGAATACCTCTGTGAGATTGTATGGCCGGATTGTTTTTATCTGTTCAATTAAAATAGATTTTTATTAATAAATGACCATCTGTGGTGAAACTGGAATACTTCTGTGAATCTTCGATTCCACCACCAAAGATGATTTCCTCTTCTATTACTTATATACAGCACCAACAGAAGTTTGAGTACACCTGCTTGAATCTGTAATTATTTATGCCATAAACGATTTTCTTGTTTAGTAACAGAGTAAAAGTCTGTTTTATGGACTAATGAGTAAATATTTTAAATATTTGGGATGAGTGGCAGAAGATGGTTGGATGGACACCATATATTCGTAAGATACAGAAAGGATAAGTGTTGCAGATGTGGCCAAAAAGTCACTGTATGGTTAGAATCATGATCCACCTTATAGATCACAATTTTTGTTTGTTTACAAACCAACCCAGTTATCATGTGTTTGTTAATTAACCATGAACACTTAATCAGCAATTCTGTCCTTAAAAGAAACTGCTTGTAGCATGTAACAAGGCCCTATATAACAACTCGACCAAAATGTAACATTTTCAGTTCGTTATGTGGTGGATTGCAGTCTCCTGGTGGGGGATGAGTTGCTGCCCCAAGCGGAGGAGTTTGAGTATCTCGGGGTCTTGTTCATGAGTGAGGGAAGAAGGGAGCAGGAGATCGGCAGATGGATCGGTGCAGCGTACTGTGGAGGCTATACTGTTCTGTTTTGGTGAAGAAGGAGCTGAGCCAGAAGGCAAAGCTCTCAGTTTACCGGTCAGTCTACGTTCCTGCCCTCACCTATGGTCATGAGCTCTGGGTAGTGACTGAAAGAATGAGATCGCAGATACAAGCGGCAGAAATGAGTTTCCTCCGCAGGGTGGCTGGGCTCAGCCTTAGAGAGGGGGTGAGGAGCTCGGACATTCAGGAGGGGCTGAAAGTAGAGCCGCTGCTCCTCCACAATGAAAGTTAATTCACCAATTCATCCTCATCAGCCATTACCGCATAACACGAGTGCAATATTTTTAGCAGTCGGTTTTAACTTATTTTATATTGCTGGGTAACTGGTTAGAAAATATGAAGTTTTTAGTTTAAGTTCTCACTAAATTGAGATCCACTTAGGCAAATGACAAAAGTGAGATGTACAGACAGTGCTGAGATGTTATGCAGGCTGAAATTGCTCTGCTTCACATCCGCTTGTTCTAGCCCTGTTGCAGCCTCCAAACATGCAGACACTGCATGATAGGCACATTCTGGCTTATTAAAACGACAGAGAAAGAAAGTGTTAAGTATACTTGTAATGACATTCATCGGAAGCTCAGCTTATCCATACTTTTACCTAGTCAACTCCTTGGCAGTATGTGTTTGAAATGTGCTTTTTGACTCAATTGTGGGTCACAGTGGACAAAAAATTCTGCTAAACAAATGTAAATGTGATACTGTATTGGGATTCTCGCGATAACACCGAAATGCTTATAGTGGATACAATTGCAGCTGGTCACGATTAGTTGTATCGTTCACCGCTAGTTCCCACCGCAAGCATAAACGAGATGAGGTCTGGGGTTGCATTGGTAGTGGTTTTTGCCAACTCTGTGGCAGTATCAGCCAGCATGGCTGTCTTAGCAAGCGTCAAAGACTTCATCCTGATTGCTGATTGGGTGGTAGGGTGCATCAAATGCCCTAAGGTTGAAAGATGAAGCTGTCCTTATTATTGTAAACGTGTAATATTTTGGCTAAAGGGGTCCTCCCATCCTCTGAAGTTTTCACTGAGGCAGTCTAATAGCGGAATTCTCATGCAATGCAAATGGCTTTTCTTTTCGTGGTAATAAAAATCTGTATTGGTGCTTTATTATGGAATGTGTGACATGAGAGCTTGATTTTAGGCAGTTTAATTTTGTGAGACACTAATTTTGACCTTCTGCAAGTTATAAGAAATTCAACTTTAGTTTTGTAAAAGCCGGCACAAAGCCCATGTGGTTCAGTTCTGTCAAGTAAGTAAGTTAATTGTAGTGAATAATCAGTATATTATTCAATCTGTCATTTTTTAATTGATACTAAGAGATGTTAGGCCTACTGCCTTTAAGTCCTATTTTGTACAATCACAATTTAAAATGTATTCATGCACACACAAAGTAATACTGCAACATTTTCAAGTGGATTTCAACTATGAAAACCAAACCTGTTTTTGTCACAGCTATGAATGCAGTGCAAAAGAAAACAAGGCAATCTGCGGTAGTTTAATATAGCGCTATTCACACCAAATGCAAAGCTCCCTCTAATGTTGTCTGAATAAAACCAAAAAATTCATGTGATTTGCAAGACATTTGGGGGGGAAAAATCAGGGACAGAGTTATTTAAGTTTATTTTTCCATGGGGTGTCTGATGCACCCTATTGGGCGGCCTTTAATTCTTCAGCAAGATATAAACATCTATAACTCACTTTAAATTGTACGAGGAGTAGCTGGGGCAGAAAGCAAGCAAATTTGGACTGCTAATGTGGCTGGCATGATGTCCAGAACATATTCCCATAAAACTGGCCTGAAGAATCAATGCAAAGCAACCCACAGGGAGCCTGACCCTCTGGGAACTGTAGATGATGTGCAGGGAAACCGTGTCGCGAGATTCCATGGTGAAATGTTTTAGATCCGCATCAGTCTTGAAGATATTTGGTGGCATTAGTGAGGAATCCAGGACTGAATTTTTCATTTTCATCAGAATTGCTTCAGTACTCAGTTTGAATGGTGTGGTTTTTTTTCCCCACTTTGAAGTGTTTGTAGAAGAATGATGTAAAGACTCTTCCAGCAAGTGTACTCAAACTTTTGTCCAGTATTGTATATAAGGCTGTATCTCAAGGCAAACAATCTTTAGGAAGAATGAAGGTTGAAATGTCTATGATCATTTAATACATCTCATTTGCTTGTTTTTTTTTGTCAGCAGTATGTAATAAATTGGCAAAATTTTGTTGAATTAAATCATGAAGTGCGGCTGCATGTCTCATGCACAAAGGTAAAAGTATGTGATTGCTCTCACAGCATCATACTCTCCCAGGGAAAGCATTGAGTGCTGTTTTCTTGCAACTACTGAGCACCTTTTAGCTCACCTGTTTATTTAAAGGAATGCTAAGATGCTATTTCCTGAACAGGTCCCATGATGCCTTTGGTTTTTGAGTAATGAGTTTCCATCTGTCCCAACCTGTTACAGTGTTTAGGAAAAGTGTCCGATGCAATATATTCCTGTTCAGAATAGGGCTGGGTCATATGATGTTGGTATTGGCAATCTACGATATCAGACAAGTAACCTGGTGTTGATATCAGTGACAAACCGGTGATTATCCCCTTTGTCGGGCCAGTAGGCTACACACAAAGCAAGATAAAAATGTAGTATTTGGCTTTTAGTTCAACCTTCTAGCCTACATTTGAACTCCTTGTATGGTACATGAAGGTATCATTGTATGTAAATGTTGGTTATAATGATGGCATGTGCCTATGGGTTACTGAGTTTGTGAACTACTGCTTTACACATTCGGCAAGTTTTAACGCCAGCTGTTTAGACCACGGCTATGCAACTCATGGTCCTCGAGGTGCAAGCCCTGCTGATTTCCCAGCCTTTCTTCACTTGTGAGCCAGGTGTGAGGCCTCTGGCCAATCAGAATCAGTAATTATTAAACTGACTCCCTGGGAGAACTGAAAACACGACCTGGATTTGGAATCGAGGTCAAGTTGAATAGCCCTGATTTAGACTTATCTAAATGTTTTCACATTTTGCTCTCTTTGACAAAAATTTAAATGCCCTGCTTCGTGCCACATGGTTGTTTGCTTGTCTCTGCATGTGTGGACGACTCAGTATAATATTTTTTTTCTTAGATATCACCCAGCCCTAGTTCAGAATTAACTTCAATGCTTTTAAATGGGAGCTGTACACCGTTAGAGTAGTCCCTCAGAGAGCAGGTTGGGAAGAGCCCCAAGTGCCCCTTGCTTTTTCAGTTCGATCAGAAAACGTAAACCAATCCAGTTTTTGCATGCAGTCACCGGCTGAATTGTTCCAATAATGCAGTGGCATATTAATGTATATATAATCTGGCATGGTTTTTCTCTTGCCTGATTTTTATTGCCAACCCCCCCCACACACATCCCCTGTCCTGAAGGTGTTTCATTATATGACAAAGCAGGAGTTTCGCACATCGCAGAGGTTCCTTGCCTTTATACTCTTGGTCATGGGCTATTGAGTGTTACTGGTATAATGGAATGACACTAACGTCTAAACCTTTTTTTGCAATTTGCATTTAGCGAGTTCAAGTGGGAGTAATATCCGGTGTTTGAATTGACTGAAGCATCATTAATTGGTTACTAGATGCACATGCTAATCATTGGTGTTTTGCTGAAATATTTGATTCATATGCCCCTAGCATGCTTTCATTCAATTTTTGAATTATACTAGCGGTTTACTTTCCAATTGAGGTTCGTTGTGGACAGTCAGCCAGCGGTAGCATCATGTAGAACCGCAGGATGCTGAAATGCTCGTTCCGAATAAAATGCAGATGTTTGGTTTTTAGATCCGCAATAAATGATCTCTGAGTGCAATGTGTAAACTTTTCTCTTGTATGTGCAAACTTGTATTTTATTTCTTACCAAGCTTCGACCCTCTGCCAAGCCTCCCCCTTAAGGGGATAATGTCAGTTGGTCAACACTGTGAGCTTTTCAGAGCATTTGGCGGCTTGTTTGATTTGTTTGGAATAATCATTGCTCTGTCTAGGAGGTAAGAGAACCTAAAATACATTTGCAAGGCTGTGTCATACTGACATTTATGAAGGTAATTGATGATCAGGATTATGATAAGTCAATGTTCACTCTACAGAATGGCTTGGGTACAGCCTTAATATCAACCATGCTGCCTTTATTTAAGGTCGCCCTTTACTTATAGGTAGGGCTGCCGGATACCTCATCACGATGTGATTATATGGTGCAAGCGCATTAATCACCAGGGCTTTAGATAACGGGCGATACATCTGTCTGGATGACAGCTTTTCGTTACTATACGGACATTTACTTACACCCACAATTTGGTACTCAGATTTGTGGTATGCCTAAAATATTAAAGAGATGCATACTCTGACATCCAAAAATAATCGGTATAAATTCACCGTATCCACATGTTTATTAAATTCCGATAGCGGAGCACGGCACATTCCACCGTTTTAGTAAATCATGTAAGCAATAAGCACTGAAGTGGCGGAAAAAGCCGGTGTCTAGACAAATGTTTCGCCTGTTATATAAAGTCCTGGAGATTATTGCACTTGTGCCATATAATCGTGATGTGATATTGTACAGCCCTATCTACAGGTAAATTATTCATCATTTAGAGGTTTGTATTGGTGTTGGATGCCAGAAAGACAAAGTGGTATTAGTGGACATAAAGCTTTCTTGTGGTTGAAATTCAGCTGCAAATGGAGGACCAGGAGATTCAACTTGCTCCTCAATCTGTTCCTCTCATGCAGTGGCCAAGCCCACAGTGGGGAAGGTCTTCACCCAGTTTGTGGTCAACAAGTTCAACTCGCTACAGCAAAAGCTGCCCATCGTTAGCGCTCCCCAGGTGGTGGGCAGCCTCCAGAAGGTGGCTCTGCCGTCCGGCCACCTCTTGGTGGTCGGTCCCTCCCTCCCTAGTCGAAGTCCTCAGGCAGAGCAAGGGGTGCAGGGTGCGACTGCTTCGTCCACAGTGACATCCCCAAGCAAGCTTCCTCAAGGGGGCAGTAGTGTCCAGGAGACTGCCTCCTCTAACAGCAGTAATGTTCACCCCACTCCGAGCTCCTCTGCAGCTGCAGGCATTTTCGGCACTGCTGGTGTTATTAACGCCCCCCCTATCACCCTCCTATCTGTCCCGCCCGGTCTCCAAAGGGGTAAGCCTCCTTCCTGCTGCCTTTTGTGTATGCGCGCTGTCTGTTGGCCCCCAATTTCATCCCAACACTTCTTGTTTATTGGCAGCCAATCAGATCCTAGGGTCGTGGTACATTTCTCCCATACTCAGATTTCACAGACAGACCTGTGTGCTTGGATTTCACCTGTTCTCTCATCAGCAGAAGGGGTCCTAATTGCCCTTTGAACTCTTGCATTCCATTGTGGTATTCTGTACTCGTTTGTCGAACCACATGCTGTCTGTGAACGTCAACATGCTTGCTGTGCCTTGCGTTGTTTTTGAAGGGAGTCACTATGTTCTGTCTGTTGTGCATGGCAATCCTGCACTGGGTAAATTGCACCTTTGAGTCTTTCAATTGCAGCCCCCTTTTTTTTTTTTTTTTTTGCTGTATTTTCAGAAGAGACCTCACCATCCAAAGCCACTGTGGCCAAATCCCCTGGAGGTGCTGCAGCAGCTCCTCGAATGCTCCTGATCCCTGTCTCTCAAGCTATCCCAACAGTCCGTCCGGCCACCACAGCGACGATCACCCCTGGCCAGAAGATGATACTACAGCCTGTGCGTGGCACGACGGGCCCAAACCTCTACCGGCACCCCAGTGGGCAGCTGGTCCAGTTGGTGCCTCTCAGCCAGCTGCGGACCATCCAGCCCAACCTAGTCATCCGCAGCCCAGGTATGTTCTAAGCCCAGCTTTTTCACCTCTTGTTACAATGGAGAATTGGTATAAAGTGCCCCACTCCAATTATTATATTTCTGAATTTTTTTAATGTTATTTATTATTGTAAGTATTGTAAGTCTGGGTTTAAAGGAACTGAATGTGACTAGGGTTGTCATAATGATTATCACAGTATAATGTATGTGCCACGCAGCGCCGCAGTAACAAGCGTCCGCGATCCTGAATGTTCATAATTCTAGCACCAATACGCTAGGCAACACTTACTTTGACGTTGGGCCTGCGGTGGCGCTGTAGAGCAGAACTGCTCTTAAGTCACGTGTATGACGGTACTGTGGATGTTGTAAGAATAAGAATTTTACTAAAAATAATCATACTCTATGTACGTACAGTACGCAAGGCAGGATTATCGTTAATGAAGACATTTCCATAACCAAAATCTGACGCGCAAATAAGATGAAAGCTACAACTGATAGCTATAAATATTGCTTCTGAAACAAGCTGAAATAAAAACAAATGTCAAAATACTTCCCGTCACCATTTTAAAATACTATTTGACTAAAGTGATGACATGGCTGTTTTGTACATCTCCCCACCTATCCGTAGAAATACTTAGGCCACTAAAACCTTAGGTAAAATGTATAAGAACTAATTAGATTTATGTCTTTAAAATAAAATCCAATGAAACCACACCTATAGCTAAAGTAGATTTCAAATGAGAGTAAAAAAGTAATATGAACTCAAAGATCAAAACTATGGTAACAGTGATGCAAAGTCATGCACAGGTACATGGCATGTGGCACAAAAGTGTTTCGTTTTAGTTTGCAGCCACCTGGGAATCTTTATAATCCTGTAGTGAAGAATTATATAAATGCTGGTATTTCCAGACTTCCTCAGTGAACTTCTCTTTGAATCCTTTAGCTATATTTGTTTCCAGTGTGATCATAGAGGGTAGAAAAGGTGTTCATATACAGTCTTTGATCTGACTTCCTGTTACTTTTCCCCTGGCCAGTGAGCGATCGAGGTTTGCTTGCATCACTGAGCAGAGCCTCCGCAAAACTGTCTTAGCAGGATATTGCCTCTTACGGGATGAATGACACTATACTCCTGTGCAAAATGTTTAATGTTTAGAGGAATTTTCGTTAACAGAGCCTGAGAGTCCATTTCATCATTTTTCTTTGGGGGGGGGGAGGGGGGTCTTAATTGTTGTGTTAGAATATTTATTTATATTTTCTGACATTCCAATGTCTGAAATTAAAGAAATAAGTTTATTACTCTTTCAAATGGTGTATTTACATTATTGTATTATTATATCAGTAGCATAAAATGGTTTTAAAATGACAAAATCGTTTACCACAGTCATTTCTGGGATAATGTATATCATCCAATATATATTGGTTATTGTGACTGGCGTAAATGTGACTAATGGAGCTCCGTTAGTCTCTCATGTATCACAGTGAGAGAACTTCTAGTTTTGTTTCTTGTTTATATTTTAGGAGCAGTCGTCCGCTTGCCCACACCTTCCGTCACTGTGTCAAACCCAGCCATTTCCCCCACCTCAGCTAACAATCCCCCGCCGTCCACAGCTGTCACCAAGGTCATCACAGCCACCTCTCCCACTTCAGCCGTAAACCAGTCCCCAACCGGCAGTATCCTCACCAGCACTGTCACTATCCGAGCCACCTCCCCTGCCACACATCCAGAGTCGCCTGCCTGCAGCTCTGCTGGAGTCACCAAGACGACCCCAACCACTGTGTCTACTTCACCTACTTCTGGGCCTAAACTCACTTCCCTCTCGGGTGCTACAGCCTTTACGCTCGGCACTCTCCCTCCATCCCTCAAAACCATCCCTGGGTTTCTCGGTCAAACTGGGACCTACACAGTCAGAATTGCCCCGGGAACCAAGGAGTCCAAGGTCATCACCCTGAATCCAGCAGGACCGCTACCAAATTCTCCAGAGGTTCTCTCTGGCCAGAGTGGTTTCACCTTGCTTCAGATTCCAAAACCTGCTGTCACTGTAAAACCCACTGTCAGCCAAGTTGTGATCACACCAGCGAAACCAGATGTGGTCCCCAATATACCAGCAAAGAAGGACTCTACCAACTCCCCTCCGTCAAAGGACCAGGCTCCTGAGATCTGTGGGGATAAAGATCCTTCCCAGGATGGCCCAACAGCACCAGTCCGCGACGATCACTCCTACACTAGTGGTCAAGATTCATCAAAGGAGTCAAAGGCTAGTACAGATGATAGCTCATTTGCTGCTGGCTGTACTCAGGAGAAACCAGGCTCTCTGAGTTCTGCAGCAAGTCCAACCATTAAACCATGTGAGACCCTTCTCAATTCAGGGCCGCCCACAACAGTTGGCCTGCAGCCACCCAGCCTCATGGTCCCAGGAGTAAACATCTCACAGGCCATCAGTGCAGTATCTGCTGCTGAAAAGCGCTCCAAGGAGTCTGATTCGGAGTCATGTTCTCGGACTGTGGTTCCAGGGCCAGTGGATACGAATTTTGACGTGTTGGCGGTGGAGCGGGATGCCATACCCAAGGCGTGCCAGGAAAAGCGGCTCTTGGAAGAAGGAGAGGTGGAGGCGGAAGCGGAGGCAGACTTGGAAGTAACTGGGGAATCTGAGGATTTGACTGATGACTCCGATGAAGACTCTGAAGATGAAAGTCTCGGCTTAACCATGGTAAGGGAGCATCCCTTAAAATGTTTGGCCACAAAACCTTAATGTATCTTAGGAAATGCTTGCAAGTCTTCCAACATGGGTGACTTCAAAACTGATTGGCCCACCATGCATAACAAGGAAGAATGTTAAACTCTGAGGAAGAGGACAATGATGGAGATTTGCCTGTAAAAGACTGTAAAGGAACCAAAGATAGTAAGGAAGCAATCCAGATGTTTGCCTACGCGCAACAGAAAACTGTTCGTATGAAACGTTGATTATTCCCCCCCCCCCTTTCAGGACCCAGAAGAGAGTGAGGAGGATGAAGCTGTGGATATTGAGACCGTAGAAGAGTTAACAGAAAAAATCAACATTGCACGAATGAAGGCAGCAGCTATGCGGATGAAGCTGGACAAAATGTAAGATATCAGACCATTGTGTAGCTGATTTCCCCCTGCATACTGTAGTACATTCCAGATGGTGGTGCTGAAAACAGTTTAACAAGGTTCCAACTTTCTCTGTTTCAGACTCATGTATGAAAACAAAAGAACAATCGAATCCAAAGAATCGGTAAGTGTGCTGTAATCCTGCAGGATTATGGCGGCGCTGATCCATGACAGTGCAGAGCACCGGTTACCACTAGGTCAGCAGTGTGTGACTGTCTGCATCAAATGGCAACAGGTTCAGAAGAGGCAGGAGGAGATGAAGGCGGAAGAGGAGGCAAACGTAGCGGGCCGCATCCACCACAACGTGACAGAGCGACGACGGCGCACCGAGCTCCGGGGGCTCTTCGAGAAGCTGAGGCACATA
Organism: Mormyrus iriodes; assembly: GCA_011763525.2. Lineage (NCBI taxonomy): Eukaryota > Metazoa > Chordata > Actinopteri > Osteoglossiformes > Mormyridae > Mormyrus > Mormyrus iriodes. The sequence continues at coordinate 4,406,065 of JAAGVU020000025.1, forward strand.
CTGGGCCTTCAGCACATGCCCAAAGCCTCCAAGTACTTCATACTGAAACAGGTGAGGGTGATCCAGAGACCTCATACAGTGAGGAATTCCATGAGGTTTTTTAACTTTATAAAACTTTACATGGCTGTAACCGTCGTGGCATTTTGAGGGACCTCCCCATTTGTATCTACAGTAAGTTCCAGCAATTCAATCTGCATTTTTTTCAGCATAGAGCTTAGATCTTCAGCATAGAGCTTAGATGCCCTGTTTTCACTCATTTTTAGGCTAACGGTGAAATTCAGGCTTTGATGGATCAGAATGACCACCTGGAAGAGAAAAAGAGGTTGCTAAATCGACAACGCGCTACTTACATCAAGAAGATCTCTCAGACATCTGGTATGACATCACTCTCATCCCTTATTTCACTTTGCTTGCCCCATGGTCACAGGACCTTAGTGCTTGTTATGGTGCAGTGATGAGCTGGTGTGTTCTGCAGGAAAGACAGAGGAGCTGATCATCAAGAAGCTACAGGACATCTGTGCCAAACAGAAAAGCTTGGAAGCTCAGAGGAGGAAGAAGGCTGGGGTGGCTGTGGACCCCAAAGCTAGCAAGCCAAAGGCTTCAGCAGCTGCAAGCATGGAGAACGTGTCGAAAGTGTATTCTCCATCGAGGAGGCCTAATATTTTATCCCGGAAAAAACTCCCAGAGTCCAAAGGTCTGACTGCTGCATGTGGAATGTTTGTACTGTGACCCCCCTGTTTTACTTGAGCATCTGCTTTAACTCCTATTAACTTCCATTTCTTAACTCCATTAATTAGGCCTTTGTCCACGTGAAGTTCTCTTGCTTTTAGTTAGTTATTAATTACTGCAGTCTTGCATTCAGCGATTCACACAAACTTCGAGGGAACTTTACTGAATACGTTTGTAACCTTAAAAAGGTTTGACATTTACAAAAGTGTTAGGTCTAACTTAAAAGGATGCCCAGGATTGGGGAAAGCGGTAATATCATGGATATCCACAGGAATGAGGAAAAAAATGAAAATATTGCCATGGTAACAGCGGGAACGGAGATGATCTTTATGGTATTCCCACAGGGATGGTAATAAAATGTATGGTAACATTGCGATAATGGAAATGAAATTGCTCGTATATGCATATGTATTGTTATAGGCCTATCTGGTATATCAAGTATATAAGTCCTTTAGTCCTGTAAAATTTTGTTCTCACCCCAACACTACCTGGTGACAGTGTGGCCTGGGCTGTACAGGACTGTTGAAGAACAATTTGTCTAAATACAAGAGAAACGCGCTACTATGCAAACTGCTCTCAAACATGGAAAAGACACAAACTTTTCCAATACTTTCAGATGAGTTCCAAGTTTTCTCTGTCTGAATAATGCAAAATAAATGTTTGAGGAAAAGTGCCAAGTGGGTAATTTAATAAGATATTTAAAAGCAAATATGTTTAATTTCACACTATTGTTGGTAACCTGATTTTTAACCATGTATAAACCCTTTATAAGGGTAGTCTTATTGTAAAATGGTACCCATTAACTATAAAAAAAAAAACTGACCTGGCGATGTGCTTGTTCAAGTAGAAAAAGCTACAAAACGGGCTTGCTGGCAAGATGATGTTTAAAGTAAGCCATACAATTCATCAAGATGGTAAAACCTCATTTAAGCGTAAGCCTTTTTTCCCAATTATTGAATAAAAAAAAAAATCCTGTCCACATGAAAATGTTAAAAATGTGTCGTTGGAAGCAAACTCGCCTAATGTAAACGGTGAACAGCGCGCACACTGACATCAAAGTAGATGGCGGCGCGCACTCTGATGTTATAAGCAAAAAACTGTTTTCCCTGTCTACACATCGACACTGAAAACGGAGTTTCTGAAAATCTTCACCCTGGACGGAGTTTTGTAAAAGCTCTATTTTCAGTGACCTAAAACGCCGTTTGCGTGTGGACGAAAGGCTAAAACGCTTAGAGAAAGCAGTTAAAAAAAACACCTGTGTACGTGTGGACAAGGCCTAAGTTTGTGGGTAAAAAGTTTTACTTATGTTTATTAAGTAAGTATAGATTTTAGGTAGCAGTGCCTAGAAATGTCCTATTTGTGAATCATTAGCTAAGCAAGTATTTTAGTGTAAATCATAGTACTACTGTAATACCGATTATACCTCATTTTTGACACGACTTGCTAGTCATAGTGCTCTTAACAGGACTAGGCTGGGACGTGTAGCAACAGCATAGAGAGAAGGGGAGGAGCAGAAACAGCATTTGCGGCAATAAAAATTGGATTAGGCACTGGAAAATAAGAGGTGCAGGAACACGATCTTGTGTGGCAGCATTCATCATAAAGGCTAAATTCGTATTAAGTGGGGTTAAGTTGGGGTTCAGTACTCGTGTATTAAGGTGAGCTCTACCAAGTCCCTTGCTCTCTGCTTTCAGCGCCGCCTGCCACGCCGGTGTCTGCAGTGAATGATGGGTCTCTTGTCTCAGGACTCAATGCTGTGGTGTCAAACCAGCAAATTCTAACTGTCAAGAGTCCACTGGAGCCCATCACGACTCTTATACAGCCAAACAAGATATCTGGCAGTGGAGTGGTGCTCTCACCTGTCCCTGGTAAGCTGTGAGAAGGTCTGGGCTGTCACTTTTCACCACCTCCCCCTGGGGCTTGAGCACTGTGCCATTTCTGGGGTTTGCTCTTTGTAATCTCTAAAAAGGCATCTCATTTTTATAGATTGTGGGTGTTTCTCAATACCATGAACACAAATAACGTACTTATTCTTGGCAAGAGTGTTCTTGCTAACTTTCCTCCTAAGAACGAACTTGGGACGTAAGTAATCATGCGATTATTGTCATTGGCGAGGATGCAACTGATGTGTCCTTACTATTTGGGGTCGGGCAAAAATGACGTTTATGGATTATTACTGTCCTCTGTACTTCTGTTCTTGAGTACTGGAACTGTACTTCAGCAAGGGAAGATGACGTCGAACGCAAGAACAGTCAATATGCATATTTATAAACACCCCATACCTGGCACCCACTTTAGGCCGATGAAAATATCCCACGACGCTCTGCAAATATTAGGAAATTGGTGTCTTCTAATTCAATACAGCAAGGCAGTTAGAGATTTTCTCAAGTGGTACTTTTAAACTGACTAAAATGAAGGTAATAGTATTGCAGTATGGACCTGGGGTTTTGTGTACATTCTTGATGTGCAAACACTGAATAGGATTGATAATATGAAGAAAATTGACTGTACTGTCTATCCATTATAGGTGTGGCTTCAGTGACAATTAATGTCCCAGGAGTGTCACTTCCGATTCAGGTCAAGAGCCCACTTCCTAATGCTTCACTTTCATTGTCAAGTCAACCTGCAAGCAAAAAAAACAGCTCAGAAGGTAGAGTTGCCTTTGTAATGTTTTGCTAAATTTAATATGAACACATTTAGCAGTCTTCCAATAATGTTATGCTGGGCCTTGGCCCCTATGAAACTTAAGAACATTTACATTGTCCTTTTTCAGTTGCAGAACGGAAAAATGTAACCATCACTAAAATCATAAGTGTGAAGTCAGTGCTACCCTCTCCACAAAGATCAGAGCAAAGTGATCAGAATTCATCTGAGTCAACCCAGCACCTTGCCTCCTGCCCGGAACCTGGCCCTGAGTCAGGAGGAGATCTGAAGGGAGCCTCCCAAGAGACACGGGGCTTAGAAGACGGGGAAGTAATCGGAGACCAGCTGTCCTGCAACAGACCAAGGGTTCCCACAGAGGAACCGAGGGTTAATGGTGTTGGTACCGTCAACCAAGAGGAAGAGGATGATGACACAGATGATGATCCTGAAGATGAGAGGCTGACATCGCTGCTCAATGAGATCGCTTTCCTCAACCAGCAAATGAACAGCGAGGACTCTGACGGCACCCAGTCCCAAACACAGAAGGTCAGGCACACTCTGCAAGGAGGAGAGATTAACCCTGAGCAGGTGGATCATGGGAAGGGGCATGAGGGCGATGATGAGCGCTCCCTCAGCCCCCTCTTCCTGCAGCTGGATGAGGACCTGCTGGGATCGACGGAGGGTCAGTCACAGAAGAAAGAGGCTCGAGCAGGAGCAGATGATTTGGTCAAAGTATCGTTCGGATCGAGAAATCAACCAGAAAATAAGAAACATGATGCAACTCTGGCCAATGGCCTTCGACGAAAGAGCCCTCCCAGCTCTGTTACAGGGGGTGGGCTGACTCCGCCCCCCCTCCTGCAAATGAAAGCTGGAAATGCTGCAGTGTCCACGGACTCGAAATCCAAAGGTGGTGAGAACGATAGCGAGGTCTCTTGGAGGCCCATGCCAAGGCTTGCCCCTCTGGGACGAAAGATGAGCAATCCAAATCAGGACACTGCAGCTTCTGGCACTACAGCCCCCCCAGACCCTCTGATTCAGCATAAAGATAACACTCAGAACACCACCTGATAGTCTTCCTTGTGAATCACCAAACCAATCAGGGAGAACTATTCGATTTGTTTATGAATGTTTGATCACATCTAGGGCTTGAAGATCTTTGTGGTTTTTGTTTTTTTTATGCATTTCCTTCTTCCCTCTACCAGGAACTTTTACCCAATGTGCCTAACAGAAATCCAAATAAGAATGTACCCCCCTCCTTCTCTGCAGTAATGGGGGTAAACTGAAAAAATGTCTCCTTCCTGCTTTATCAGTTAAGCTGGCTTTTTAATTTATTATTATTTTATTTTTTTCCAAGGGGAGGAGATCGGAATTAATCCATTGTTTCAAATGAAACTTTGTTTGTCCTATAACATTCTTACAAGGATTTATGATCATGTATAAAGGATGGTGTTTGCTGGTGTGTGCTGTTCTGGAGATGACTTAGGAGTTATAGAAAGGCAGAAGGAACTAAAGGACATAGCTTTGTTGTGACAGACTGGGGTTTATGGTACTGAGTGTTGTCTAAGGACAAAATACCATTATGCAAAATTGCTTTATTTTGCTGACTAAACAGTGGAAATTGTTACGGAAATTAATGCAGACCTGCAGGTCATGGTGTGTGCTTATAACCTTTCTGTGTGCTGCATAGGTCCGACTCGAAGCATGATGTCAAACACTTCGGTACTCATCTGTAAGAATGGAGGTTTGTACACCTCATAGTAACAGATAATAATGTTCATACATGTAGGTCAGCCTACATGTACACTAGTGACACAATACTATAACAGTAGCATTTCTAGTGAACTGTACGATTCAAAACAATTTCCCCATTGTATTTTTATGACTTAAGGACACTTGAAGCCTTGTTCCATATCTTAGAGAAATGTTTTCATACATTCTAGTCTTGCTTAAAAAAGGAAGAAGAAAAAAAAAGATTTCCTGAAATTAGCCGTAAATAAAACTTCAAACATTGCGTTAAAGGTTTTAGTTGGAGACTGTCATACACAACATGAAATATTGTGCAAGGAAATTGAAGCTGATTGTGCATGCTTTATAAAAGAGAACCTTAAGCTATACAGACTGGCTCTAGGTATAACACGGCTTAGATGGATTGTGTTGCATTAAAGAAGTTGGTATGCTGTTGAACTGGTCTGTTGGGAATTGTAATGCAGTGGAATCTGGAAGTCTTTAAGATCTAAGATCACCGGCATGATTTGATTGATTATTTTTTTTATTATTGTTGGTCACACGTTTTAGACTACGTGCATTTGTAATTTTAATTTCCCAACAAAATGCGCAGAGTTGGATCGATCAGGTCCAGGAAGTAAAAATCCAGTCCAAAATTTTGTTTCAACCAAGCAGTTGAGTACACAAAGTACTCAACCGATTGGTTGAAACAAAATCTCGGTCTAAATTTTTGCTTCCTGGACCTGAATTATGGGAGAGGAAGCTGACCAAGTTTGATTGAAATCTGGTTTAAATGCATTATGGTGATGAACAGCCTTTATACTGTACTGCTAAGGCTGACTGTTACTTTCTCAAAGAACACTTAATACAAGCTGTACCCATGTGTGCCTGACTTTTACTTTATTTTTATGATCAGTTCCAGGTTGCATAATTTCATGGATTTTAAGTTTCTGTCCGTCACACGGTATACGTTTGCATCACTGCTGAGTTAAAAAGCTAGCAAATAACTGTGTATAGCAAATAATTTTATCTGTAAGGAGGTGAATATGTAAAATGTATATCTATAAAATGAACCATAAGCTATCATGCAAAGTGTGCAACGAGAAGGTCTAGCATGGTATAAGTAGAATTAAAAGCCATCTGTTTCATTGTGTATCAAGTCTTTTTTTTTTTTTTTATTCAAGAAATGCATATTGTTGTAAGTATTTTGTGAAGACCAATGTTAATACATTTTTTTTAATCATTGCCCTAGTCTTTTTGGAAAACAAGGCTGTTTTCGCTTCCAGGTTTTTGTATGAAAAATGACAATATTTTTATATCTACTAGTCAAGATCCAATATTGGTGAGAAGGAAAGGTTATGTGGTCTTGAAATAAAATAAAACTCTACGTATTTGTGCGGGGTTCTGTCTTTAACACAGCTGTCTCAGATTTCAATGGGCTTTTTCTCATTTTAACTTTTAATAAGAAGCCATTCTCATACTTTATAGTGATACTTGCTGAATAAGGGAATTGTCTCAGCTTAGCAATGGTGAGTAATATGGCTCGATACAACATTGCAGACTCATGTAGCTGCTCACTGACTGGTGAGTTCTGGTGACATTTGTTTTAAATTAAGGTTCTTGAGTTTGGTGCTTGGGTGGGCAAGAACATGCTTTCCATGCTACAGAACTGAAAAGCAAGGTATCAGTATATGTATATCTGTATCCTGCATAACGCCCTCAGCTTCACAGCACCATGTGTTTCTGGGCTGGTAACGCCGATCGGCCACTTGCCTTCACTTTATCCCCGAGCCCTGCGTGATGCACGTTCCCTTTAACGCCTGTTACACCCCCCCTCTTCCATGTGCGGTGGGGTTGGGCATCCTGGGATGGCTGCGGGAGGAGAAGGGGTCCAAGGCAGCACCCTAGGTGGGGGCCCTCCTTTTTGGTTAAACTTCAGGTTGGTTTTCTTAAGACACAAACTCCACTGGATTTCCTGATTTGGGTTTATTGAGCTCTGTGTAAAATACAAAACTAAAATCCTTATTTAGAAATGAACCCCCCCTCCATAATTCTCAGAGTAAGTGCAAGCTTGAGCAATTATGTGGCATTAAAATGGGGCAAGAACTGGAATGTTTGTGCTTAATGGGTATGGGGTGTCTGTGCCAATAACATTCTTGCTGCCTGAGGTGCACATTACAGCACGGCTGCACTTTTTAAATGTAGCTAATGACAGGTAGGTGTGGGTGGGGGGATCTTTGCATGGGTTTCTGCTGCATGTAAACCAAAGTTAGGCGGACCCTACAATGTGGCATCCTGTCTAAGGTGTACTCCAGCCTTGTGCCCTGACTAGGACGGATTCTTAAATAGGTTTTAGTACACAAAGTTACATGTAAAATAAATCTTATTATAAAAGTATATCATTGAACAAAACACCAATCTTCCAACTGTTCAGAAGTCGGTTGACCAAAACAAAATCAAGCGTCGTCACAGAAAAGACGGTGAAAAGCCGCCGCTAGATGGGGACGTCGGCGAGCTTTTCGGCTTCTGCGAGGGACCCGAGACCGCGGGCGGGGAGCGCAGCGCAGCCTTTGCCTGTGATGGAGCATTTTTGAGCCATTCTGGTTGCCATAGAAAGTGGTGCGACTGCGGGCTGGTGTCGAAAAGGGACACGTTAACTCGAGTTTAAAGAGCCGATCCTACCCCTGGGGCCACAACAAGAAAACTGAATTTGGAATGAAAACTGTTGCTTATTATCCAGTGAATGAGGACGGCACACTGGCATCTAGTTAGTGAATTAGAAAACTTACTGCCCCCGCCCTCAGACGAAAGAAAATCTCAGCTGTTTGGAATAATACAAAAACATGCTAAAAGAACTCTTGGTGAAGGCTTTACAAAATGTTATTACCCATATTGTAGCTGTCGCAACGTTGAGGTTTAAAATAATCAGTGCACCAGTGGCTCGTTTTAATTGCACCACATATAACCTCTGACAAGCGAACTGATACGACCCCAGTATCTTTAGTAGTTTTGGCGTCTGAATCGTCTTTAGCCGATATCAGCGCAGTTTAAGAATAGAAAAAACAATGGCAAATTACTCCTTCAGCCCAATATCCACAAAAAAAGATACAATCAACGCACAATAGGTATAATGATCGCCGCTCATCCTACTTGCTTTTAAGATGGAAAATGCATTTATATCTGTGTATCCCCTGGGGTATTTTCCCCATTTACAAGTGAAGCTAAATAGACTGCGGTTAAAAAAAAAAAGCCCAGTGCACGAGTCAGGCAGCAGTATATTTTTCTGCCGACATTAGCCACCGACAGTCGGCGTAGGCGAATAGCTGGCAAGCCGGACGAGCGGCGGCTATAAAGCGGCCGACTGCGCACGGAAGGAGCCGCGACGGCGCTGCGCGATCCGGGCGCCGACCTGCGGATCAGACGCAGCCAGCCGCCACGTACCCTCCCACGAAGCCGGATAAGCACAGAAAGGCTCCCCCTGCCCCCGCGCGATGCGGAGCGCAGACGAAGCGCTTAATAACCCGGCGCGATGCTTTTCGCGATCACTCGCACTTAACGTGCGCTGTTTATGCGGCCGCCAGCATTTCGGCCGCTTTTTAACAAGCCGATCGCCGATTGCTACATTTTAACAGCTGCGGCGATACGGGGAAGCTTAACTTAGTAGTGGCTTTATTTGTTTTTTTATGCTTGTCGATTAGTATACACTGGTTTTACGGATTGACATTGGTCCGAGATGTCGGTAGACGGGTCCACGATAAAGAGTAGGATTAAAAACCTACTCCGCTCTCCTTCTATCAAGCTGAGGAGAAATAAACCGGGGAACAACAAAGAGAATCTAGCTAATAAGGTAGGTGATTGACTTTTTAAAGGAAATGAATATGGAAAACGTGGTAGCGTTTAATTATCGGGATGTGTCAATTGCAAGTATGGGTAGGCACGGCGGCTGTTCGCACGCCAGCTGTTACTTGATAATATCACCTTAGCTAGACCACTTGTATCGATGCAGTATGTTGTGCATGCAGGATCACTTTGCCTGCATGCTTATAATTTTGTGCATCTTCATTGCTTTTTGCTGTACGAGAATGGCGCGTTTGGGTGTCTCTTTGCGTGGTTCTGGTCCATTTAAAACCCCCTCTGTGCTTTAAATAATCATGTCATTATCCTGCAGAAGAATGATGCATAATTTATGGCAGTGAACTATAATACTATCTTAAATTTAGTACAAACGCAGTTGCTTTTAAAAATAATGTTTTACCTTGTCTCCAGGGCACGTGCTTGACTGTCATATAGTATAATCAGTATATTAAATATTTAATGAAGGACATATACCTGGATATGTATATTGGGAAATAAAAGATGGAGCCTGATATTGCTGTAGGGAATACCTTTTTTCATTCCTTTTGCTTGACATCACACGACCCTATTTCCCAAACCGAGCTCTAGCTTCTGCCCCTTCACCATCTTTGTGTCCCCGGCGCCTCCGTAAAAGTGCAATGCAAACGCAATTTATAGCGAAGATCGTTCATGGTTAATCGGTGCAATAAGCGTTCTTTATTTCTGTTTTTGAAACCTCTCTTTAGGTCATATAGCATTTGAATTATTCAGTGACTTTTTTTTTCTTGTAGGATGATGACGATGTATGTGTATGTCTTAATAAGATTTATGGGATCTTTATGTAGACTTCAGTTAAGTATAGTAACGTATACGCAGAATCACCGTAAGGCTTGGCGTCTGCTTGTTAAATACGTGTACTGTGGACTTTAGCCTCTTAGTGTCTTGTGTGATGCTTTCGTCCGGTAGGGTTTATTTCACCCCCCCTTGACTTCTTTAGCTCATTGATCCGTCAGTAATGCAGATGCTCTGCAGATGTGGCTTTGGAGCCCTTGCATGCTCGATAAGAGGGTGTCGTCATGCAAGATAATCACTATTGTAAGTGTAGAGTGTCCCTCTACACCCCCGTATGCAGTATGAGGAGGTCCTACAGCACCCCCACCTTTTTTTATAAAATGTAAAATTTGTGTTTAGCTGCAGGGACAATGCTAAACCTTCGAATCATGTCCTTAATGTTTTTGATTGCAATATTTGCTTAGCTGTAGTGAATGTTTCAAAAATTAGCTGTTGAATGTCTTTTCCGTTGGGCTTTTTATTTTATTAAAAGACCCTGAGCTTCGTTTCAGCATAGCAACACGTTATGCGCACACGTTTTTAGATTGTGCCTGAGGTCATTTTTCATTTTATTCTTGCCTGTGACAATAATGACTATTTCTCATCAGTAGGAACAGGGATGGGATGATACAGGCGCAGGGAAAACTCATTTCTTTTGATCTCATGGATGACTCAAGTAAAAAGGGTCTCCCCTGAGTGTTGAGAGCCAAAGGGGAGATTTGCTTTTCGTCCCACTTGTGGGACGTTTTTTTTATTATTTCAGGCTCGTGTTTCAGTGCTAGCCTCATGTGGCTGCAGTGCAGCAGCTGATCGGAGCTGCTGGAGTGTGCCCCTTTGACCCCTCTGTTATCCTATTCTGCACCACCTGTTCTGTGCTAGTGCCCTGATCCTGGTGTAAGGGGAACATTGCTGGTGATCGTGTTTAAAATCCAGACCGAAAACTCCTATAACTTAACACTAATGTTATAGTCTAATAAATGTAAAAACTAATAATTTAGAGCTTTTTTTTAAGTCCCTAGAGCCCCTCCCCATACCCACAATTGTGTGTGTGATCCCATTTCATGTCAGCAGCCTTCCTCTTGTTTCATTATTTCTGTGACATCACTTCCTGTTGTATTGATGGTTGTTAAATTTTAATCCTTGCGGTAATTATCACTAAAAAAAGTGCAAGCTGTGGAAAAGCTTAACTAGTCCTATCTAGCTTAAATGTTAAATGCGGTGTGTTTTTAAAATCTTCTTTATCTCCTTTTATGGTCCTTTTAATTATTGAATTGCTCTTTATTTTTAAGTGAACTGTTTACGAGTAACTGCCAGATGCTTTGGACTCTGTCCCTGAAGTCACTGTCTGAGTTATGCTCTCAGTCGGAAAGCTATGGGCTTTACAGAGACTGTGGTACTCCAGGGTGTTTGAAACGTGCACAGGGCCGTGCAAGCCTACTGGCACCTGGAAGAGTTTGGGCATGTAGTTCTGCAGGCTGTAGGGCTCCTTTTATTCACCGTGCAGCTAAAAGTCACACGAGGGATTTAAAGCAGTGAGTGAGACCTCTCTACTGTGGCCGGCATAAATAGTTACTGTTATTTGGTTGTTAGTTTTGTCAAATGCAGATATTCTGTCTTTTCTTAACTTTTTACATGGCTGTAATTTTGATGTCCAAGTAGCTCGCACTAATGTACAAGAGCCTGCTCTCGGATTTGAAACTGAGATCCTGCAGAAGTTGAGGTCTGTGGTGGCTCATGTCCCTCGCGGGTGACATTAGCCTGTAGTGTGTAAAGAAGGTAGCTGCCTGAAATGAAATGGGTGGGTGCCCACTGTTTTGGGGCTTTCAGTGCAAGGGATTTCTATAGACGTAAAATCTGTATCAAAGCTGTAGGAAAGTAAACGGATCTTTTCAGTGTCGTGAAAACAGCAGACGGGATGTGCTACGTGGACAGCTGCGGAGAGGTGTGATTCGAAGGTTAAAAGTGACAGGTGACTGACTTTTTTTTTTTTTTTTGGTGCTGTGTATATCTATATATGTATCTTGTGTGCCGCCCCCGACGGGTGTCCGTGCAGAATGCCCTTCATGTTCGCAGAGCTATCTCCGCTCGCAGCTGCAGAAGGGGGTGGTGTCTTCGAGGGTCACGTGGAGCTCGAGGTGTCAGACTGCCGTGGTTCACGGGGTGATGTGAGGCTACGGGCTGGAAAATGCTGTAGAGAGGGTCTAATGAAGCCCAGGGGACGTGCTGTAAGAGCCTTGGCCTGCTGCCGCAGCTGTTCGCCAGAATCACTGCAATAACCACTTACTTTGCAGGCTTGCCTTTGTTTTAATGATGTATTTACTGGTATTCTATATAAAATCGACCAGAGATGAGGGATGTTTATTTTGGTTTATTCTGGTGCTTTAAATTCTCTCTCATTCTGTGAATAATCATTGCTGTCCTTTTGAAAAACTTAATTTCTCCTTATTCAGTTCAGTTGCCTTTTTTGTTGGCTCATTAACAGTATTGCAGTATTGCTCTGTGGAAATCTTGGTTGTTAACGGGGCCTCAAGGTTCTTGTGCTATGGGAATGTCTTACAGGGCAGTAGGCAGCTTTCCTTCGAGGAGACTCGGTCAGGTCAGGCACAAGAATGAAATGTTCGGAACAGCAGAGAGAGCGAGTGAGTGTGTCTTAGCTGAGAGCTGCCAGAATAGATTTATGTTAGTTTTGTGAGCATTTCTACCCTGCACAGCGGTGCTGCTGGGCACAGCCGTTAATTCCACCCTTATGTTATGAAAAACACTGTTTCTGCATCCTCCTTACCTTCGGGTGCCTGTCTGACTGTCCTCCCTGTTCTTAGGGTGGTGTTGTTTTACTGACACTTACTGTATGTGTGCTCTGGGAACGGTGAGGGTTTATGCGGAAGCAAGGGTGTCAACTGTGCTGGGATTGAGGAAGTGTGCTGTGTGCCCCGTGATGTTTGGGGCCTTTGTAGGAGCCTTTCAGAGAGGCGTGTGTAGAGAATCTGAGTACGGATAAATGTGAAGTGGCTTGAAAGCCCTCTTTTGATGTAGGCCTATAGCCTCTTTTTGATATAGGCCTATTTGCTTTTTTTCATCTGTTTGTTTAATGACCAATTCTTTTTATATATTGAAGTGGGTGCCTTGGTTCTTGACCCTACACCTTGTCTTGTAGAGTGTGTTTATACTGAGATTTCCTATAGTCGGCTGAGTATATTTTTTTTCAGGAAGGAAAAAGTAGCATTCAGGGTCGCTAAAGCACTTGTTTCTATTATGGCTGTCTAACTCCTGCTGGATACATTAAGCTGCTTATGTTAATGGTGAAAGTAGGACCTTAACCATTTACGTCTTTTGCAGGTTACTCTGGAGAAGGTGCTCGGCATCACGGCCTCAGGTAACCATGCCCTGGCCTGTGATCCTTGCTCTGGGCTTGTGGCGTACCCAGCAGGGTAAGTAAACTTCCCTCTAACCCTAGCGCATATTCTGGAAGCTCCTCGTTTAATGCAAACACAAAGTATGACCTATATTGGCTTATATTAAAGAGGCGACTGGCTGTCGGCACTCTGCAGCTCAGTGGTTTAGGGATCTGTGCGTGTGTCCAGAAGGTCGGGTGTTCAAGTCCCATTGCTGGCAGAGTCATCATGTCACCATTGAGCCTGTGATCAAGGCCCAAAACCCAGCTTCTCCAAGGGCCCGGACTGCACCTCTGCTTCACTCTTATCTTTGTTAGCCTGTCTTGGCCCAGACATCCTTTCAAAATGAATATCTGTATTCTAGCATTGTGGGAAGTGTGGAAGCTGGCAAAGATTGGCTTTCCATTCTCTCAGGTGCCTGCAAGTTTCCCATGACAAGATGCAAAACTCCCTGTAATTAATGCAGAGGCTGCTGTGCAACCAGAAACTTGTTAGAGAGAGAGAGAGACATCAAGGTGTCTGGCAGTGGGTGTAACCGACTGAGCATGTTTACCTCAAAGGCTGCTGGGAGGTCTGGTGGTGAGACAAGTAAGATGCAAAACTAACTTGGTGGGAGTCTGGGGGGGGTGTTAAATGAGAGCACAGGGACTGATGTTGCCAGATGACTGAAAGTTCAGGGTACTGCCCATGCAGTTTTCCTGATTTGTGTCTGAAGTTTCTTGAATCTTCCACCTTTTTTGTGTTTCGAATGTGTAAAATATCTGACAATACTTTTCTTTTAAGTATAAGAGGTCTGGGAAGAGTGTTTGTCATTCATAACTGATGTTGGGTTAATGTGCTGTGTATCCTTTGAAGGTTTTTACACTCCTGTGCATTTTTATGCAAGGTTTGCAGTAGTTAATTTTTTTGTAACATGAATCCAAATTGGAGATCTCCCACACTGTTTGTAAATGATTGCTTTGTTGTGGAGGGGTTCGTGTGCGAGGCGTTGTTAAATTGAATAGCATTTCTGCTGAATTGGGAGCCACTGAACCATGATTCAATTAAGCTATATTGATGGTGTGGT
>JAAGVU020000025.1:4434296-4461974 GCA_011763525.2 Mormyrus iriodes
TGGGCTCAGAGTTAGAGGGCTTTCCTCCCAAGGCTTTATCAATCTGCCGCTCGCCTATACAAGAGAACCTGCCCCTGCCCCCCCCCTTGCAATTCCTTGGCACCCAACCAGGGTGGCGCGCGTCACAGTTGGAATACCTCTGGTCTAATGGTATTTAAGATAAGATTAACGTAGCGGCTCACAGCGCATGAGGTGAAATGTGAGAAACACTCAGTATAAGTGGATTAATATCATTAGCTTCTCTTTGCCGAGTTACTCCTCAGTGTACTTATCTACGTGACGGGGCGGAATCCCCATGTGCTGCAGGTAAACGCCACCGTGCCCCTCCTAGGCCGCTCTGGCCTCCTCGGGGAGCTCCGTAACAATTTCTTCAGCGATGTGGCGTGTGGGAAGGGCCACAAGGCGGACAGCACTTTCTGCATCACCTCCTCGGGCCTACTCTGCGAGTTCAATGACAAAAGGCTGCTGGACAAGTGGGTGGAGCTGCGGGTGAGTGGGCGGTGGGGGGGGGGGCCGTTTGTGGGTGAGTGGCCGACGGGGTTCCGTCTGCGGGGGGGTCCCATTTTTACTAGAACAATGTAACTTGTGATCGTGACAATGGATGCGAAAGCAATGCTGTTAGGACTAATCACATGAATATCTAGCAGTTCTGGATCTTTCTCTGAATTCCTGTTGTGAATTACTTTTTAATGGGTAAATTTTCCCTTCATATGACCCTGAAGAGCTCTGCTACCTTGAGCCTCATGGGTTGTTAGACCAGCGAGAATGAGTGCCCCGGCGGCGTAGGCCAGCTCTGATGCAGTCTAATTGCAGTCTGTTCTGCTTCCCCTCCTTTTTCACTCCATACAGAAAAACGACAGTATCACAGTAAGTCCCTTATCTGTCCAGCGCTCACGTCTGTTACCCCTCCCACTGCTGGCCCTTGTGGGCTGGTCCAGAATGCTGCATCTCTCCACCCAACTTCATATTCACTGGGGGGGGGGGGGCGTCATGTCCGTGTCCCGTGAGTCGTTGCCCTCTGGTACCGTCTCTGCATTTCCATGTTATCAGGCGGGATCTCGTACCACCCAGGCTAGCCTGCTTTTTTTCTCTGTGGATCTCGGGGCTTTTAGGATGAACAAGGCAGCGGCTTGTTTGCATGGAAGCGGATCTCCATGAAATTGGGTCAGGAATGAGCTTGTGTTGGCGTCTACTGTGAAATTAGTTGAGCAATTTGAGCCTGAGATGCGGTTCTTGGCTTGCTTAGTCACCTTTCCCAGAGGTCCTTGCACCTTTTAAAGCTTTATGGTCACCTGGGAGGAAGGGGAGCAAACCTGTACTCACATAATATCATTTAAGGAACTGATCTAGTGGCTCTGAAGCTGCCCGAGCAGTGAGGAGGAGCCGGCTCCTTCAGGGTCCTACCTCCAGCCTCACGGCAAGTGGGAACCATCATAGTTTCGGCTTTGTGCCAGCGGCATGCTGGGAAAGGCACCACACAACGTCTGCTCCGTTTCCAAGCTCTGCATGGCCGTCACATTACAGCTCGGGATTTGATTATCTTCAGTCTGCGTGGGACCGGCCGGCTCCCCTGGGATCCTTAGCTGAGCATCTAGACTTGCCGCTTCTCATATTTTCAAGGGTTATAATCCCTAAGCGGCAGTTTTCTGGCCTGTCGCCGTTCAGTTTTGAATTGGACCAGCTCACCCCAGTGCTGCTGTCCACAGATGGCTCCATTTTAACCATAGGGGGTGTTAACTCGCTCGCAGGGTTCCTGTCCTGTCAAGGATTTTGGTCTCCATTAAGGACTTGTGCTCAGAATTAGTTTTAATTTGGAGCCAATTAAATTTGATTTCTTCAGAGTCCTTATTATGTTTCTTTAGCTGAACCTTTTGCTGTCTTGTCATATACTAACCAGTCAAGCTTTCCATTGGGAGTGGGTGGGTAAAAATTTTAAGATCAAGTCTCCAGATGGTCTTTGAGTCAGTTTTCCTTCAATATGTCATTGGGTGTAAATGTATAATGGTGAAAACCATGCTCGTATCTGTTTTGCATTTTGTGACATGACCATTATTCCGTTGCCATGAAGGCATTGTTTTTGTGCCATAGCGCCCCCCCCCCCTTCCTCATTGCCAAGGCAGCTGAGAGTGTCGCTTATTAATGCCTCCCTCAGACCAGCCTGGCCACCTCCCTGTCCGTGACCGAGGAGCTGATCTTCTGCGGCTGTGCAGACGGCACAGTGCGCGCCTTCAACCCCGCCAACCTGCACTTCATCTGCAGCCTGCCCCGGCCCCACAGTCTGGGCACGGATGTCACCTCGGTAACGGAAGCCAGGTGAGGTTGTGGAGGAAGGGCCAGGTTGGCCAGGGGCAGCCTTTGCCTCGGGTCCGAGGAACGAGTCCCTTTGATAGGTCACATGGTCACCGCATAATCACTGCTTCTATGTTTTCTGTGGTGAACTATGGATTTACTGCTCAGAAACAGCTTTTATCCAGGTCATTTACCCTCCAGTGACAAATGAGAAGCGTTTGGCCAGGACTTGGTGCCAGTACTCCCCTGTGATGTACTGTATGTGAGATTATGAAAGGTGCCGGTACTCTGAAAGGAAGCCAAGAGGTGCCTGTATGATTTACCCGCGAGTACTGGCCCACTTCAAGCACTGGGTTTTGGTTTGATTTTTTTTTTTTTTTTTTTTTTTTTTTTGTGTTCAAGATCTACTGTTCAACTGATTTACCAAAATCATAAATCAAACATGTCAGAATGCAAGCCTGAAGACTTGTGCAAAACCCTCTCTCACATTGCTTAGAATTCCAGCCATTGCCATGTGGGAAGCTAAGAATTTGACCTGATGTGATCTAAATGTTAATGACTTTTAAAAACTCTCTCAAAAAATGCTTTGGCTGAGGATGTGTGTGGGCTCCGCTTGAACGGCACGCGGGGTCTTCCTCGGACCAGGCCCGTTATGTCATTTTCCTTGTCCTTCCATGACTTGGGCCTTTAAAGTGGATCAGGGCTGGTACCTGAACAGCTCTTTTGTGCTACTGAAAGACATTATTGAACTTTATGTACAGAGAAACTATTGAAGTCCTTGTTTTTATGCATTATGCACAGCACAAACACAGCTGCTCTGTCTTTGTACCCCATGCGTCTTTTGTCTTGCGTCTGAAACATTCCATCTTTTTGACAGGTTTGATGCATTCCATTCAAATATTTTGTGTAGTTATGTATTACTAGACTCGGAGGCTAAAGCATGTAACACATTGTGTCTTCTTAGCCGTATACTAAGCCCTGTTCTTAGCCGTATGTTAAGCCTCTGCTCCTCTGCCTCTTTGTTCATACATCCTGTGATTGAGGTTTCGCATTTTATTGCTGGTGAGCCTAGGTTGTATTGCGTGATCACCAAGCCTTTCGCTGGCACCGTCTGACCTCTCTGAGATAATGAGGCAGCTACTCTTTAGAGTTTGAATCGAGGTACATCCCAAACCGCTGCCCTTCTGACCTTCCATTGTCTCCTCCATCCTCTCTCAGCCACCTCTTCGCCTTCAAGCCGGACGCCCGCTATCCCGACACTGTGGCCGTGACCTACGACCCCACAAGCCGCTGGTTGTCATGCGTGTACAATGACCACAGCCTGTATGTGTGGGATGTGAGGGAGTTGCGCAAAGTGGGGAAGGTGTACTCAGCACTCTACCACTCTGCCTGCGTGTGGAACGTGGAGGTGAGCCCGGGGGCCCCTTTTTATTATAAAGGTTGCCGCCTACATGAAACTTCTCCTGCTCCAGCTCTTGGTCCCAGATTATTCTGGAAAGCCTGTGGCATCATATGGGGGAAACTCCCACGGTGTCCTGCTGGTGCCGGGCCATGCGGTCCTAAGAATGACCCTTAGCATCTGGCTTGCAGGCTTCCTGTGTGGATCCTGAGAGGATGGCTGCTTCGGTGGCTGACTGTCCCCTTTCGTACCTTTTAGGTATACCCGGAGGTCTCCCAGGGCGAGCAGGCATTCCTGCCCCCGGGGTCGTTCCTGAGCTGCTCCTCGGACAACACCATCCGCTTATGGAACACAGATGGCCACAGCGCTTCTCTCAGCCGCAATGTCCTCAGCAACGTGAGTCTGGAGTTCCCTCTCCCGCCCAGAGAGACCTCGTCCACAGATTACAGCTGTAGTTTCTCTTGTGATGCCTGTAGGTAGAATGTTCACACTGGCTCAGGCAAGGATCTGTATTATGACTAGCAGGTGAATCCAAAAGTCATTATTGGAAGACCTTCTGCTTCTTTGGAAAAGGGTTCTGCACCTACTGAGCAGCATTAGTACGTCTCAGCTCTTGAGTTCTGGTGTCTCCATGTGCGTTCACCTGGCCAACCACAGCTATCCTGATCAGCCTGTTGCACCCCCTCAAGGTCTGATTCAGTAGCTTGCAGAAATGCAGAGGATGTGCCGTGTTCATCAAACCCGCAGTGATTTGATGACTCCTTAGTCCAAATCTCATTCCTCTTCTGCTCCTCAGCCTGTGGTCTCTCACCCAACAGCCCCTCATTAGTCGCAGCCTGGAAGCTGGTTTCTGCACATGCAGAAATCCTGCCCTTCAGTTTATCCCACTTTTAGTTATAATGGATGCTTACATTTTTTTTTTCTTTCTGTCTCTTGCTTCTCCTTGGTATCCTTTGTTTTTCTGTGCATTTTTTAGGCGTTCTGTCCTGCGCGATCATCACCTTCAGGACAGTATCAGGTTGCTAACTGTAGGTTTTGTTTACATGTCTGGTCCGGCAACCCCAGTGACACAGCAACAGCTAGCGCTGGGAGATCTGACCATTTGAATTCTACTGTGTGCAGTTACTGTGGTGTGGTCCAAGGGAAACCCGGTTATGTGGGTAAAATCGGCCAGTGGGGGATGGCTCATACTTTAAATACTGCAAGCAGTAAAATTCTGGTCATTAATGCCTTGTGATCTTTTTCCTCTTCACACTAATCATATACAGATCGCATTTTTGCAAAAAAAATTTGGTGCAGGAAGACAAGAGTACAAAACCAATTTTGTATTTGCTTGAACCAGTGTTTACCAGTCCGACCCTCGGGGACCAACAGACGGTCCACATTTTTGCTCCCTCTCAGCTGGGAGGGAGCAAAAACATGGATTGTCTGTGGGTCCCCAGGGACCGGATTGGGAAACATTGGCTTAAACCCTTTGGAGAAATTTTATACATTTGGGGAGAAGCCTGAAAATGTCATGCTACCCACATAGGACCTCATGAAGGTCATCTACATGGAAAATAACACCGCCTCCCTGCTGGACATGGAGTGCATAGCCACCAGCAACACGGAGAAACCGGACAGCCAGACCTCCGAAAACCGGATTGGCATTAGGACCATGAGTGTCAGTCCAGATGGTCAGCACCTGGCTTCTGGCGACCGCATAGGCACCCTAAGGTACTGTACTGGGGCACACATGGGTTCATCTTGTACCCACCTTCTTCTTATCTCCATTAATATGGACGGTTTTGGAGCAGTTTATGGCCAAGAACCCACACTTACTGTTTGTAAGCTTGTTGTACATCGATAAAGATGTAATGTGGGAAGATCTTAGGTTTGATGTCAGTGGGGAGTTAAATCATACTCAGGGTGCAGCCTGCTACATCACCCACCGCTATTGCAGGATTCATGAGCTCCAGAGCATGGAGGAGATCCTGAAGGTGGAGGCCCATGACTCGGAGATCCTCTGCCTAGAGTACTCAAAGCCGGAGACTGGTGAGTGGCCATGGCTCTCGGGAGCACTCTCAGTTTGGGGCGTGGGGGGGTGCGCATGTAAACTCTACTACTATTTCACTATCCCAGTGTTTCCTAGTACAATCCTCGGGGACCCGCAGTCGGTCCACATTTTTGGTCCCTTACAGCTCCTGAATGCATTAGTGTTTGAACTAGTGGTTGAACATAACCAGCGTTTCTAACTCAATAGTTCATTGGTGATTTGCCAGCAAATCTCTTCTGAAGAGCCTATAGACTCACACCTATTGTTACACCATTGTGCAATAAGCCGTTTTCTTCCCAGCGTGCTTTAAGGTGCTGTCAGTATGCACTCTCCCATACTGCCCCCTAATCTAGTCTGAGACTTGATGTAACACAGGCGGATCTTGCGCTACTGAATTCACAGCAAATGGATTCAGCACTGTGCTGTTGTACTGATAGTAGATGTTCCAGCCTGTTCTTGCGGTTTGATTGTGTAAATGTGTGCAGGCTGTCCTGCATCTGTTGGCCTGTAATGCAGCGGGATTATCAGGCCCCACAGCTGTAGCGGACCGTGGCCGTCGGTAGGGAGGAATGTACTGGAAAGTGTCCAGTACTGGGCTTATGCCCCCTCCACCCCGGATGCCCACCTCCCTTCCCATAGGCAATAAGTGTGCCAGAGCAGGCTTGCCCTGCTTGTCCATGTTGTTTTCGATTATTTTTTTTTTTTTTTTTTTTTTTTTTTTCCCCCCCCTTCCCTGAGGTTAATTCTGTTCTCTGGCTGGTACCATTCAGATGATGGGGAGCCGGGGGAAGAGGGCCCCCCCCAACCTAGTTTTACAGTGCTGCCCCCCCCACCCCCCCATCAGTCACCAGGCCATTTTAGACTTTCAGGAAGATTTGTTTTTAAAATAAGCACCACCCTGACCCAGTTTCACTTCTCTCGAACAGTTCGGCCACAGTGAATTTTTTTGTAATCCGCTCAGTATAATCCAGGCAATTCTTAGTATTGTATTGTAAATACTGACTGCTTATTAAATGTAGCTGATTAGAAATTTGCACGCAACTGGATGAGCTGCAGTCCAGCTTTCTGATCAGTCTGGAAAACCTCCAGCTGAGGGAGGGTGAGGTGGGAGTTAAAGTCAGGCAGTACTAGAGGGCCCTGTGTTCAGCACACTGGTTCGCTTGTTGCAATTCATACGGTGCCAGAGCCCTGACATCCCAGTATCCCGTCGCTACGGCATTGTTCACTCATGGAGACGTCGCATGTGCTAACTCGCAGCCACCGTATGGTGCAGGAAATGCAGCGCGGAGCGATGAGTCTGCACGCAGACGTGTTCAGTCGAGGTCCCGCGTAAGCGCGTAGTTTTCCGTGAGGCTTACTCACACAGCTCTGATTGTGGAGGCATGTTCCTGAGATGAGATTCACAGCGGAGTGCCAGCGGAGCCAGTAATTACTCCCCACTCGATGCGTATGGATTCCTTCCAGTGGCATGTGGTTGAGACTCTAAACAGATCTGGGGTTGGCGGGGGGGGGCATTTAAAGGGGTGGTGCAGGGCTCCAGCCACCTGAGGTACCTCTGCTTTTTTGACACTTCCACCAAAGCCCCCAGAACGGTAATCGGTGGCTGGCTGTCGTTTGCGCTCCGTGCATTGAGCTGACTGTGCCAGTGTGCAGGAAGCCCGGTGGTCCTGTTTAGTTCCTGCTGTTCAGGCTTTGGGAATTTGGAGTCTGCTGTAACACTGCTGTTGGTTAAGTTGGTTTGTGTTTTGTGCGACCGGTTATCTGGTCATATCTAGGCTCCTGCTTGTGCTGTACTTCAAGGTACTTGACCTGAAATTGCTCCGGTAAAATTCATGTAGAGCTGTGTGCTACAGGTACAGGTGTGTGGTACAGGGCTGACCTGGCCTGGGATTAAACATGGGATTTTGGGGTCCCCCTGCAATAAATTATGCTAAGGGGCAAAACTCATCAGGCCACCAGAAAACTGCCAGTAACCAGTCCAGGCCTGATGTGAGATGCATTTCATGGAGAGTTTGATTCACTCTGCCTTAAGTCTGAAGTCAAAAAAAGGCTGGCAGTCTCCGATGGGTCCCACTGCTGAGCTCCACTCGATGGGCATCTCTGAAGAGCATTTACACCATTGCTCCTGCAGGGCTGTGGGTGGACCTGAGTGGATAGCGCTCTCCTGAAAGTATGCATAGGTCTTCCGGTGAAAGCCTTAAGCACTGTGATGGACAGGAGCCTGGCTGGCAGGTCACACACTGGAGTTTGGATGGAAGGTCCTAAACAGAAATATTCATTTTAACCATTCCAGATTTGGAGGACAGGGTATCGTACCATTTTAACATGCAGTCAGGGGGTGCAACCATTTTCTGGGGCTATGTGCTGCAAACAGGAGGTCAGTAACTGGTGAGCTCACAGCTGTGTTTGTGTATCAGGCCTGAAGCTGCTGGCCAGCGCCAGCCGGGATCGGCTAATCCACGTGCTGGACGTGGAGAGTGACTACGGGCTGCTGCAGACGCTGGACGAGCACTCGTCCTCCATCACCGCCGTGCGCTTTGCCGGTCGGTCACCCGCCACATCCCGCCTGCACGACATGCACCTGCTTACTGAGATTCACATGCATGTATATTTTAAATTATTAGAATTGGCATCCCCATTTTAATCAGTTTAAAATGTTTTGTTTCTTCTGAGTGGGTGTACGCTACTGAAAAAGTATAAAACAATTTGCATTAAAAGCTGCAACTACTTGATAAGAATGTAAACATTCTGTGGAATTTCAGACGAAAAATCCAAAAATCTCCTCTCTTAACACTCTGTGGTCAGTGGGCTTAATACCACCCCCCGCCCCCATGAGAACATATCATTGGCCAGAAACATGTGGCTTAAACCTTTGTCATAGAATTTCGGTGTATGTTACACTGCAGGTAGTAAACCAGTTAAACGGGGCGTCTGTAGGGGCAGGCAGTACAGGGCACGTGGCCTGGCCCCCGTGCTGCCATCAGTGAGCTGCTCTCTATTCCCCGTAATCCAATAACGTTCTTGCTGTGTGAATTCTCATTTGATAGCTCCAGCTCCCTGCTAGTGTTTGTGATTTCTCCCCCAGTGGCAGTTTTAAAAAGTTCTTAATGTTTACTTTTTGACTTGAGTGTTTGAATCTAGTGTGAGACTAATGTGATCTTTGGGGCACTGTGTTAATTATGGCGGAGAAATGGCTGTTGTCATGCCAACAATGGCTGCTGAGCTGGTCTGGCACTCCCCTCCCTCTCCTGGTGTGGAGGCTTTGCTGCTGTTACCATAGTAACCCCCTCTCCTCCTCTACCCCAGCTAACGACGGTAAGGTGAGGATGATCAGCTGTGGCGCCGACAAGAGTATCTACTTCCGGACAGCACAGAAGGTGAGCCACACCAAGTTGACCCCTGAACTGGGACCACGTGCGGGCTGGAAATGTTCTGCAGTCTGCAGTTTTTCCCTCATTGGTCAGACTCCTCACTAGTGCTCCTGTGGCCTTTGCCCAGGCCTGAGCTCTGGATAATGTCCAGCTTTTTGGGCACGCAGCCCTGTTTATAATTTGCCCTAATTTAAAAACAGCCGAACCGTAGCGATTCCTAAATCCCGTTTATAGCCCGTTATTCACAGCACCCTTCTACATGGTATTGGATATTCGGCTTGTTAAATGGGTATTAAGTTCCATAATTTGTGGGATTTTTACTCTTACCCCAGTGCAGGATTCCCACCCCTATTAAGGGTTCTGGTCCGTTCTTAGAACTTGGTCATGCACATAACTAGTGTGGCTTTAATTTTAGAAGTTTTCTAAGTGTCTGGGGGGGATCTAATCTCCTTAAAGGGGGTGCCGAAGTCTACCAGTGCTCCTTGCCTTGGTTGCCCTCCCCAGGCTGACAGTTCTGTTCTCTCTCTAAGGTCATATACGGCGTAGTTTGTGTTTCTGGCTGCCTAGACTACTAATGGACTTTTAAATGCGTTGGTGTGTCCGTATCGGCTCAGACCTGGATAAGCATACATGTCTTGTCCTTGGATGAAATGTGTTTATGTGCTAAACGTTCTTTCTTATATTGAAGTGGTTAAATTTCAGTTTACAAGTGTAAGACTCTACTGATACAAGGATATTTTTGGCCTTGTTGGGCCTTTGGGGGATTATAGGAGCACCAGAGAGGAATTTCTCTCTCTGAGGTTCCTTGCCATGGTCACATCGGCTGCTTAAATTTCCCTCTGCAGTAAGAGTCTGTGGCATTGATCTGGGGTGTGATTCCCTTTATTGAGACAGACAGTGACTTGAATTCCTAATTGTTTGGCGAAAAGCTCAGTACCCATTCTGCCCCATCCCTCCTCTGCCTAGCTGTGCTTTTATAATCGGTCCGTTGGCGCATTACAGCGATATTCAGTAGGAAAAGCAGACAGTCTCTGCCCTTCAGTCCCTGAGCTGTGCGGCCTGCAAACAGCCTCTGCTCAGCGTTACTATATGGGATTTTCCTCTTCGTTATTGTGTGGTGCCGTTGGTGGTTTGAGAATTGAAAAGGCTGGCTTTGAGATCGTCCTGGTTAACTTTAGCCCAGGGTAATTATGGAAGGTAATTAGAGTTCTGTCTCTGCTATTATGAAGATTTTAAGTGCTGTAATTTGGACAATTTATGGTTGCCTGTTGCATGATTTACTGGTTGGATAAATTCCCCAATTCTCACAGATGACTAGAGCGATTCTCCTTTTCCACGAAGATTATGGTTTAGATTCCAGGCAGGACAGGGCAGCAGTGGGACCATTCAATGCATTGCTTGTAGTATTTTTATATTTTTTTTGTATGTGTCTTCAAAATACTGCTGTAGCAGCTCAGCCTGAGAGCCGGGCTTGATTTTCTCAGCTTGATGTGAGTGGAAAACGTATCCAACTGCATGATTTGTTTAAAAGGGAACTCCTTTTATATGTGCCAGAAATATTAAAAATACCACCCAGGATTGAACTATGGTTGGTGTCACTTTAATAATTAGTCTCTCTTCACTACCTGCCAGATGAGTTATCACTCTTCTTGTAACAGAGAAGGGGTTGTTGTTGTTGTTGTTGTTGTTGTTGTTGTTGTTAATAATAACAACAATGATAATAGTAATAATGATGGTGGTGGTGGTGGTGAACTGGGTTCCAGTACTTTCCTCCAGGAACCCATTCCCCTAGCCAAATGAAGGTCCTCAGTGCTGCAGCAGATCCTATAGCAGGACCCTGACATCAGCACATTCTATCTCCCTACAGACAAAGGGAGGGACAGAGTTCACTCGCACCCACCACATTGTGCGCAAGACCACCCTGTACGACATGGACGTGGACTCCACCCGGAAGTACGCGGCCATTGGCTGCCAGGACCGCAGCATCAGGTGTGTGTCCGCGTGCCCCTCCGGTGCCCGGCTCCGCGGGTCAGTACGTTGGCATTATCTGCTTCTCTATAGCAGTGCTGATTCTTCAGTGTTGCTGTTTTGCATTTGGTAGGAGTCGGTGCTCGCGAGCCGGAAATGCGTTTGCATGCATGTGCAGCGTCGCTGCGCATTGGCCTAGTCGGATTAGCTGCCTGTTGGGCCGGTGTGCGGTGGGGGGAGCAGCGGAAGTAGATTAGCGTTCAGGTGCTACATGCCGGGCAGGGATTAGGGTGTGTCTGAACGCAGTAGGCTGAGGGCCTACACCTCCTGTCCAGTCTGTCCTGCTTCTGCTCTCCCCTTCTCTACTCCACCTCTATGCTATATACCATTTACATTATACCATATTCTTGGTTTAGCTACAGAAATTTTAAGGTGCTGATTTCACCCAACCAAAGAATCATATTCCAAGTTCTCCTAGTAATGCAGAATTTTTAGCTTTAAGTGCCTTTTCTGGATCTAGGTCACTGTATACCAAAGATGTTCCGGGTTTGGTTGACACTCCACATGGCGATCAGTCTTCCTCCACCCTAAAATGCGGTTGGTGATGTGTCCCTTATGGAATCCATCTCCTGGGGAACCTCTTTTAGTAATGCATTAAAAGCTTTGGCAGCTGTAGGGTTTCCCCAGCGCTGAAGGTCTCCGCGGATGCTTTTGGGTAGTCACACAGCAGAAGCTGACCTGAGTTGGGGCTTGAGGTGACAGTCCCTTTGGTTCTTCATGCAGATGATCTTCCATGATGGCTCTTGCTGTCTTCTGACCATGTCTGCCCTCCCCCCACCCCCAGGATATTCAACATCAGCAATGGCAAGCAGAAGAAGCTATACAAGGGCTCCCAAGGCGAGGACGGCACACTCATAAAGGTAAACTGTGAAGCACAGAGATTAATACTATGAACTGTCTATGAACCACCTAATGCAGTCAGTTGACATTTATCTGTGGACTGGAATATGCTGGAACTCAAAGGATCAGACCCGTTTCTTGGTTGGATTCTTGGGACGTACATGCTGAAAAAGCAAAGGGTTCCCCTGCGAGCTTTAGCACTTTGTGGACGTAGCACACGCTTAGCTATTTATTTATCCACAGTCTGTTACACCTCCGAACGGTCTGCTGCTAACTTATAAACCCCTTGCATATGTCTTTGGATTTTTAGACTCTCAGCGAATTCTTTTCATCCAAAGCTGCTTAATTTTTTCCAGCATTTTATACAGCTGGATGTTCTTAATCACCATCTATGATCCTCTGAGTGTAAATGCATTAGATCTAAGGTCAAGTTTGACTTGTAGGTCCAGATTGACCCCTCAGGGATGTATGTGGCCACCAGCTGCTCAGACAAGAACATCTGTATCTTTGACTTCTACTCCGGAGAGTGTGCCGCCACCATGTTTGGACATTCTGGTAAAGTTACGAAGTCTTTCAAACTGTTTTGGTAGCTTATGGTTGCAGATGGTCAAGTAGAAGACGTGAAAAGAAGCATACGTCTTTGAATTTTGGCCTCTGTACTGACACAGCAGCTCGTGAATGAAACTTTTAAACTAGGTTTTGCTTTGAGTTAAACTTAGATTGTGTCAGTGAGTCAGTAAATGGTTCATTGAACCTCACATCCTTATTTGTTCCTTGCTTGACCTTTTAATGGCATGCAGTGTGTAACCGGATAAGACCTGTCCTCTGAACATGATGCTTCCTGTCTACAGAGATTGTCACTGGAATGAAGTTTACCAATGATTGCAAGCACCTGATATCGGTTTCAGGGGACAGGTATGGATTTTTGGTATTGGGGATTTGATATATTGCAGAAAGTCCTTTAGCTGGTCACAATGGTCAATGATCTGCCTCTAATTTCTGCACACAGTTGCATCTTTGTGTGGCGTCTAAACCCAGAGCTGACCATCAACATGCGGCAGCGTCTCTGTGACCTCAAACAGAAGGGCAAACCGGTCCAGAAGACCCCCACACACAAGCCGACCACACTCAGGTACGCACCCATTGTCTGGCAGGTTGTGTGTATCTGAGGATTCTGTGCCCCTGATCGGAAGGTAGCTGGTTCAAATCTCAGGGCTGGCAGAGCGATTTCAATGCTTGGCGCTTGAGCAAGGTCCAAAGGTCCCCCAAATGTCTCTAGGGTCTGTCTGACCCAACTAAATAAAATGTTTAAATAAATGTAATCATCTACAGCCCACATGCACTATGAAACCGGTATTATTTCAGTTTAATGCTGAAACACTTTTTAATCCATACAGTTCTTATGCTTGGTACTAATTTCTAACAAGCTTTTTCAGCTTATCAGAAATGGTAACTTTGGCGTCTCTGAGTCTCCATGGCATGCAGCCTCTAGTCATTGTTCTGACCCTCTGTTGCACTGCACCAGGCGAGACATGCGGAGCACGCCTGTCCTGGCCACCATGTCCTCGGAGAGTGACAAAGAGGTGGATGAGGACTGCATCGAAGAGGAGGAGGAGGCGGGCAAGGCGCAGGACCAGATCTCTCTGCACATCTCCTCTGGCAGCAGCACCGGGGACGAGACTGGTAACACACACACACACACACACACACACACACACACACACACCTCTTCCTCATTCTGAGCCATTTGTCAATGTGTGCATAACTGCTGTTGCTTTGCCCTAAACAGAATTTTGTGTCTTGCCAGGCAATTCTGAGGACAAGCACAATGGACGGAGCCCTTGGAAACAGAAGGTCAGCAGTTTTTTTTTTTTTTTTCTTTTCTTTTTCTTTTTCTTTTAATGGTTTAATTCAGGGGTGGCCAATCTTATCCGCAAAGGGCCAGAGCTTATGCAGGCTTTCGGGATAACCTTTAGGTCAGCTGTTCAAACCCAGATGTGAGGACTCTTCAGCCAATCAGTCCTCTAGTTAGCAATCTAATTAGGGAGTTACAGTGAAAACCCACTTACACACACTCTGTAGATAAGATTGCCCACCCCTGGTTTAATTGTACAGTACTGTAAATTTAGTTCCCCAGCTAATTTGGGCCTGATTTCCCTTCTAAACCTGCATATTTATGAACAGCTCTGGGATAATACCTTACTGAAGGGCGACTGAACCATGTTATCTGCCATCAATCCACTGAATGTATAGTGGTGTTGTGGTATGTGCACAGTGCTGCCCCCTGCTGTCCTGACACACCATGTACGTTCCTCAATAGGAGGGCTCCTCAACAGTGTGGCGGGCGGAGGGCCAGTCCCAGCAAGAGCCGGTGGCATCCAACCCCCGGCCCCGCCGGCGCTGGTCCAGGCGCATGGGCAGCACGGGGCTGGTGGTCAAGTCCATGCTAGACCTCCGGCAGCTGGAGTCTTTCGCCATGGCACCTTCTCCATGTAAGAACGGACCAGTCAGCACCTTCAGGGAGAACGAGCTAGGCAGCACCACCAGCCTACAGACCATAGGGGTCCCGGTGAGTGAGTGAGTGTGAGAGCATTTATGTGAGTAAGACTGTCTTTGGTGTGAGAGTGAGTATTGGTTTGTGTGTGTGCGTGTGTGTGCATGTGTGAGTGAACAGCATTAACAAACTTATAGAGGGGGGTAAATGTCTAGTTAGCCAGAGGCCCGGTAGCTTGCCTGGCTGGTTACAGTGGTCTCAAATCCCTGCTCTGACGTGGGGAGGCCCTTAACCCCAGCTGC
Organism: Mormyrus iriodes; assembly: GCA_011763525.2. Taxonomy (NCBI): domain Eukaryota; kingdom Metazoa; phylum Chordata; class Actinopteri; order Osteoglossiformes; family Mormyridae; genus Mormyrus; species Mormyrus iriodes. The sequence continues at coordinate 4,449,055 of JAAGVU020000025.1, forward strand.
TTCAGGGACTGTCTGACCCTGTTTCCTCAATTGTATCACTTTGGATAAAGGGTTTGTGGGGGGGGGACAAAAACAACAAATTTATAGTGACTGATCAGTGTTCCCTGCATCTTCCTGGTTATTTTCCTCTTTGGTTTGTATAGTTATTTTGTTTGGTTATTTTTCTGGTGAGGTGGACTCATTTTCCTGAAAGATGTATGAAAGTACAGGTCCATAGGTAAGACAATGGCAGTCTTACAAAAACCAGTCTGTGCTTTTTTTGCTCATATTTTAATAAGCAGATGAAACTGGTCCCTTTACCCTCATTATTGTTTCACAGGTGGAGTCGTCTGATGCAGGTCGGTGGGCCTACACTCGTCCCCGGAGCATCCGGTTGAGCCCCCAAAGCCCAGAAATGGAGGAGCCGGTGTTATTCCCCGAGGGAACAGAGGACAGGGCGAGTCTAGCGGGCAGGTAATGCCCGGGCCCATGCTGACCCCATGCTCCCCACACCTCATTAGACTGATTACATAGCTTCTTTTTTCTTGTAATCTTACACTCTTACATTTGTCACATGTTTGAATTAGTTTACTGTAATGTAGTGAGTTATAATAATAATAATAATAATAATATTAATAATAATAATAATAATAATAATTAATAATATTTATTATTATTAATATCATGCAGACTTCTCTTGTAGATCAGTCATGGAGAATAAGACCGTGTGAGTTTTTCCTTTTGAATCAAGCAGCAAACAGTTGTAGCACAACGTGATTTGATTGAATTTGCTTTACTTGACGCTGCCTGTCCTGCGATTATTGCGTGAGCATGCATAGCAATGACAATGCTGAAATTATATTTTTTGCAACCCTAGTTTAGTGACTATTTAAAATGGACATGTTTACAGTGAGTACCAGGTGAAGGAGGTTCCTCGTGGACCTATGGGACGGTGCTACAGGGGAAGCGGTTGCCATGACAAACACAGCCCGGACAGTGCCTGCTCTGTGGACTATTCCAGCAGCCGGCTGTCAAGCCCAGACCAACCCGGAGAAGGTGAGATGCAACACACTTGCACATCCCACGCCAAAATTGCCTCAAAACCAGTCAATGGGGAAGCCCACCCATGTGATTGCCCATGCGGTGTAGGTTCCCAGAGCTCCAGGCTCACCATTCATGATAGTCTAATTCTACATTCATGTTTTCAAAGCTCTAAGGCCTTGTGTAACAGCTGATAATTAATGACTGAAGGTTAATTTTAAGTGCTGCCTACTTGTAACTCTCAAGGGTCCAATGATTATCTCTGCATACTGGCTGGAAAACCAGGCTCCTCAGTTCTGCTTTTGTGAAACTGCAGCCTGTAGCTGCATTGACATTTTGTACAGAGTGCAACCAAGCATTTGATCTTCTGTGTCTTTGTGACCGGAAACACGAATGGAAAATTAGTCACTGCCTATGCAAAGCACGCTTAAGCCACTGTGGGAAACTTATTAAATAGCCTGAATGACGTCCTTTCTCTGCATGTTCGTGAGGAATCGTCATGCTTGTGTGTATATTTGTGTTTATACCCAACTTGTGCATTTGCTGCACATAGATCTCATGTTGCAGTATACATGTTTACTTCATATTTTACAGAGTTCTGTCACTATGGTTATTAACAGGTTGCACCAAGGTAGCATTGTTCCAGTGCTGTAGACATGTTGGTTGAGGGAACGGTTCTCTTTTTTTACTGGGCAAATGGGTATAGGTGTACAGGATGGGCTGGGAGTGACTGGCAGTACACATGACTATTCCTGTGTGCTGCTGTTTCAGAGTCTGAAGCTACAGAGCCACTCAGTGTGGACGGGAACTCCTCTGAGGGGGAGGGGCTGGAAGAGGAGGAGGAAGAGTTTGTAAAGGCTGAGGTCACAGGGGTTGTGCCCCACACGCCAGACCAGGAAGCTTTCTTAAAGCAGCACTTTGAGACACTGGCTGATCTCGGTGGCACAGGTAGGATGTGCCCACGCTTTGAAGTCCAGGTCACCACCTCCACCTGCTGCCGTCTCCAAGAAACGCAAGCCTGAGGAGGTTCCCTCTAGGCGTAACTTGACTAACTCATGTCTTGCCTTGCCACGGAGAACATTCCGGGCATTTCGGTTCCGCCTGTTGCCTCTCCCCATGCTTTTTCTGCCGAGTGCATGAGTCTGGTCTTCCTCCCACAAAAAGAACCTCCTGCCATTTTTCCCATGGAATTTTGGCTTTGTGAATCATCATTCCAAATTTAGCAAAGTTCCTACATGTATATCCTGTTTCGTATTCTGTGAGCCCCCATTGTCCTACTCGTGTACTCTGCGTATTTAGGTCAGAACAGGTAAGCGCCTCATCACAAAATAGCAAACTGTCCCAGGTTACATGACCAATTGACCTTATGCTGTGTAGGACTCAACGCCTTTGACAGTGGTATTGCCCAGTGAGTGATCTTTGTATATGTAATGTATGTCTCTCTGGCCCTCTAAATTTTCAGCAAACCCAATGAGAACCCAGAGTACCACTGAGACCATCAGCATCTCTGCCCGGTACCTGTCCAAGAACACAACGAGCAGGTATTCTTTGGTTTGTTCATCCCCAGGGGTGCGCACAGGGACTCACTATCTTTACAAACATTTGTAAATTGAGTGATTTAATGATTATCTTGGAAGGAAAATGGACAGATCTATTTTCACCTAAAGAAAGAGCATAAATGTTATGTCTGTAGCTTTAGGCCCTGCGGTGGGTCTGCTTTCTAAATGTCTGACCTCTTCTCACAGGAATGCCTTCACGTTCCCCTCGAAGATCGGTGGAGAAGGGAAGGGCTCCAGCACGACAGGGCGGCCGCTGGTCTCAGCAGCCCGGTGCCTCACTGAAGACAGCCAGCGGAAGGGCTCTGACGACAAGGGGCCAGAAATGGGACTGGTCTCGCGCTCCACCCCTCAGAGGAGGAGGATGCAAGCCGTCGACCCTCGCCGGGTGGCCGGCCCGACTGCAAAGTCTGCAACCTCCCACCTGTCCACAGGCAGCCTGAGAAAGTCCCACTCAGCGCAGAATCTGCCCACTGAGAGTGAGTTCACCATCTCCATAGCTTCTGAAGGACCTGGTTCGCAGTCAATACGGTTAAGAACTCAGGATTCATTTAGTTGTAAGGTTGATGATAACTGCAATACAGTCTATTTCCCCCTGGTTCTCTCAGCTGTGTTCTGTTCTACACATCCTGAATTTTCTTCAGTGTAATGTAATTTATAAATAACTGTAAGGGATTTGCTTGGGTGTGGGGTTCACTTTTTTATGTTCACTTTCCCCCTCGACCAGCTGATAACCCCCAACCGTCCTCCCAACGTGCCATGGAGCTGTTTCCTGACCCTCATCTATTGCAGAGTGATGAGAGAGACCCCCACACCACACCCCACCATTCAGTACCCTCTGTGCCAACCTCCCCCCAGCCACGGGACACTGCTACCCCATCTCCCAGGGTCCCCAAGGCTCGATCATACATGAGCCCCACCACTAGCTCCATGGCAAAGATGTCCCGTTCTGTGTCCTTGGGTGACAGCCTCAATCTCGGGGAACTCAGTGAGTCCCCATCCAGTCCACCCTCCAGCACCGAGCCGAGTTCCTCAAACTTCGCCAAGGGTGCTCCTCAGGACAAGACTAAGCCGGCCGCTTTATCCATAGCTATGTCGCCAACAGCTACTACCTCTCCCTCGGTCTCCATGGCGCCCCGAGCTCACGTCATGCCAACCCTCAACTCCCCGAGCGCTCACTGTCCCAAAGGTCTCCAAAGCAGACTTGGCTACGGCCCCCGACCCCACCTCAGTCTGGAGATCCCCAAATCCCTTCCCGACAAGCCATCTATGGCCGTCTTCTCCCCAACAAACAAGTCCTCCAAAGCCTCCAAAGACGGTCATACCCCCAGCTCCCCAGCAATTGTCTTCACCGACAAGACGAGCCCCCACCCACAAGTGCAGGCGCAGACCCCCTTGGGGAACCCCCAGCTGGTCATCGGCCTCTCTGCTACCCAGCCCAAGGATGCCACAGAGAAGCCAGAAGCTGACAAGTACACCCTTGTGGAGTCACGCCCCAACCTAAGCCTCCCAGAGCCGGTAAAGCCCGCTGATGCCGAGGCAGGACCTCCCCTACATGGGCCCTCCCCGGTGGAGCGATCCTCAGGACCAGCCTCCTGCACCCCGGATCCAGGTTTGCTTCAGCAGCACCCCCGCTTCTTCACACCATCTCTGCTCGATTGTCTGGGCCTGCCCAAGCGCTGCTTCATTGCGCCTCTCTGGCCCACCTCCTCTGCCATGCATTCTTCACCCTGTCTGTCCATTAGCCACCGCCCCCTACTGGGTGAGGCACGCCTCTTCCCTCCGCTTCTCGCTCCCATCTGGCATGTCACGGTCACTACTTTTCACATACATTTTCATTAAAAGGATTCCTCACTGTTCATAACATGCTCCTTTCCTTTCAAGCACGTGTTCAAAGATGTTTCCTTAATATTGTTTTTATATCGTGTATATACTTCTAAAATCCCAGTGTAGTTTTTACGCATGTAAAGTGTCAGCACATGGGTGATGCTGAGGACACCCGCTGTAATACGACTACCTTCCTGTGCACAGATCCCACCCTGGACATGGACACCTGCCGCCTGGTGGCCAGCGAACTGCAGAGGAGTGTGAGGGCAGCTACTCAGCTTTTCAGGATGGTGAGTCCCCCTCTGACCACTTTTAGCATGGCAACAGGCCAAAGTAACTTGAGGGTGACAGAGGTCTGTGAAGAAATCCAGATCTGAGAGACCAGTACTCTGAGATTCAGCCTCTTAAAGTTCTGATTTCTCTTGAGCTACCTGAATGTCTGACTGGCTGTCTGTCCCTCTCTCATCCAGGTGAGCAGTGCTGGGATGGAGCCCGGCCCGGAACAGCGGGAGATGGCTCAGCTCCTGACTCAGGCTTTCGGGTCAGTGAGAGCAGAGCTGGACTCGCTGCCACCATTCCCGCCTGCAGTGGGCCCCAGGAGCGCCGCCGTGTGCATACTGGGTAACCGGCCCAGCGGGCAGGGTGAGGAGAGGACCCTGGCTCTGCTGGAGCAGTACTCAGAGCTCCTGCTGAAGGCCGTGGAGAGGAGGCTGGATAGCAGGGTCTGACTCCCCTCTACAGCCCACTGTTCCCAGTTAAGTAATGGACAGCCACTGGACCAGTCAGACAACAGCCCCACTAGTCATTCCAGACAGGATCTTAAGCCATGGTACCAGGACATCTGCACCGCTTTACTAGCATTCAATTCAAAGTGGGTTTTTAAAACATGAACAGAAGTACTTTGTTTCTGTGAGAACAATTTAGACACCATGTGTCTCACCGTTCCCATGCCAGACCGGGGGGGGGTGCCAGGGCTGGGGAAGCCTTTCGCCATTGACTGAGGGGTGTGTATGAACAGTTTACTGCTTGGGTTCCCTGGCACAGTATGGGACAGCAGATGGATGCTGGGATTTTTGACAATATCAGCTCTGTCTATGGGGGCCGTCCTGCTAAAAAGCAACACTACTGACTGCCTGTCATACACGCCTTTGCTCATGGTGATGCACGGTTCTCATTAACTCCTACCACTTGAATGCCAGATACTGTCATGTTTTAAACCTCACTACTCCAGTTTTTAGAGGCTGAGACTTACAAATCCAAAATTTAAATTGTTAAATTCAATTTACTGACTGACTGGCATGTTTATGGACATGCTGCATCTTGTTACAACTTGACACTTGAAGAGGAACGGACTGATGCGACTCCTTTTAGCTTTGTTTTGAAGAGGAAGAGCCGGAACATTCTGTAGCATGATGGAGCCTGGAACAGGGTTCGTTCTGAAGACACATCAGGCGGGAAAGCAATCGGGATCTCCTGCGTTCTTAATCCATTCAAATGTGAATTTATCTGTGAGCTGGTCACTGGCTCCCAGCAAGTGATTGCCCAGAAACAGAAGCATCTGGCCGGGTTACAAAGGGGAAACCTTAAAGTCGGTGGCAATAGGCATAATATGGGGACGTTTGCCCCACTGCAAGGTGGACATTGGCTTCTCTTCAGCAGAACATAGTTCACAGGTAAAATGTATCGCATTTTAAATGCTTATAGGAAGTGGGATTATGTATTTATTAAGGAAAGAGTGTAAAGAATTGTGCAATGTTTTTTGCCGAAATTGTGGAGGTTTTCTTTTTATACTGTACAATGTTTTAATATGGTTTATGCCAGAGCTATGGTCAGTGTCACCGGTTGGCCGAAATCGAAAAGGTCAAAGGTCATTAGACGGAAAAACCGCAAAACCTCTGAAAAACGCGTTTGTCTGCAAGCCCACATCATTTTATGCTTAGCACATTTTTATATTTAAAACCGATGGCCAGAATTTAGACAGGGCTCTCAAGGAAAAAAAAAAGGTGCCTTAATTTTAAAGTTACCAGCAGTCAATTTTCTAAAGTCCATGGAATCCAAGAATTTTTGGAAACCTATAAAGTGAAAATTATGACGACAGAGCAATTCTGATTTGTATGCGTTACCCATGGAATTTAGCGAACGTGTGAAGTGGGGCTTAGTTGCGCTGTAAATCACCAAGGTAACGAAGGCTTTCAGCTGGTGGCACTGACACGGAAACCACATTAGTGGGGTTTACACGTGATGTCGGAGTATCGACTGCTGCTGAAGATGTCGACGTGAAGCATTCATTTATCGGTTTTTTGTAAGACTTCAAACCATCTCTGGTCTAGATCACGATCGGAAAACCACAGGCAGTAAGTGGAATCTGTCAGTGTGTAGTTCTCGCTCAGTGTCTTGGTTTCTTCAGAGCTCTTTTGGCTGTAATGTTTTGACCTGGTATATTTGTTACTTTTTTGCTACGACAATGTAAAGCACTTGTATTCTCAGATGTAGGTTTAGCAGACTACCGTACCTCGGGGACCTCGCATACCGACGGGGTCTCGGTTTGCCCCACCCGCTCGTTTCCCTGGCTGGAAAGTGCGGGTCTCCTTCCTGCTGCCATGGCAATGACTGCACCGTGCCACCAAACGGGCACTGCCACTGCCCAACACTCCTGTGCCTGCCTTTCGGCTGCTGCCCGCTGAGACTCGCACAATGGCCCGCCCATCCGGCCACTCCAGGCGAGCAAACCTGTCCACGGCCCCGTCGATTATGATCGTACTCAGCTGATTAGCATCGGCGCTCTTTGTAAGCTGTTTTTTATACCTGGGCATTTTTGGAGTTGCTAATCTCTACCTGACAACCTGAATATTCAGCACCACAGTCCCCATATCTGGTTTTATTATTTAAAAAAATATGCTGAGTGAAAAATTTGCCTACAATGGATATGACTGTCTCCTTAATGTAATAAGCTGAATAATTGTGACTTGATTACAGAAATTTTAACTGTCCCCCCTTACAAGGTGTATGCAGAATGTTGTTGGTCATTCCTGGCACTTAACATTCTTATTATGGATTTTAAAGGCTTGCTTATTTCAAAATGCATGAATTAGATGTCTTATTCTTCCAAAGCAATTATTGCACACCTTTTTAATTAGGATTTTTATTAGTTTCTTTTATAGCAAATTTCTAGCTCAGCGCTGACCTGACCCTGTTTTGTCCACAAGATGGCAGAGTTTTAAATTACAGTACAAGAAAGACCAAATAGAGTGGGAGCCATACAATGACGTTGGATTGTTTTACACTATAGTGATATGTTAGCCTGTAGGATCTTCCTTAATACTTGGAGCATGGATGTATGCATGGGGGTTGGGGGGGCAGGGGTGTACGTCCCCAGAAAACTGCATGGTTGTACATTTGGGTCCTGTAATTTCGCCAAACGCCTGTCTTTTGGCAGTCCCCCTCTGCTTTGACCTATGCTTTTTACTACAACGTGTTTATCTCGATGACTTGATGCTTTTCAGGAAGAGACACAGCTTTTATTTAACAAGTCTCTAAAAACCTGTTTGTTTTTTTTTTAGTTTTTGCACTGACTTCAACTGATACATTGTTCTGAATGTTTTTACCCTCCGTGTTCCTATTGTGTATTCTTTGATTAAATTTAAGATGAAATTGAATAAACCCATATTTATTACACTTATCCACTGTGTTATCTTATGCGCAGACATTAACCATGCTTCCATGTGGAACGCAGACGGCTGGGTACTGATGTGCATTCCTAGGGCTGTACTGTCAGGAGGGAAGCAGGCTGGTGTGCTGGACTATCCCTATAGGAATGCAGCCTTCAGCTGAAATCATCCAGGTGTGTGGCTGAGGTCCACCTCCCAGCATGGCCACTGATGTCGCCGTCATAGGGCCCCAGTCTCTGGTTGGGGATGCTGCCCCCTATTGCCTCATAGTGGTCTTGCAGCTTGGGAGAGAGCCTCAAGCAGCTGAAAGTAGTTGTACTTGATGTCAAACTCCATGTCATACCAGAAATTCACTGAGGAATAACATGAGAATGTATGTTAACATCCCATCTATTTAAACAGTTATGTCCATGAGGCGCCTAAACGGTAAGTGCGAGATCAGCCAGTCTTCCAACCGTGGGTTACAGAGAAACATCTAATTCTTAATTTTACAGGCATACGTGATCCAAGAACCTGAAGAGTCATAAACCCAGCAGATGGAATGAAGAACTTTCTTTAAATATCATAGATTTGATTAAAGGTTATTTATACTGTAACATGCCTTACTTTTTTTGTCTGTAGTAACCAGTACTTGTTTACATGAACGGTGTGGTGCGGAACCATGTGATGCAGGACAGAGGAGCGCCACAAACAATATAGCATACAACCCCACTCACACAGGCAGTTATATTCTATGGTGCGGGTTAGTTACCTGCAATGCAGCCGTGCGACTGCCGGACGTGGTGGAACCACATAGATGGCAGGTACAGCATCTCGCCTGCCCTGATGGTGCAGACCAGCGGCCGGGCAAACTGGTAGTCTGGGAAGCGCCCCAAGTCTGGGTTCAGGGGGTCCAGTGGGATCCAGGGCACCTTGGGGGTGGGAAAAGGGGGGGAGAAGCTTCACCAGATAAACCCGGCTAGTTTGTGAGAATTTGTGAGGTTTTAACAGACGAGGGAACCATGTGATGCAGGACAGAGGAGCGCCACAAACCAGAAACATGGTGAAAAAACTCCAGTGTGACTGAACCAACAGGACGAGAGACCAGTGCATTCCAACTGATCTATCCAACCATCCTTTTCAAAACTTTCAAGCTCTCCTTACATAATTTTAATATATAAACAAATCTAAATATCAACTATTGACATGCCACATGATATTCAATATACTGTCATGCAAAACTGACATTAAGGCTAAATTCAATTGCAATCTCCTTGTGTTTAAAGGTCTAGGATGGATGTTGCCTAATAATTCTGATGTTTTAGCACACCTCCCCGTGCTAATAAAAGAATAGAACTATATCAGATACCTAATTCTTTTATGTGGTTCTCTTTATAGGGAGTTAGTGAAACAAGATGACTGTTTTGGACACTTCCTAGCAACCTTTGATGGGTGACATTTGCAAACAGAAAAATACAGCAACAGAAAGGCAACAAAGTAGATCTATTAAATATGAATGCGTGAGTCAGTCAAATTATTTAAAATACTTAGCATTTAAAATTAACTTTACATTTACTATAAATGTGCTCACATTTATATACGAAGTTGATTCCTTGTGCTATCCTTTAACGTATTACGAGCAGCCAGTTAACACCATCCGCACTGCATTATGGCATACAAGGAACAGTGCTGTGTGAATAGTTTCCACAGTAGAATTTTTGCACAGACATAGTGCACTAGTCAGATTTACCATTTAGATTTTGAACAGCACTACAAACGGCAGAAGCACAATATAGTGCACTATTATTGGTAAGAGTGAGATATAGATCGTACCTGAGGCATACTCACCTTATCTGCATCTGTCTCATCCACGACCTCGAAACTCCCATCTTCCTTCTGATGATATTTAGCAGGTTGATAGAGCTCTTCAGAGAGAGATTACGCCAATCAGTGTGGTTCAGTGACACATGATGTCCACAAGGTGGCAGACTTTATACAGTTATTGCCATAAAGGAGTTGAATATTAACATGATACTTGTTTCAGATAAACCTTAGAAGGAAGTCAAGGAATTTTATGCAAACCTACAGCCATGAAGGAGATTATGTACAACAAAGCCACTGAGCGGCTCGCCTCCTTTCTCAATGGATTAAAGCAGCCAGTGAGTCACAGCACAGCAGCAATCCCACAGCACGTAAACTCTCATTTCTCCCATCACTAAGCTGCTGTTTACAGGGACAAATGGCTGGCTGGGGTCGTCTCCCGTCTGCTGCATCTCTGCTGCTGTACCGTATGGGATGAAGGGCCGATCCGAGGGAGGCAAAAGAATGAACTGCTTCTCTCCAGAAATCACACAGTACAGGTTCTCATAGTGGTCCTTGTGCACTGGAGAGAAGCACATGAAATTCACCATTCAGCCTTTCCGGAGTGTGTTGAGGGCTGCAGACTGTCTGCTTTTCTTTGCATGTACAATGACGAGGAGAATCACAGGGGGCACCAAGAATAATCAGAATCAACAAGGTGGCTGACGGCCCCCAAGGAAGTTCATGCAGTGTGCCTCATATGATAAGAGAAACTTTATTGACCCCAGGGGAAATTCCAGTGCATGAGGAACACCCTGTAATACTTACATCACACACTTACTTGAAGTGATCGCTTCTGCTTCTCCGAGCCAAAAATTCACTGCATCAGGCCTCTTGCCTAAAACAAGACACAATACATGGTATCTATCTATCCTTCCTACCTACCAACTACCAAATACAAACTGCTTATACAGATCACCATTAAAGTAAGTACTGAATGCAAGATGAATGTTACCTATAGGAAGTGACAGGAGAAATTAATTTTTAAATTAGGGGGTTTTACTGTAAACTGTCAACCACCAACAGGTTTAGGACCTCATTGTTTCACACTGCGCTGAAGCATTCAGTGATTTGCAGTGCACAATAATCCATCTATCTCATGTTTTGAAATCTCCCAGTGCTACTTTTAGATGCCTAACTTCATCGGTGAACCTGTTCCCTCACCCAGGGCTTCAGTCATCCAAGGGATGTGGGGCTCCAGATCCCCGGTCAGCTCTGGCAGCTCCTCCGTCAGGTTGGAGCACTGCTTCTGCACATAGAACACGCCGCTGCCCCTCGGCTTCTCCTCCATCAGGTCCAGGAGGTCCGACAGCCGCATGTGGCGCTCCTCTGGCATGACAAAGCGATCCCCGTGCACCGCGTCCGCGTAGCCGTTGGGCGTCACCGCCACGCTTATCTCCTTTGAGCCCACGGTTGACCTGAGGGAGGGATGGCACCCGCTGTCAAGACTTTAATCCACTAAGCAGGATTTCTTGCTGAGCTAATAACTTGCTGGATTTAAGGTAGTCTGGGCTAAATGGACTTTATCTTCAGTCCCTTACATTTAGCTCACACTACCTTAAATCTGACAAGTTATCCAGCTAAGCAATAAATCCTGCTCCATGGAACATCTCATTGGTCAAACCAAAATATTGCAACACAAACTCATACAAAGGGCTGCATGATACCACCTCGCCATAAGCATTAGCAGACAAAAAAAGAGGTAAAATTTACCGAAAATAAACTATGACCAAATAGAACTTATCTACCAAAATAGTCTTTGAAGTAAGTTGGTGTTGCTGCCGCGAATTGTCAACAGACACAGCAACGCTAAGAAATGCAATGCGGTTACTGTGCATGCGCACATCCCAGTGACGAAGCTGAAACAATATATCGTACAACCCTACTCACACGGGCAGTTATATTCTATGGACAATTTAATGACACTGATCCAAATATATCTTATATATAGAAAACCAGGATACTGTTAGCTCCAGACCCTGCAGCGGCAGATCTAAGAAATATACTTAATCAGAATCAGAATACTTTATTAATCTCGGGGGGAAATTGGTTGGACCGGAGCTGCTGTAACAGGCTGCATGCACGACATGGCACATGCACACTAAAAAGCCTCAGTGCAATATTCAATAATAGTATGCCTTAGCGTGCCTCAATAATATTCCTAAGTGCTATATTTAGCTGCAGGATAAAAGTGACATAAAAAATATGCAAAATCATCTTATATTAAGTGGAGTAGTAAAGTTGGTATTAAAATAGTAGGAAAACTTGGAGAAAATTAAGATTAAGACACGGTTACTAAGTGAGATAAACCATACTGATTCATGTACAGTAATCCCTCGCTATATCGCGGTTTGACTTTCGCGGCTTCACTCTATCGCAGATTTTATATGCAAGCACATCTAAATATATATCGCAGATTTTTCACTGGTTCGCGGATTTCTGCGGATGATGGGTCTTTTTTTTTGCCCTGTTGATTTCATACACGGGATGCTATTGGCGGATGGCTGAGAAGCTAACCAATCAGACAGAGCACGTGGTTAAGTATCCTGGGTGCTGATTGGCTCAGCGAACGAGCGCAGCATTTTCTACCATTTATTATATTTTTATAACAGTTATAAAAAGTTATACCATTTTATAACTAGCAACAATTGGTGGTGTTACCGGCTGAAATGAGCCGAGAATGTAAACACTACCAGAATGCAAATGGCGCATGACCGCAGTGTTCGTATTTTAGAAATATGATACTAATATTACAGGAATAATCATAATATATCAATTATATAACTGGATAAGTAAAACAAGTGCATTACTATATATTATAGTAAATATAAAATTATTTTTGTTAAAATATTTATTGCTACAATGTGTTTACAACTCCGCATTTCAGTGCCGGCGCTCTCAGAGGTTTGCACACCGGGTTAGATTTCTGTATTTGGGTACACCTACTTTTGGTCTGGTTGCTCTGATGGCTGCCATACTCAGGGAGTAGCTGTTGCTGTGGCGGATCGGC
>JAAGVU020000025.1:4469904-4502632 GCA_011763525.2 Mormyrus iriodes
TAATCTAAGTTATATTATTAACCTTACTTTCATGTTCATGAGTTAAGCAAATGTTCTATAAAACTCAGTCTTGTCAATTTTGGAAATTGTTCTTGTGGTCATTGAGCTATTGATTAAAATCTTACTTTTCAAAGGGGATGTGCTCCTTTATGCTGAGCACTGTATATATTAGGGTGGTTCACAATGCATAGGCAAAAAATTCCAAGTACTGTTGTAGTTTTATTACCTGTGGTTTTAAATGTGAAATATGACCATATTTCAAGTACATTTAGTGCTGCCTCAAAGCAGCTGAACTTGTCGAAAGGCACTAAACTTAGTTTATAGATTCAGTAACAAACTTCAAATTTGGCCAAGTGCTACTTTCGCATGAGCAAAGAATACTGAACCTTGCTCTTATTGAAGGACAGCCTTTTTGGTTTATGTGGATACATTTCTTGAATTTTGTTTAACTGATAGTGAAAGTATACTGTACCTTTGTTATAAACAGTGGCTGTATAGGTATCAGTATAATTCAAATCAGTTGGTACTGCATTTTACAAGGATTTTATGAAATAGGCCTGCATGACTGAGTAAAGCAAGACAGCCATTGTTTGCATCTATATCAATCACAAGCTTCCCACTGGTGCCTACTGCAATCCCACATAAATTATACTAGTGACTGTGTATTACTTGTCAAATTGGTATTAATTGCACCAGTTAACTTTTGTTATGGCCCAGGCAGGAAAGAAGGTGACGATCCACTTGCGGCTCAAAGACAAAAAGGGGTTTATTAAAGAAAAACGGGACACGAAGGGATAAACTGCAAAATAGAGACCACAAGGGGTCAAACTGGGAGAAACAAACTAAACAAACCTCTAAACACAGCTAAGGAACTGGGCTAAATGGGGAGCAGGACTAGAAAACCAAGCTGAGATTGACACAGTAACATGAACACAGAGTAACTTGAGCAATGACAGAACAGAGAGAGCAGAGTGGAAACGGGCATTTAAATACATACAACCAACCAGGCTAACGAGAGGGCAGGTGAGGAATGTAAGACAATTAGCCAATCAACTAAGACACTGCAATCCTTAGTCACTGTGAGGCAGTATTAAACGTTAGATTGCTTCAGTTTTTTTTTGTATTTAATAACCTCACGTTAGGTAACAAAAAATACGAAGAGCATTTTTTTGAGCAAAACCTCATTATAAATGAATGTCTGTGAGATATTGAACTCTATGCATCTTTGTCTTGCAGAAGTGGAAGATAATGTCATGTAAGATGAAAATTGAGCAGTTGAAAGAAGCAGTCTGCTGCGGTAATGAGGAAGTGAGAAGCGGTGAGTGTGGTCGCATTGCTGGCCATGACACCGCTGGGGCTCTGTCCAACTGTCACTGTCCCTGTGTCTCATACCTCTAACCAGGGTAGGCTGGATTTCTCCGTTTTTTCAGGTGATTGTTGGTCTGTTTTGAATATAGTCATTGGTTTGCTAAACACAAGGTTTGTCCATCTTCAGTTTTTTTCTGTCTGAGTCAGTTTTATCTGTGCATTTTGATATGTCTTAAACAGCTAAACTACAAAAAGAATGGGCGTTCTCTACCCCTGTACAGTAGCTGTCGGTCCTCTCGTGTGCATTTAAGTAGATATCCCACTGCCAGTGCTGTGCTAATTCTTTTGCTTGCTAGCCAGGCTCACACAGGTTTTCTATGGTTTTCTTCTGTGATCAAACTTCTTTGGTGCCTCTAAATTGCTCATAATGCGTATCAACGTCATGGTGGACTAGCATCCTGTCCAGTGTGTACCTGCCTCATGCTTTGTTTCCTGTTCAATGCATATAATACTTCCTATTTGGACACGTTGACTCCGCCTCCATTCTGTCATCCCAGGCCAGGACCTGCTGCTTCGAACTCACGAAGAGAGCCAGCGGCTGCAACGCCGGGCCGGCCGGCACCAGGAGAAGAAGGACAAGATCGAGAGGCACAACCGGCGCCTGGGCGAGCTGCTGGAGAAGAGGGGCCGGGAGCTGCAGGGCCGGCTGGAGCAGCTGGCCGAGATCCGCCGGGGACACATCCTGGAGCTGACTACCCTCATCTTCCCCACCCAGGAGGAGAAGCAGGGCACCAGGTGGGTGGGGTCGCATCGGTCTGCAGCAGTTTAACTGTGGCAGCGTGATTTTGCTGCTGCTGAATATTACAACCTCAGAGCTGGTGGTTTTAGCATTGATTAACCATTAATGTGATTAGCAGCTGTTTGAACTTTTGTGTATACCTCATTTGTGGTCTGTTTTCCTTTTTATAAAAAAAAAAACACATTTTCAGCTTCAGTGGAAAACAGGCAGCTAAGAGTATCCTTTCTGCTGTCTGAGTCACTGGCATTAGAAAAGTACTGGTGGGTTTGTGCCTCAATGTTGTAGGTACCGACAAAGACGTTTGGTAACAGCTGTGTTAGGTAATGGCAGCTAGGGCTGCAGCAGTCTGATCATTCCAATAAATTCAAAAGTAAAAGATATTTAAGAAAGTTGAATAATCTGTAACATTACTTGGGTATTTCTACCAACGGGAGAGTAAGTGAACTTTCCATTTTCAATGTGTATTAATACAGAGGGGCAATAGTGAAAATTAGCATGGGGAGAAACAGAATTGTGTGTGTGTGTGTGTGTGTGTGTGTGTGTGAGATTTAAATAGTGATGGAAAAATAAAATATGAAAATGTCAGTTTCAGCCCTTATAGTGGATACTATTCTCCTTGTTTTGTGATAATTCTATGCTGTGTGTGTTAAGCATTAGCAAACTCTGACCCTTTGTAGGCTCTTTGGATGGTTGTAACCAAGGAAACACAACATTCAAATTTCTTGCTTGGAATCAAGTTTGGTTGCAGCTGCAGGAGTTCCGAGTTGAATATTAATGCATTTAAATCTGTATTTGCATATGTAGTCTCTTCTCCCATCTGTTTCCTGTAAGTGCATATCCACTGCAGGATTGTGGAGCTTATTCTCGGAAGCACAGGGTACCCAGAACGGGATGCTGGATCATTCTGAGATGTCACACTGACACATACAAATGACAGTTTAGAGACACTAGTTACCCTAAACCTCTGTCTCTGAGCTGTAACCCAGGACTGTGGGGAGCAGGTTACAGTTTTTCACAGGTCAAGGGATGTGAGGCACAGCATCATCCCCTGAGCCATCCTGAATTATCCTCTTGTGTATTTTCCTGCTAGTACTGCATGGTGATTGCATAGCTCAAGGCCTCTCCTTTTGGAGTGAGGGGGGGTGTTTAGAGATGACCTGTGTGGACTCTTGTCTTCCCACAGGGATCCCGCTGATGTGGTGGCAGAGTGCGACCCCGCGTTGACCTCTAGCACAGTCAGCGAGCTGGCAGAGGCCCGCCGGACCACCTACCTGTCAGGCCGATGGATCTGGGACGATCAGAATGGAGAGACCAGCATCAGCATCACAAGCCCACGGGTCACACTGCCCAGCAATGGGGACTGCTCTGCCTACTACAGCTGGGTGGAGGAGAAGAGAACCAATCAGGGCCCTGGTATGACTGGATCCGTAAGCAATAATCGAAGTTGGAGTTAACACTGTGAATCAGCAGCCCTGTTCTTTTGATTTTTATAGAATTTTTCACTTAGTGGAAAGCAATTTAGTGATTTTTAGAATGTCCTGAAGGTAATTTATTATGCCATAAAATAAGCGGATTTTTGCTATATAGCAGAGTATAGATGTATTCACAAAACCAAACGCATTCAATACTACATGCAATGAACAAAATTAGGCAGGCCGGAGTTTATGGAGATGTGATTGTGCAGTTAATTTGCTTGCATTTGCTAGGGGCTTATAAGGTGTAGCACATTATAATGGCTGTTGTTTACTGGCTTCCCTTTGTTCCCCATTTCTTCAGAGCTGGATCACATCAATCCGGCACACACCATAAGCGCTGCCCTGTGTTACGCCACCCAGCTCGTCAACATTCTGTCCCACATTTTGAATGTCAATCTTCCCAAGAAGCTTTGTAACAGGTACCCGACCTGGTGCTGTGTTGTTTTTAGATGGGAGATTAAAGTCTGCAGGGCAAAGCAGGGTCATATACATTCTGGCTTGCAGGAGCAGATTAGATGATCATAAGAGTCTGACTTCTGGCTGGTTGATGAGATGAGTTTAGTCTTTTAGTTGCCTCTGAAGGCTGATTTTGCATAAAATGGCTTATTCTCTCTTAACGGCTTCATTCCATTCTATCAATGTCAATGAAACATACGGCAACATTTCAACATTGGAAAGTACTAGCTTTCTGTATTTGGTTATGCAAAAACAGTCCAGTGTGGCTATGTAATTTTCGGTTCAGTAATTACATTCCCTACACAGTATGTGAAGATTACATCAGCTTGGAAGTGTGCATTTCATAGATTGGCTTTTAACTTGGACCAATTTGCTGCCTTGTTTGTGAATCTCAGCTTACTCGCAGGTTTTAAGAAGTGTGGGGCCGCGCGCTCAAAACAACTTAAGTTTTCCTCTTAAGTATGACACTTACTGCTTAATTTCTCCTTCGCTGATGGATTTATTTAAGGGTCTTGCACAGGATCCCTTACAAGGTTTCCATATTTAGGAAAAACCTTAAGGGATTTACTGCACTGAAAGACAATAAAATTGTACAGTTTCTATGGAGACCGTTTGTTTGCATGCACCCGCACCTGCTTTTGATGCCTATTATCACCTCATATTAATTCCCTTAATGAAAATATGGCGCGTGATAAGTGACCAAAATATGCGTTGATGACAAAATGAAATGTTATTCCTCTGACAAAGAAAAATAAGCCAGGGCCAAGTTGCACAAAACTCCTTAAGTGTGACATTTAAGGATTAATCTCCTTAGCTGAGAGATTTATATAAGAGTCTTTCACAGAATCCTTTCCAAAGTTTCCTTAGTTAAGGAAAAACCTTAAGGGATTTACTGCATTGAAAGATTTTACAGCAGTAAAATTGTACAGTTTCCATGGAGATGTTTGTTTGCACTCACACCTGTTTGATACCTGTTACCGCCTATCCTTCTGTCTGATATTAGCGGACCTGATGGTGAAACTTGCCAGCGCTTATTATCAGAATAATATAACATCATTTTTAATTCTGTGGAAAACGAAAGATTGATCTGCTGGTCAGATTTAATGAATTATAAACATGTCTCAGGCCATAGAAATACAATACAGTGTCCCATTTTTAACCAATACAGGACATAACTAACTTATACCTAACCACAACTTGTTTTGGGGCGGTAGTATAGTTTCGTATGGAATTATGTGTGAGGTTTAACCTATGAGCTAACTTACAGCTTCAGATAAATCATAAACTGACTGCCTCTCAAAGCTATAATTTCCCAAAATCAATTGGGGGACTGGGGTTCTCCCAGTCACAAAACATTCCGTCACAACCGTTAAGGGAACTTTAAGGGATTAAGTATAAGTACTAAGACGATGAGGAAAAACTCAAGTATTAATTTTAAAGGAACCTTAAGGAGAGGACTTGAGAGTGTTTTTGTACGACCAATTTTATTTTAAGAAAACTAACTCGGACTTTAAGGAAAATCTTAATTGAAAGCGTCATGCGTGGCCGGCCCCTGATTCTGAGAGCTTGTCGCTGCTGCTCTGTCAGGGAGGTACCGCAGGCCTCAGTGCTTCCTGTAGCAACGCCTGTGTTTGCTTCACATGTAAAGGGCTGGCCTGGGCGTGTGTTTCTCCTCTCACAGCGAGTTCTGCGGCGAGAGCCTGAGTCGCTACAGGTTCACCCGAGCCCTCAACAAGCTGAACACCAACATCCTGCACCTCTGCTTCTCTCAGGTACCTCTCGCCTTCAGAGATGTTACTACTGTGCTTCAAAGCCCTCAGGTTTCTCTCTACACTAGAAATGGTCAGTGATCTATGACGGTCCAGTCTGCTTTTAGGGAAACTCTGGACTTCAGTCAGACTACCCTGGGAATGATCCAGAATGAACGTTTAAAATGCACCATTGAAGATGCCATGTGTCCCAGAAACACAAGCTTTTATTGAAAAGCACAGTATACTGTCTCATCTTAAAATGAACCCTGTTCATAATTAATGCTGTCTGCCATACTTAACTGAACAATATGCAATTTCATGGTACAGAAAGATTATGGGAGAATATGCCAAATTAGCATCGGGAGTTTCCCCACACCTTCAATGACTGTCCTCATCCACCCAGCTGGCCTCATTTTTCCTCTAAGTTTTTGGCTGATAAGTAATAGGAAGACAGTTTTAAATGTTAATGTGATTGCTGAAGTGGGAATTTTTGATTTTGTGGGTCACTTGAAATTTTCATTTTGATTAGGTCAGCTGTCACACAGCAATTCATTAGCAAATCATTACAGTCAGAAAGCAAAGCCCTGCTCGTGATGTATGTAGATGTTTAGGTTACCCATGTCTTATGATGGGTCATACTCTTCAGCTAGCTGTATATGGCTGGCTAGCTGGAGTATATAGTTTGGTTTAAATTAGCACTGTTACTATATATGGCTGTGGAAAAAATTAAGAGACCACAGAATAATTTTTTGTTTCTCTCATTTCTTAATTTATGGGCGTGTGTCTATGAATAATATATGTATTTTTTTTTTTGCAAACTGCAGCCTGGCTCGTCTCTGTTTCTCATTAATGAAGGGCTTCTTCCTTGCTTTATGGGACTTCAGTCCTGCTACTAGAAGCCTAATATGAACTGTCCTAGCAGCGTACTTCACACCTGCACTTAATGTTTCTCATTCTTTTTGAAGGTCACTTGTCTCCCTACAATATATGAGAAACTTTCGGATAAATTGACGGTCATCTGTCATTAGAAAGTAGCTTCTGCACTATACCTGCCTGGTTTCTCATCCTTCCCAGAGTCTCCTAGTTCACCTTATTCTTATGTTGTTCTGTATTAGAAATTTTGAAACTAGAAGCAACCTGCTGCTCAGCATAGCCTTCTGCCAACAGAACCACAATTAAACCAGGATTTAAAAATGCAGATTTGTTTAAAAATAGTGGTCTCAATTTATTCCCATGGCTGTATTATATTAAATCGAATAATCTACTGATTTGATTATTAATGGAGTGTGTGTGTGTGTGTGTGTGTGTGTGAAAGAGAGAGAGAGCGCGAGAGAGATTTTTATAGAATATTTACTGTTTTGGCCCCAATTATAATGGTACTTTCCTTCTAGCATAAAGGAACCAGGCAGTACCCGACCTGTACCGTGAGCTGGTACTAGTTACACTGCGGTTCTAGCTTGCTTTGACTGATGATCCACTGCAGAAGTGTTGGCTTAGTAAAGGCATTGCCGGGTTTGGAGAGAGAGTGACCTAAAACCAAAAACGCTTGCTTGCTGTTCACATAAAGTACATCATAATCACTATGTGTTAACTTCCGCTAGCACGTCTATGAGAATCGCCATGTTGTGTTAGCATTAGACGCTAGAAAAATAGCATTGGCTTTTGCATTACAAATCCATTCTGTTCAGCCGTTCAGTAGTATTTTTAAGTAGATGGTGGCGATGCAAGCCGCTCAGTCTCTGAGACACTTTTGGCTCTGATAGGCCGTGTCAGTGAGGATATGGCTCTCATACTTTACAATGGAAAAACTTCGGAAGCCAACAATTTACACGACACTCATGGTTACACACTAACGAAACACATTCCATGGCAAAACATCACACAGTTATGTTTACCATTAATATAAATGCATTAATACACATTAATCAATACTATTTAAAGACGCACGTAGCACAAAGCATGCCAGTAACTGCATAATTAGTCCTGATGACCAACCACACGCCGTTAAATTTAGCGAATTGTGGCTGGGATCAGAAATGAAAATTCACCTCGGGGTGATTATATAGTACCAGTCAAAAGTTGAGCACACCTACCTATAGAAAGGTTTATTTGTACATTTCTACACTTATAAAGACATCAGCACTATAAAATGACACATTCACTGACCAAAAAAAGTATTAAACAAAAAAAATTGTTTGGGGGGGGGGGGCTCTGTGGGCTGGGACTGGGAAGGTTTCTGGTTTAAATCCCGAGATCAACAGTGATCCCACCATTGGGCCTTTGAGCAAGGTCCTATTAAATGTTTATGTCCGTGATCAGTACAGAGTCTGACAGTGTGGCTGGGTGCATGCTGCCGTTATTCAGCATGTTTGTCGCTACGTCGAGACCAGATCAAAATTCAAAGTTGACCTCTGAATGCGCATCGCTATTGTGATTATTGTAAAGTCGAGATATTGTCAGTTAGTACGTTGTAAAGCAAGGAGCATTTGTATATCATGCACTCATACGTGTGTGTGTGTGTGTGTGTGTGTGTGTGTGTGTGTGTATACATACTCCATAGACAAAAGTATTGTCACACCTGGCCATTACATCTACAGGAACTTTTGACATCCCATTCTAAATCCTTAGGCATCAATATGGAGTTGGTCCCCCCTTTGCAGCTATAACAGCTGCCACTCTTCAGGGAAGGCTTTCCACAAGATTTTGTCATATGTCTGTGGCAATTTTTGTCCATTCATTCAGAAGAGCATTTGTGAGGTCAGGCACTGATGTTGGACGTGAAGGCCTGGCTCACAATCTCCGTTTTTAGTTCATCCCAAAGGTATTTTGGATTGTGTTTGCAGTCAGGGCTCTGTGCGGGCCAGTCAAGTTATTCCACACCAAACTCACTAAACCATGTCTCTATGGACCTTGCTTTGTCCACTGAGGCATATCATGCTGGAACAGAAAAGGGCCTTCCTCAAACTGCTCCCACAACGTTAAAAGCATAGAATTGTCTAAAATGTTTTGGTATGTTGAATCCCCAACCCCTGAAAAACAACCCCATGCCATTATCCCTCCTCTACCACACTTTACAGTTGGCACAATGCAGTCAGGCAGGTAACGTTCTCCTGGCATCCACCAAACTCAGAGTTGTCCATCAGACTGCCAGAGAGAAGTGTAATTCATCACTCCACAGAACACATTTCCACTGCTCCAGAGTCCAGTGGCAGCAGGCTTTATACCAGGGCTATTCAAATCAGTCCTCAAGGGTCAAGTCCTGCTGATTTTCCACCCTTCCTTTACCCATGAGCCTGGTGTGAAGCCTCTGTGCCTAATTATTAAACTAACTGCCTGGGAGAACGAAAACAAGGCCTGGATTCAAAATGGAGCGCCAGATTTGAAGAGCCCTGCTTTACACCACTCCATCCGACACTTGGCATTGTGCTTGGTGATGTGAAGCTTGCATGCAGCTGCTCAGCAATGCAAATCCATTCCATGAAGGTCCTGGCGCACAGTTTTTGTGCTGGGGTTAATGCCAGGGGAAGTTTGGAACTCTAGAGTTGTTGAATCAACAGAGTGTTAGTGACTTTTACGCACTATGCACTCCAGCATTCGATGACCCTTAATCTCTTACTTTGTGGTCTGCCACTTTATGGATGAGTTTCTGTTGTTCCTAAACACTTCCACTCTGCAGTAATACCACTTACAGTTGACCATCAAATGTCTAGCAAGGAAGAAATTTCACGAACTCTCTTATTGCAAAGGCGGCATTCTATGACAGTACCACACTTGAAATCTCTGAGCTCCTCACAATAACCCATTCTTTCACAAATGTTTGTAAACCTAACCCGGTACATTTGTCCATATAGTGTATGAAATAATGGTGTAATTATATGAACGGTAGTTGTAAGGTATAAGCATGGTACATATGAAGATATAGCTTAACCTTCAGTGATAAACATGAATGTGTGAATTGTAAGTAAGACTGTGTGTACAGGGTAGAGGTCACCAATGCCTAGACCTGAAACTGAAGGTTTCCTGTTTGCCTCAGGAGGGGCCCTGCCTTTGTGTGAAACATGACTGGGTGGTTGGATGCTCTGTGGTTTAATTTTATATATATATATTTTTTTGGAACTACTAGCAGGTCGAAAGTGAGCTGCTACATCCTCACCACACCCTGCGGAACATCATGTTTCTGGTGTCCCCTAACAACAACAACCTTGGCAGGTGAGAATTCCTTTGTTCAGTCAGGCAGGATGCACCTTTTGAGTATATATCTTTGCTGTACTGTTTGTTTTTTAGTTCTTTGCCAGTGAGTAATAATGTAAGAACGTTGCTTTCAAAAAGCGGTATGCCTGAGTGAAGTGAGGGGAGGCATTGACTTTTCAGTACCTTGGGGTATATTTGACTGGCACACATCATCTGACTGTCAGGACACATTTTTTGGTACAGAAGACAAATGTGATTGGTACTTGGTACACTGCCCATAAGTATGATTTAGAAAATATACCAGTCCAAATGTAAAATGGTGTCAATTAAAGAAAAATAAATCCAGAATAGTTTTTGTCACAGATTGAAGTGCTCCCTGCAATCTCTGCATGGGGGGGGGGGTAGAACTTTTCTTTCCTGCTGAGCGGAGCTTTTTTTCTGCGGCAGTAACGTACCGGTTTGCTGAGCATGTTGTTAGCATGGTCGCTTGGCCAGCTTTCCATCTGGCCCCACGGCTTGCTCTTGTAGGGCATTGGTTAACCTGTCACCAGAGGTGCCATCAGCATAAATTTCAGCCTGTGTGTGTGTACAATATCTAATTGTAGGAGAGTCCAGCACTACTATAGAAGGTGCCAAACCCATGTTTTTTCTGCACACAGGTTGTGTGTATCATACGTGTATTTTGTGGTATATTAAATGTATGCATTTACTTGTGTGTCAGGCCAAGAAATGTCTCAACTCGGCAATAGATAACTTGCTTGAATAAAGAAATGCATATCTTCATAGAATTTTAACAAATAAATATAGCAGCTGTGCAGGTTATAGTCCAAGCTGATACGTTTTCCTGAGAAGCAGGCGGTGTGTTTTGTGGGGAAACCTGAGTTCCCGACTTGGCACTCTTCCCTCTTAGAACGGGACCCTTTGAGGTCAGTGCCGACCTGGAGGACTCCATGGAGTTCGTGGAGCCTGAGGCAGCCGGTCAGGCGGAGGACAGCGGCAACGAGGCGGTGACAGACGAGGAGACAGACCTAGGTACGGACTGGGAGACGGTTCCCAGCCCTCGCTTCTGCGACATTCCATCGCAGCCCATGGACCTGTCGCAGAGTACCACCATGCAGGCCTCACAGCCCATGGGCAATGCCGGGGGCATGATCTCCTCAGCGGCTGCCTCCGTCACCTCCTGGTTCCGGGCGTACACAGGCCAGCGTTGAGGCCTGCTCAGCACAGACCAGATCCCCACCTAGTCACCTTTGGGAGCCCAGTGAGCCTTTTGATGAGTTTGCATGTGTATGTGTTTCTATGAGGTGGGAGGGTGTGACTTTGTGAATCCCCACTTTTATAAGATTATCTGCGATATCTGAAAATGGTTATGCACTGAATATGTTCTGAGAACAGTATACCTGGATTTTTCTGAAACCTGCTCAGAACACCAGAGATGAGTAGTGACAATGGATGCCATAATGCCGAATCAACAATGAAGAAAAAATTAGCAATATTTACAGCCTACCCCCACCAGTGCAAAATTGTCAAAATGTGTTGGACCTAATGTTTGGCCTGTTTTAAAACTATTTTTAACATTAGAACCTGTCACATTCACTATCTTGAGTAATTACTACTGACTTTAGTACTAGCAAAGGATCTTCATGTTTGCTTAGACCTAATCTGTACCAAATGGTGTCAAGCGGACAGTTATATCTATGTTTACCTTATGGAAGCCATGGCATGTTTTGAGGATGTATGATATTTGGAAGAGGGGGAAAAAGTGTCATCTGAACTGTGATATGCAGCTTCCAAAGGACATTTCTGTTGCATCAAGCAATATCGTGTGAAAGGTTGTTAGCCACATGTGAGCAGTGTACTTCAGAACCATCAAAGTCCATTAAATGGACTGAAGACAAAGTTCAGAAAATATTTCGGAATAGGTAGATTGACGTTTTCTGTAATAGTGTATGGCTATTATGCAATTTTTTTGCCATAAAACATTTGAAACTAAGTTCAAGTGAATGCTTTTTTTTAAGGGTCACTGCTGAGATTATTCTGATATAACTCCCTATAATGCTCAGAGTTCCAAGAGGTTTTACACTACAGGTTAAGGGTAGAATAGTATGGATTCACTATTCTTTTGGTCAATTCACATTCTAAGATACCTAGGAGTTTAAGGAGACCCTAGGTTGTGAATGTCACCTTACCCGGATTATACTACCGAACCAACCAAAAATGTATCTTGGACCAAAATCCCCAAAGGTATTTGATATGTTTTAAACATGGTGTGGAAGCATTAACAACAATGGCTTTAATGCATCATTTTTTATTGCCCATTCATATTGAGCCACTTTCACTGTTGCACAAATTCAAGATAAGGCCACACTGAATATTAATCGCTTGGAGTAGGGGAGGGGGAAAGTGAACAAGGTGCACAGAAAGAAATGAGCAGTTCAGATGACCCACGGATATTTCCGACCGCAACACATGTAGAATTCTGAACAATTAACGGAACACTGAAGAGATTTTTCCTTTGGTGCTTCAACAATTTCAGATCCCTACAACAAATGACCCTTTAGGTAACATTTACCACACAGGAAGTCAAAGTAATAGTGCAGTGCTCAGCAAACCTAGACAACCAACCGTGTTACCCATAAAAGATCTTAATTGGCATGATGCCAAACAGCACATCCCAGACTCTCAGCATGGGGTGCAAAAGGAAAAAAAAAAAAAAAAGTATGAAGTGTTTAAAAACAGACCATATTATGAATTAGGAGAGGGGTGGGTGGACAAGAATACTTAATCTGCCCATCGAGGCAGAATCCACTCCCCATTTCCTAATGTGAAGGAATTTCAGTCATATGTGCTGTTATCTTTTTACCATGACAGGATAACTGTGTGCGCATGTGTGGAAAAACAGTGGCGAGTGCAAGTCAGAACACTAGCTGACAAAACCTTTAGAAATACACACGCTTTATTGAAGTAAATTGCCTGCACAAGCAGAATCTCATATCAGGGACTTTGTACAATGGTTTAAAAAATACATTCTTTTCTGAATATTATTCTTCGTTATTCTATCCCCCCAGATGATGTCCAGTTATAGCCAACGGAGGAGTGCAGCCCCTCTTCCCGCATTTAAGTCTCCCTTCAGTCAGGGATCATATCATGCAAGGGAGAAAACAAAAAAAGGGAAAACTATAAAAACACTGTAAATAGATGCAAAGACTTCAGGGAATATGCAGCTGGGCCAGCGCTAGAACTATATACACGACTATAGGTCATTTCTTAAATATGTACATAATTGGGGGTTAAAAAAAAAATCCACTTGATGATAGAATCTCACATATTGCTAGTGCCTGACCCTGTATCGATATATTATTTTGCATTATATACACTGTAAACAACAGGGCTCAGAACAAGCTTCACGCACTCTAGGAAGGAAACCTCAGGCTGTCTTGCTAACAAATCCATCACTGATCTAGGCAGGGCTGATAACAAGCGTTTGTGGGTGGGCGGAGGGGGTGTTTTTTTTTTTAAATAATGGCATCACTGCCTAATTGCTGCTGTTAAAACTGACACTGGGCAATGCACCTGTTGACACACTGAAAATAAATGCAGTACGTTTTAAATAGCTGGAAAAAGTGGCAAGTTTGAGCCTCCCCTACCCCATTCCCCACCCAAGGTGTTAAAGTTCAACAGATTCTCATCAAAATTGATTGACTGTTGATGAGAGCAAGTAGTAGCAGAACTGAACACTGAGGAACTCCATCATGCGAGCTTAAAGTGCTGACCGTCTCTCCATAGAGGAGCAGAGGAAGGCGTGGCATAGGTAGACTGGGGGGGGGGGGGGGGGGGTGTCCAGCAAGGCCTCATTAGCATCAGCAACCTAGTCAACCTGACAGGAAAATAAAAGCAATAAAAAATAAATCTGACTTACCGCAACATGCACACAGCACACACAGATACAGAACGCACAGCAATGCGCAAGCCCTCGAGATTAAAAGCGCCGGCCCGGGCCCTTCCCTGTCCGTTACGAGTCCTCCTCGACGTCCCTGGCTTTCTTGTACATTGGCACATTCATGCTGTGAAAGGCAGGCACCCAGTGGTTGTCGTGGAGGCCCACGTTGCAGCCCGGCGCGTCCTTCCGGGTGCCATGGCAGCACATCCAGTAGCCGGGCCCGTAGGGCAGCGCCTGGCAGTAGGGCTTGTGGTGCCAGCGGCAGAGAGAGACGTCGCCACGCCCGTAGCGTTTCTTGCATTGCTTGCAGGGGTCGTCCTTGTAGCGCGGGTCGCATACCCAACGGGAGTCAGCTGGCCGCACGCTGTAGCTCTCGATGAGGAACTTGAAGTAGTGGCAGGTGCACTTGAGGGCGGCGAGGGTCTCCGTGGGCAGGAGGCCAAAGATTTTTACCATGATGTGGTGGGGCAAGATGGCCATGTACTGCTGGGGCTCCAGGAGGAGCTGGATCTTGAAACGCATCTCCAGGAACTTGTGGGAGACCATTCGGCGGAGAGGGAAGTGTGAGCGTTCAGGGCCGACAGAGTCACCATCACTCTCCACTTCTACCTCCGTGTTTGCTCTTCCGTGGCCTTCTCCCTCTGAGGAGGATGTTGCAAGGTCACACAGGGAGGCTTGGGGGGGCAACACATCCCTTGTCAGAGAGGCTTGCTCTGTGGCCAGAACAAGGGCCAGCTGCTCCTGCGAGGACGGTGGTGGCGTTGAGAAAAACAGCCTGCCCGGGAGCGGTTCCTGGCGCTGCCCGAGGCGGGACTCGCTCTCAGCCTTGCCGTCCTCCCGGCCCTCTCCCCTGCCATCCCTGAGTCCCGGTGTGAGTGCCCCTCCTGCACGTAGTGGATCCACTGGTGTCAAGCTCTTCCCATGAGCTACGCTCAGTGGCTCAGTGGATGCGCTGCTGGGCTCCTTCCCGGGGCCCTTGGGAGCCCTGTCCCGATCGGGCTGGGTCACGGATTCCGGCCGGGCCTCTGTCCCCGCCAGCAGCACCCGGCCCACATTCCTCCGTAGGCTTCCGCTGCGCTTCAGGCCCCCGGATTCACGTTCACATTGCTCCTTCAGACACTCAGACTCCAACTTCGCCACCATTTCCTGGACACGGATGCCCTCCCCCTCCTCCACCCGGCTTTCTGGAACATTCTGCCCCCCTGGTTGGTCCAGTGGTGGCGGTAAGCCCACCTTGGACAGGGGGTCATTGCTGGAGGTACGCAAGGGTTTGGCACGGCCCACCTGCTGGTCAAAGTAGGCCACAATCTCCACCACAGACAGGGTCTTGGCCCCCTCCTCGCCATCTCCCTCCCGGCACACCAGCTCTTTATGCTCGGCACGGCCATTATCTGGAGACGGCAGTTTGGTCACTGTGCCCCGCCATGCCAGGCTCTGCTGCTTGTCCCGGTCTTGACACCACTTCCTCCGCTTGGCAATAGATCCTTCCACCTCCCAGCAGCCTTTCACCTTCATGACGGTCCGGAAGCTGGGAGTACCGCCACCAACGGAGGCAGGCTCGCCGGTGCCGTGGCCATACTGCTGCGCTGCATAAACTGCTATCTTCTCCTTGGTGTTGCCGGGCTTGATGACCGCCCAGATGTCCAGGGGCCCCTCGCTGTCCTGCCCGGGGCTAGCGTTCAGCTCACTCCCCGACACGGGAGAAAGCAGCAGCAAGGAGCTGGTGAGCATCTTGACGGAGGAAGCTTTTCCATTCCGGCCACGTGGACCACATGGAGATTCCACAGCTGCCTTCGATGTCAATGTGTTGGCACTACTGCTGCAGAGGGTGTTGGGGGAGATTACCCCAAGGGGGTGTCGGCTAGTTATGCCACCCCCCAGGGAACACTGCTGACACATGCTGTGCTCGGTCCTCTGAGCCCCCTGCTGGCCAGCATGAAGGCCTCTCGTGTTTTCGTGGCTTGATTCCAGTTCCTTTTTCTGGAACTTGGGGTATGATTTTAGATGCATGCTTGTGAACCTGGGGAATATAGAGAACAAGAGGCACATAGTTACGATGCTGCTTGATCAATCTAAAAAACACAAAAACTAACCAACCCCCCCCCCCCCCCGTTTCTTTTAACGCACATAAAATTATGCCGTGTCCCTTCAGTCTTCTGTGCACTCACGCACACAGAATGACATTTGGGAAACGGCCTATCTGCGACACATCGCGGGCTCTCCCAGAGAGCCGTAGAGCTTCACCAGATAAGGCGTCACACACACCCTGCCTGTTATCTAGCATGCTGCACACTTGGCTCCCAGCACCTCTTCTACCACATGGAGGAAACCCCCTCTGCCAGCCATTTTCCTGACTTTGGCATAGCTTCCCCTTAGGAAAACATTTCACTGGATGACGTGGCACTGGTGGACACTTCCAGTCCTCCAGTGAGGTAAAGAGAGGTATTTTGGGCATGATTCCTCCTCCTCACTGCCAACAGAGGGGGCAGGGGGGGTCAGCAGTTCAGCCTCATCTCATCTACACAAACCGTATCAGTGTGTAAACTGAGAACATACCTTATTCTGCACACTATTTTTTTTTTTAACTATGGGATGGAAAGTTTTATACACAGTACAGTGTAATCTGATCATTTTAAACCTATATTTTGTTTTGCTTGGTCAGAACACAGCTTGGCTGGGTGTTGAATTCCTGCTGGTTCCTACAGAGGAACATAGTGTCTGAAAATGTACCGCAGTGTTTAGACATGCAAATGTATAAGATCCAAGGAAACAGCTAGCTGCAAAATGATACTACATAATACGAAATAAGCAGTGTCAGTTTTCTCTCCAATATAGCAACACTGTCATCCGAAGCACGATGGGCACAGAAGAGGTCTGTTACAGAGGCTGGCCACTGGAAACAAGGCCCCGTTTTCTGCAGCTGCCAATGAGCAATGGAACTACTGGAGGCCCCAACACTGAAGGGGCTGCACAGAATCGCTCAGCTGACGGAGGCCCAGGTGCCAGGGACATGATGGGAAGCTCACAGAAAAGTGCTTATAAGGCATTCCTCAGGCCAGTGTGTGTGTGTGTGTGTGTGTGTGTGTGTGGGTGGGGGCATACATAACTGTAACCAAATCTGGGATGGCATCCTGGGATTATGCGGTGGGGACAGCACATATTCTAACACAGCGTGAACAAGGGTGGGTGTGCTGTCAGCATTAACTGCCAGGAGGTGTGCAGAGAAGCATGTCCTCGTGTAAAGGGGCACATGCCAGCACTGAGGAAATCGGCTGACAGAAAAACAATAACCCCAAGAGCCCTACCCACAACACTAAATACGCAGGGGAATCAGAGATGCCAATTAGCCTAACTTTGTCTCTTCGGCCAGTGGCACACAGGTTCCTTCTAGGAGGACATGCAAACTGCGGAAACCCAGAACGGAGGTGGAATTCAAATCTCCCAACCCGGGCCGTGGAAGGCACAGCACAAACCACAAGGCAGCGTGCTGCTCACAAGCCAGCTACCCCCAATCCAAGGTAACACCAGGATTCCAGAGGAGCAGACATTTAAACTATAGCACTCTCTTAGCATGGTTTGGGCACCCTTAAAGATTACACCCCCACAGTCACACACACATGGGGCTACAACTATAGCTATGATGCAATCTGGCATCTCTGCAGTTTACAGCAAGGAGTGGCAGGCTGGCAGTTATGATAGGCTTGTAAATCCATGACTCACCCATCCCCAGGAATGGGACACCAACCAGAAATAACATCAAGACCAGCCTCTTTGAAGATCCTGTCTGTCAGTACCACATACAACGATCCAAAATGTTTGCTTTGAAGGTGCACTTGTAAGCTAACAATAAATCAGGTCATAGCGATCACACACAGACACACACAGACACACACAGACACACACAGACACACACAGACACACACAGACACACACAGACACACACAGACACACAAGAATTCTGACCATGTTGGCAGAGGGCGAGCTCTTGTGGGCAAACAAAGCCAAATGGAAGGGCCAGCATTTCCTGAGCTCACCTTGAATCCTGCCTGCTGCTTCTGAGTGCAGAGCTAGACATGAGCAAAGGATGTGGCCTTTCACGCCATACTCAAGAGTGTGGGAGGTGGATTTAAATTAAACAGAAAGCATGCATGTGGGCGAGAGTGCCTGAACAGCAAATGTGCCGGAATGGAAGCAGACCTGTACTGCTGTGATGTGTGTCACTCCCTCTAAGGGCCCTGACTGGGGATGAAGAGGCAATGCAGAACGGTCCTCAGTATAATTACACAACCTACACCACCAGCAAGTCCTTTTTTCATTTCAGCTCTTATTACATTTATACACACAGAGAAATACAGGTTTTAGGCGTACTTTAAGAAAATCAACAACGAAAGGGGATAGTGAAGGATGCAGCCACATTATTTCCACGTCCACAACTCCACAGGGTGATTAAAACAGCCTTGTCAGGCTTAGGCCGACGAGCAGCAGACAGCTGCCACCTGAAACCAAGGCGAGTCCCTGGCAAAGGTCACCGCAAAGACACGTAGCAGGGGAGCACTGAGGCACACACTGAAGAGCTTATGGCGAGCACAGGGGCCAGTATGAGGTCTGAGGGTTTCGGTACGTGTGCTCATCACAGAGCAGAGACCAGCGCTCCGTTTAGAGACCTCATTGCTTCAGCGCTCTCCATCTTAAGCACAACTTACCGCTACGGCCCACAAAAACACTCATCGCTAGCGGCTGTCCATTACTAGACCGAGGCACAGCAATGGGACTGCAGAGGAACAAGATGGTGGGCTGAGTCACATCATCCGTACAGGCACACCCATTGGGCACCACTTCAATCAGCAGAGCGTGTCATCTTACCGGGCCCAGCGTGAGGGTGACTCACTGTTGGAGGGGCCTGCCCAGAGGCCGGCACAAAGGGGGCCTTAGCAGCTGTACCAGGACCTGTGGGGATGTCGCCAGAGCCCAGACCATGTGCCTGGCTCTGCCTGCATCCCCATAGCAGCTTGTGGGCGGTGTGGTCTAACTGCTGCAGGCGTATTCAATGAAACAGTCTGCTTTCACTGATCCACTTAAGATACTGGGTAGTGCAATTCAGGTTGGGGAGGCGGGGGGATAGAGGCCCTCCCCCCCGGACCAACACATTGACCAATGTTATAAAGCTGCAAATAACTTTCAGAGCACTTTCAAACATGCTGGATGTTTGAATGCGTCTTGCCTGGAAATTGTTCCTGGAAACTCTCCCAGTTTTTCCTTTCAGCGCAAAAACAACAAAGATGGAATTCATTATGACCTCACTAATCTCACCATCCATGTGATTTTTGGGATACTGATATTTGGAAGTCATTTCTTATGACAGCTTGCCATATTGGCATTAAAATATTCCAGCAGTTGCATCCATGTCAGGACGTTTTTTTGGAGGACATCGCCACTTCAGCCAACCTACTCCACAGTGTTGATTACTGAAATAATTTGAGAGAAAACTGACATGGAATTTGATACATTTTTGATGGAAGTACAGAGCAATTCAAGGATATCAGCAGTACAACTAACTGTAAGTAAGTTTTTTATACACAAAGAAAATTTTATTCACTTCAGTTCTGTGGACATCTTATCACCCATATTCATTTATATACGCAATAGAACTTAATTTTGCATACAGAGAGGGTGCTCACCTCCAGGGTGGCTGCAGGGTGGAGGGCAGTTTCCGTTGTTCCCTGTAGGGGGCAGCTCGGCAGGAAGTCATTATTAATTCACATCTCCAAGGCACTTGGCTCCTCCCTCCGGTGTAACACTCTCTGCTCAGGCCAGGATCAGGGCAGTGCAGGTGTCAGGTTTCCACTGTGAGGAAGGGGTGAGAGATGTCAGTGCTGTCGCCAAAACATCAGGCAACGCACACAACAGGGCGACCACCATTACAATTCATTAGAGAGAACACAAATGCATAACATTTACCAAGTGAAAGCAGCACACGCCCGTACCTCAATAAAAAGGGATCACTGTGCTCAAAGGGATGAGGGGAGGAAAAAAAAAACAAAAAAAAAACACAAATACATACAACATGCACTGCGAAGAGTCTGTTCCCATTTGTACTACTTACTGAAACTGCAAAAGGAAAGCACATATTCCCACTGCAGTACACAAGCTGAAGCATCTCCCTGGCGGCTGCATCCTGTGTCTGAATGCCCCGCATCCCTCATTGTCTTGTCCACCCCCCAGCAGCGGGTCCCGTTACAGTCCGTTTGCTGCAGCATAGCGACAGCGCAGCCAGAATGACTTGTCATTTAGTGTGAGACAGAGTCAGACTGGGCAACAGGCTAAATGAAACGGGCAGGTTATGAAAATTTTAAGTATTAAGCAATAGGAAAATATATAAACATATTGCGGACATTTTCGAACTTGAACGCTGACAATGCGGAATGAATGAATAATCAGAACTGCAGCAAAACAGAGTGAATGCATTTTAAAAGAGAAAAATTTCAGATGCACCACTTCCTCAGTCCAAAAAGAGTACTGCTCCACCTGTCAGTCCCCTGCACTGCTGCCTAGTGACAAGCCCATCTGCTGTTGGAAAGCCGACTTTGCCATTGAAAAAAATCCAACACTAAACAGGCAGGCATCATGGCCAAAAATACATATGGAGCTCTGCAAAGCCTGAGCACTCACCCACAAACGCTGTACAGCGCTGTCACAACCCAGCTGCATTAACTGTGCTGGGTCACCTCTGCACAAGCCACCTTCCACGCTGGACATTACAGTACTTTGTCATTAATAGCAGACATACATTTTTTCATATTACTGCTTCTATAGTCCATGTTTGACTGTGTAGCGTCGACTTAGATCTGCTAACACTCCAACGGACAGAAGAGATGGAGGGGAAACATGTGCCTCCGCAGCTACCTGAGCAGCTCCTCGTCCCGTCTTACATAATCTGCAGCCTACTTTAATAACAAGAACAGTATGTTTCCCCTGAACTCCAGTTTCGGAGCTTGCTAAAGGAATCGGACACCTAGCACCATACCGGCACCTACTGCTGTGAAGAAAGTCAATATTTTGTGGACACCACACAGAAATTAAGCTCCCAAGTAAGCACAAATTTAGGCATCTTTCCACTCCAAGTTTCCCTGCTGACTAGAAATATCAAAATATCACAAATATCCCCCCCCCCATCAACGATGCACAAGACATTCACCGTTATAGCTATGCCATACAATTCATAGACAGCGCAAGACACAGATGCATGAGTGGCACATGGCAAACTGAACATAAAGCTTATATTATTCCACCAAAAATGTGCCTAGAGATTAGTTGGGCTCCCCCACCACTGACTGGCCTGCTCTCTCTTTAGGTCAGTGTACAGTAGGGCTATAACGGTACAGATGTCGTGTGCCATTCGGTGCATCATTTTGGGTTTAGTATGAATGGAAACAAATTAATAGGTTGACCTCATGTCAATTGTAAACTATCAGTATATGTTTAACAAGGAAAACATTATGCTAACTCTGGCTGTGAGTTGGTTACGCTTGTGCTGGTAACAGTCATTCATAAATCAGTAGTTTGAGAACATTTTGGTTTCCCAATAAATTACACCAATAAGAGCGCGCAACTGATAAGACAAAGACTGCCTGTCGGCTATGTTGCTGAAAACGCATCCAACATGCTAACTCATCTGAGATGATCATCTGATTACACATATGACTGAAGCAAGTTAGTCTCCATGTCATTTAAAGCACTTTTGCCAGAAAGGAGGGGAAAAAAATATTAGGACTATAGATGTGTTTAAAATCGCTACATAAATGTAATCATACTTTGCAGTGGAGAACATTGGATTTAGTGCATTGTGATTGTTATGGCGTTATATTTTGATTTAATTTACAACTTTAGGTTTACAATATCCAAATAAGCATCTGTTTGGTTATGTTATAGACACGCTGACAGGCACATTGCCTTTGGTTTCCCTCTGTTCTTATCTTTGTGCTTGCGTATTTAATAATAAATTTCAAAACAAATTCTGTTTTCCTTGCTGCACCAAAATGTCAACCCAAAAGTGTGGTTCGTACCGAACCATGAATCTTGTGCACAGTTACATCCCACTAGTCACTATATTGCTCCACACCTGGAAAGTTGAACTTTCAGCAAATGTGATATTTTTTGGGGAGGAATCAGGCCCTCTGCAATAACAGAAGAGGCTACAACATATAGTCAATGTCAGCTTCCAGTGACTATAGCTGAACAAACATTGATAAACAGTCCTTTTCGAAAACCAGGTCTTCATCCGGTTGGCTAACAAAAAACCCAGAGCTGACATGAAGGGTGAAACAAGAGCTAGCCAGTGGTACAACGGCGATCACTGGGCAGAACCAGAATGCACGACCGGCCCTTTACTGCCCTGCCCCTGTTCCCTTTCTAAGGGCAATAAGGTAGCTAGGTCAGCCATGAAGAACAGTGGCTGGACCTGCAGAGTTGGGGCAGCAGGGTTATTTGTGGGCCAGGACTACGAGTTGGACCGGTGTGCCAAACAGACAGGTCCCAATGTTAGCCATCCCCCTCCCCAAAACACTGGATACAAGTCAGTAAGAAAGGCTAGATTAGAGAAAAACAGAAACTGAGCCGTTCCTCATCCACAATATAGCACGGCGTACAAACCCCTTAAATGTGCTCCAACAGCCTGAAACCATATCCATTTTCTTACGAGCTTCCATGAAATGCAGCACTACATGGACTCCATGCACGTACATCTGGCTGCTTCCTGCAACCACTTGAGGACAGACTCGGGCAGACACCTTGAAGGTTTCACCTCAGCAGCTGCTAGCTACTGCCTAAGGGAGCTTTGCTTCCCTGCTTTGACACCCACACCAACCAGGAAGGAATAAAAAGGAAGTACGTCTTGCAACTGGCCAATAAGCAGCCAGGGTCCTCACATGACTAT
Source organism: Mormyrus iriodes (assembly GCA_011763525.2). Taxonomy (NCBI): domain Eukaryota; kingdom Metazoa; phylum Chordata; class Actinopteri; order Osteoglossiformes; family Mormyridae; genus Mormyrus; species Mormyrus iriodes. The sequence goes on from JAAGVU020000025.1 coordinate 4,492,757, forward strand.
ATATGGCAGAGATAATCAATAACAACCTCTGCTGCTATGTGAGGCACTGAAATTACCCAAAGCACCAAGCTAGCACACCACCTGCCCCAGTGGTCAGAACTACATTACACCGAATCAGATGGAATGCTGTGCCTCAGAGCAGTGCTGTGGCATTTAAAATGTTTAGGTTTGATGTGCACCGATCCGATATTCGGGATCAGTATCCTAATTAGACTTATCGGGTATTGGCCGTGTCCTATGCTTACTCATTTACTTTGTTAAATCGATTTGTATAATCACAAGTCCGCTCTTTCCCATTTTAGATGAGTCTTTGCAGCATTCAAGCTGAACACTAATGCTGCCATTCAGCCTCTCCCTCACTCAGTGGGTATGAGCGCAGTGATTTCTGCCTGCATTTTCTGTGCATACCCTTTGCAGTAGGAGGAACAGATAAGAGGGTGACAAAATGTGACTTGCATGCTTGCAAAGCAATCTAACAAAACAAGCATTTTATGCTTGAAGCAACAACAACTAGTAGCACAGCGACATGTGACCTTTGTCTGTTCTGAGAGGTGGAAGTTGCATTTAATGGAAAATCCCATTAAAAGTGCACGCAATTGTGCAAGACAATGGGAGCAATATGAAAAAAAGCAATGGGTGATTTGGGAGTTGCCAGCATGTGCTGCTTTGTGCTCTCGCTACAGCTTGTGATATATGAGGGGCTGCTATCACAACAGAGTGTAAGTGATGCTGTTGCCAGTGGGAGAAAAATTGTGGGGCATTTTAAGCCTTCGCCACTTGCATATACTCGCTTGAAAGATATTGAAACTGAACTGCAAATGCTTCAATAATTCTTAAAACAAGATCTACAAATGAGGTGGAACAGTACTTTATGTACAAATCTAGAAAGCCTAATTAACAAAGGCTTTTTGGCACATGCTTTTTTCCATTTGTATTTACTCGTTTTAAAAAGAGCTATGGTACCAGATCGGTACTCTTATCGGCAGATGCCCTCTGTTCAGGTATCGGGATCGTATCAGCACTGAAAGTGGGACCGGTGCACCTCTAGTTTAGGTCATCTCCCATCCCCCACCCCACCCCCCAGGCTTTAGCCCAAAATAAACTAAGAGGGCATCATGCTACAAAACCTCAAACCTTCCAGCCAATTCTTTGCTACAGAAAATGGTGGCGCTAGCAAGGGGGGAGGGGCAACAAACAATATCTGAGCTAAAATTCACACTGGAATAACGGGCTAGTTGAGGCATTTAAAATTTGGTAGCCTAGATCCATTTCCAGAGGTGCAGACTTGCCCAGCTAATCCAAATCAAGCATAGGAATGCCAGGAGGGTGACACAGCTCTGTTAAAATCAGAACATTTACAAAGCACCAAAAAACAAGTCATCACTGCCATCAAACCTAGCCTCCTTCCAGGGGAGACCAAGCTATCACACCAACAAACACATAAGTTCTTCCCTCAGTTTATCAGCATGAGAACAGGCTGTCCTTTTTTGCAATTTACACTGCATTCATGTTAATATTGTATTATACCACACTGCACATGGTGTCCTCACTGTCCATTGAGTCACAATTTTAATGCTGAGCACAAGACAAATTTCACATACATGCTGAAGTACTTGAACAATGAGGATTCTGATCTAAACCCATTCAGCAGGCCATTTCAACAACACACATGCACACTCACACACAGAAAATGCCCTCTGGCTCTGAAACTCAAGGACAGAGGGACTAGCCTTGCTTGGCAGTAAGCATTTCTACACTGGACACCCAGGATTCGCAATTACAAACAGCCTGAATACGGTCATGCTTAAAAATACATTTAAGCTTGTTGATCGACCTCAGATGGTAAAGAAATACCATAATGTCAGTGCAGATGTAAAAGGACACCATTGTGACCACAGAAACACTTGCTATGTGCCAGTTCTACACTAGCTGGGGGGTATTTCACCAGCCAAATAGCAGGCAAGGAGCAAGTGGGGCTTCAGGTTTTGAGATCCAGACCAAATCAGGATTGTACTTTACCAACACCCCTCCCACTATCAGAATCAGTTGAATACATTGTCATCTTTCATAACCTTCAAAACAGCAGCCTGGTGGAGGGCACACCTAGTATGATTTCTCACCACATTCAGGATCTACAATCAAGAACCTCAGCTTTCGCGGTCTAGAAGCAGCATGAAAAAGTGGCAAGCACAAACATGACATTAAACCTTACATACTCTGCACAGCATACATAAGTCACATTCGATAGCTTTTTCAGTCTTTCCATTAACAATTTAGTACCATTCAGTAGAATTATTCCAGACTGATAAGTATGAAAACAAAAATTTCACCGGAATAGTCTAAAAAAATTCTGAAGACTGAAGACACAGAACAAATTAACCACTCAATTTAAACAAGCACTGCAAACAACAAGCCTACCAGACTACTGGCTGACATGTGCAATGGGCCTATCAGCAAAACTGACAAAAATAACATTTTAAATAAACTTGGAGTACTGGTGGGAAAGAAGCCATGTTTAGACTTTGCACTCTGGAAAATGTCTCAGTGAAACCACTCTCACCCCCAGGCATTAAACAATTGTCTTTAGATTCACTGCTAGGCAATTTCCAGCATGACAGACATCGGATTGCATCATCGATATGTCCATTTACAGATGACTGCATGGAACCTAAGGACCAAATCATGCACAAATTTATATATATATATATATATATATATATATATATATATATATATATCCATCCAAATTGAAGTGCACCGTCACATACTCATACATGCAGGGTTGTCACGGACAACTGGCCAATAAGCAGCCAGGGTCCTCACATGACTATATATGGCAGAGATAATCAATAACAACCTCTGCTGATCCGGACCACCTGCCCGATTCATACCTCACACGTCTGTACATAAACAGCATTTGAATATACGTACACTGCATCGCATTTTCTGGCACCGCCCCATCCGTTCATCCTGCCATTTCACAGCAAACCATATTGTCTACATTTACAACAAGGTAGTCTGGGCTAAATGTAAATGAAGAAAGTCTGAACTGGGCTACCCTAAATCTGACAAGTTATCTGGCCAAGCAAGAAATCCAGCTAGATACAGGGTCCTGGAATTCATGATTCAGCTGACTGAAAAAAAAATCTGTTCTCTTTGCTCGTCATTTTAAGTGTTCACTCTAGTCGTCCATTTCTAGTTTTTGCTTCAACACTATCTAAACACATCCAACACATTTAAAGGGGTCACTTTTGAAATGTTATAGGTTAAAGATTACTACTTACCACATTAAAATGTAATAAGTAACGCAACTATTTTGATTGTTTTATCAAAATGCAACATCAAATTTGATTACTTTTACTACTTGTCTAACAAATGTTTTAAACTGAACGATAAAGCTGAAAAGTCCCAACAACTTTTCTGACCAGTGTTGTCTGGAAATACTATGAAAAGATGCCAAGCAACAAAATGAAATGTTGTATTCTACATAAGCTTTTTACTGAAAAAAAAATTTGGATATACCCAGTTTGTAATCACCTGCATTTTGATTAGAAACTAATTTAATTATACATTTTTCCTCAATGTGACGGAATACACTTATTTTGTAATCACATAACACTGCTACACGTAACTAAATTACTCCCCAACAGTGTACCTAAACATCCCATATCTGAAGTGTTAGTTTATATTTCCAACAGTTGAAACTGTTGCTATCCAGCAACATGATATTTTGGTATACTCGTAGCTTTGGTTCACTCTGAAGTGAAATATGAAGTTTGTCATATTTTGAATTTGTTTCAGCAATATTTACACTCCAAAAATCGGTGGGATCAGAAAAAAAAGGAGAAAACATTTCTCTAGTTGTTGGTCCTATTGACATAATCTAATGACTTAGCTGCACCATAAACAGTGGTGGCCGTCAGGGAAATATACGTCTCCCCATCATGACTGGGGCACCTAGAAAGACCCATAAACATGCACTCAGACACAGATGCAGGTGCTATGCGGGACTTTTATGAAGGAGACAGAAAACGCAAAGAATCCAAAGTCAGAATATCCCACTCTGGGCTGGGGGAGATTGCAGTCCGCAAACCCACAAGCAGCACGTAAAATGAACCTGATGTCATGAAAAGAAATATTAACAGGATCAGGCTGGGCTGTGAAAGCGTTGTGAAAAGTGGCACAAAAAAAATAACTTAAAAAAAAGACACTGTCGTAAAATATGCTGAAGTGTGATGCTGTGCATGAGCAGATGTGAGAGGTACAAACAGGACTGGTGGTACAGATCAATTCAGAAGTGCAACGAGGTGATGTCATTAAAACCGACTGCCAGTCAAACACGGCAGAAAACGACGAGAAAATAGTGATAGAAATGACACTTCTGTTTCACCCAGCTATTTTTACACAGATGCATGGAGACTATTCTAGCAATTATGCAAAACAAATGCAGTCATCGCAAATAATCGCAAAATCGGGCGATTATGTAATAACTGAGACAGACCTACATACAAGTACAAAGCATTGCCTTCAGAAGATCAGCAACTCCATTTCTAGCTTCATGTTGATAAGGGATAAATTTGGAGCACCAAAGACCATGACTACACTATAACACAGCAAATTAACACATTCAAGGCCATAAACAGCAATAACAGGCCTTTGGAGGTGGAGCTCTGAATAAATTCTACTGTGCTTCCTGGGACAGGCTCCAGCATCTCTGCAACACTGTACGAGATAAGCAGTGCGAAGATTAGGTGGACTGATGCACAAATACCAACATCATACCTGTCCACAGAACAAAAGGGACTCAGCAAATGAAAACAGGCAAGATACACCCTGATGGTCCCTTAAAGCCCAGCACAGGAAAAACAGGACCAAGTCAATGAGTACCTGCAACACTCAAGTACAGGGCCATTGTGCCATCTCACACCGAGGGCCATTACCCATTCTGACCAATAAAAAAAAAAAAAAAAATCCATTTACACTCCCTCCCCTCCATTCAAACTCAGTGAGAGATTCTACACCTAGGACGAGAAGTTTCACATCTATATGATAATTGCTCCTTGGATGATGCGGGTGGAACATAAGAATGCAGCAGGATATGCAGCCACAAAATTAAAAGAAACCGTCAGGAACAGCAAGGGCAGGTCAGTATGGAGCCATGGCCACATGCAAGTGAAAGAAACAGAAATGAAGAAAGGAAGCTTAAGACCGAGGCCTGGCTCTTTGAAAGGTGCCCCTGTTAAGTTGAGAAGCCAAAACAACTTTCCACTGCTCTGTAAACTGTATGAACCAACACCTTGTACAAGCAGCCAGAGCAGTCACTTTCTCCAAGCTCCTTTTCCACATCATTTTAGTTTGCACACCAGCCTGTGTGTAATTTTTTGGGAGCCACAAACAGTAAGCCAAGAACCAGACTATCCAGAAATAAAGCTATTAATTGTCCCATTATAAGGCTGTCTTGTGACATGACTAGTCCTAATGGCTCTAATTTACCAAGAACTAAGATAACAGCACAAGGGCCAAGGTTTATTTTGTCTTCTCCTCAAGCAGACTGAAACCATACAGAACACACCTAAGGACTACACACCTTTCTTTGTACTGTCTGCAGTGAGTAGTGAAACAAAAGGCTTGTATTTGCCTAGAACAGGAAGAATAATGGCAGAAGTGCAATAAAGATATGAGGAAAGTACAGAAGCCAATCAACTGATGGCTGAAAGCCCAGTAGATAAGATCAAGAGTGCTATGCTGATAGTCAGTATTGTGAAAAAATACTAACACGACAGCTTCTCAGCTGGTTATCAAATCTGCAGTTTAGGGGAGCTTCAGATACAACCACAATTCAGACACCAGCAAGCCAGAATGCCATTTGCAATCACTTAATAGCCAAGACTACTAGAGGCTTCTAATCCCTGATCCACAAACCAGTACTGGTCTATAGCCAGTAACATGCTGGTTAATTTCCAAAAAATAAACAATATTTTCAATTTCTCAGCCCCTCAAGTTCATGTGTTCTGTGCACATCTGAAATGGAATGATATGGAAACAACCTTATGAAATCCACAGACATCCCCTCCCCGGGCCATTTTACCAGTTGGAGAAAATTTTGCAAGACAAACCAGTCTATGACCATCAAAAGGTGTTGAACCCCTAGCCTTGACACAGCATTCTGAATTTTTGGCACACCTGTCACCCCAGCCCTCCACCAGAGGGCAAGACCTTGCTGCCTGTACATGACTCCAGACAAACTGCACCATTGTGCAGAAGTCGGGAAAAGGGCACCTGTTGAACGCATCACCACTGCAATTTGAAAAAGGGGGGAGGGGGAGACCCCACACTACAACTAGACAATCTGAAGACAGGGCCTCATAAAGACCAGAAAAGGAACAGGATGACATCATCCATACAGCAGAGGCAGGCGTACAAGTGTGTCTATTGTTGGTCTGCTGCAGCATCCACCACCTGGGAACATTTGCTCCAGAACATATCCCCCCAATTAGACAAGCACGACTACAAACTCTGTGCCAGTGGTGAGATCAGCACCCTAAGAGAAGAGTAAACAAATAGCTGTAACTCCATGCATCATGCAGACATTTCACCAGCTTTGCCCTGCAACGCGACAGACAGGGACATCTACTCAGTAAGAAACCAGCAGTGCCATGCACCACAAACCAGTATTTTCCCCCTGAAAACACAGGATGATGGACAATGATGAAAAACTCGGTAAGACAGTGCCTCAAAAAGGAAAGATGCATTCCGCAACCAGCCACTGCATTGATCAGCAAAACATACCCTAAAATAAGACCACTCAATTCAACGTGTAATACCTTTCTACTTATAAGTGCCAAACAAATGCTCTTTCCACATTTGAATGATTCTTGAAGCCTTCCTGTGACAGACTTGTTAAATATTACCCAGGCTTGAGTTCAAAGTCTGTCTGGGAAATGGGCTTTGTACCTATCTTGAATGCAATAACCATTCCAAGACAGCAGCAAGCAGATGTTTACATTTACAAAACAGCTGTCTCACAGTATGATAAGGGGTTAACCCGAGTTAAACCAACAAGACACCTGGAGAGCAGACAAAGAACAGTAGAGCAGGTAGATAAGACAGGCCAAAACATGTTTGTAGACACCATCCATTAAACTTAAGAAAATATGTATCACTCACCCCCCCATATAGAACGCGTGGACCATTTTGGCATGCCTGTCCACACTTCATCTAACAATGAGATACTACAGTCATTGAAGACGAAAAAAGCTTTCGCTTTGAAAATGAGCTACGACATCGTTGCAATCAGATAAAATATAGAGAGTCCATAAGTTCATTAATAAAGGACACTTAGGAAACTGCACAATGTCTCAGGCTCCCGATTTTGCAGCATAATGGCTCGTTATTGGGCCTTTAAAGCACCTTCCGTTACGTCGTAATATCAGATTCCTACTCGACGTCAAAATAATCTTGCTCATGTCTCGTACGTCCTTTTCAAAACGGATACACAAAACACTGAACTTGGCGGAGAGCTGCTACAGAGGCCAGTCACACGTATTTTTAGACGAATTTAAATTTGCTCTCTTTCCTTTTAACAACAACAACCATGCCCGCTTGTTACAACTGTTTCTCACCCAAAGCCGACCCCAGACTTGCCGAACAGAAAGGACGAGTTTAGTACCACAGCAGCGCCACAGAAACCTAGCTAGATGTCCTAACGGGCACGGTGCAACTGTCACGTTAAAACATACACTGCAGTTACCATAGAAAAAGAAAACATTTATTTAAATAATAACAAAAAACCCGACGTGGCTTTTTTCGACTGCTCCTCTCAGAAACATAGGAGCTAGGTGCACACCTAGTTAGCATTGGCTAACCAGCCAACGACGATTCTGCAAGCGTTTTAAACCCCGAAACACGCACACTAAACGGATGTCAGCGACGAAATGGCAAAGTATACACAAAAGCCTTACTGTAAAAGGAAAGCAGGCGTACCATATAAACCCCAGTGCGAGCTGATCCGCGGGGGAAAGAAGTCGGAAATGGACGTTTTCGGTGCCACCAGCAGCGGTTTCCAAGCCCAGCAAAAACGTTCTGTCTTCCGACTAGTCGAACATGTTCCGGAACGTCGCCATGGTCTGCACTTTTCATTAAAAAGCCAAAAACATATTAAGAATTGAATGTTATCGTTTCGTGCTGGCTATTTAACCTCGTCCACGGAGCAAACCTCCAATACCCCAACTGCTCAGTAAATTGCGAAGCAAGCTACGTATCGCCACTTCATATAGCACGCAGCGTTCTGACGTCCTTTGTCGGGAACGCGCACGCACAGTACGACCGGAAATGTGGAGACGAGGAGCTTGCTGTCTTTCGCCGGAAGAGTACGCTTTCGAAAAGTAATCATTCTGTTCGTTTTTCCGTTCGTTTATCGGTTCTGCCACGCTGTTCCAATTCAGTGTTACCGAGCTAATAAACATGCCGGGTTTAATTATTACTGAAGCTCATCGAAATCTTGAGAATTCACTTGCCATCTATAATTATATACAAATTGCCATTATCTGAATATTATAATATACAGATTATAATCTGTATATTATAATATTCAGATAATAGCAATTTTACCTATTCTTGCAACACGGGCGCTTCAATATATACTTTCAACTTTTTAGAACCATATTTTGGAAGAAAAAAGATAGAAAGATACATGTATTAACTGTAAAGCAAATGAGGTGCCATTATGTGGCGTTCATAATGAATTTTATTTGTTTTTGTAAAAACACTCATTTAACTCCAGTAGATAAAATCCGAAAGGTATGTACACATGGACATCATTAATTGACAATCACATTTTTGTCCCTAAACACACCGCGTAATCGAATGCCTTTACAGAGTATACACATGCTCCGTACGCAGCAACACCGGCATTTCAATAATTCAGCCCCGTCGTCTCAAGTTTCTCTCAGGAATATCATCTGCTCTTTCCATCGTTAAAAATACATGGATGACCTGCCAAGAGATCCTTTGCATCGTGTCCTTCTCTTGACTTGGATGTCAGCGAAATATCTCGCTCCAGTTTGTGCAGGGGAATGTGATGCTGAAGATTTATGATTTTCCTCTATTGTAAGGAATTGTGTGTTTGCAATAAGAAGCCCGTATCTTAGCATCAGGGTAGCCTTGAACTTTGTGAAGGTCAAATTTTTAACATCTTCAATACATTCTATATAGTTTTGCTCCTCATTCATATTCATAAACTTAAAGCTTTTGTATGCCTTTAATCTACGGCGTACTTATTATAGGACACAGGCCATTCCTTGGTGGTGCTATGCAGGTCATGGCGTTGAGACAGCTATTTCCACATGTACCCCAGGTGAGAGGAAGTGAGGCATGCAGAATGTAGGATGCATCTCTCCAATTGGGACTGCTGTCGGTCATGTATTTATATGTATGCACCTCCCCCACCGTGAGCCGGAACTAAGGTGTTCACCAATGTGAGCAGAGATCTGGAAGGTCCTACCAACAAGAGAAAAAAGGTGATTTAAAAAGTGACTTAATAATTCATAAAACAACTACAGCAAGTGATTAGCCTAGGTTATTATCATTATCCAGGTTGGTGTTAAATAATAAGATAATGTGAATATACTGGCTTTGCACACATGTTTACTTACTTTGTATTTAAATCAGTTATTGAGATCTTTTCTTCATGTTACAGCTGATTAACTCATTCAAATCAATGAAAACTGAGCTTTCGTAAGACAAGAGTGCTAAAAATCCTAATCAGAACAATTTCACAACATGCTGATTTAATGCTTATTGTTCATTTTGCGGGGCGGCACGGTGGTGCAGTGGTTAGCACTGTTGCCTCACACCTCTAGGATCAGGGTTCACGTC
>JAAGVU020000025.1:4502732-4524952 GCA_011763525.2 Mormyrus iriodes
CAGTTTCCCCCCACAGTCCAAAAACATGCTGAGGTTAATTGGAGTTACCAAATTGCCCATAGGTGTGAATGTGTGCGGGAATGGTGTGTGAGTGTACCCAGCGATGGGTTGGCGCCCCATCCTGGGTTGTTCCCTGCCTTGCGCCCATAGGCTCCGGACCCCCCGCGACCCGGAATGGAATAAGTGGTTCTGGAAAATGGATGAATGTTCATTTTGCTTACTGCCACAGTGGCACATATTTAAGGGAGTATTACAGACCGACAGAGCACTTAAAAAATTACTAGTTCCAGTCTCACGGCACTGTTCTGTAAACAGAAAGTTGTAGCCAAAGTTTTGGAATCTGAACATAATTGGCAACATTTTCTGAGCGTGTGAACATGGTTTTACGAGTGTACTTCATTCTTTCAGGAGAAAAATTGTTAATGGGAAGACTGCAGTGCTTAAGTAACATTGTATTTCAATCCAAAAGTTCCAGAAAAAAGCACTTTTAAAATTACCACAACAGGTTTTAAAAAGAATTTCGCTATTCTTTGGTGAAAATACCAAAACATATAGATGGCACGGTGGTGCAAAGGTGAGCACTGTTACCTCACATGTCTGGGACCGGGGTGAAAGACTCCTCCAAGGCTCCATGTGTGCGCAGTGGGTTTGCATGTTCTCCCCGTGTTGTTTTGGGGTTTCTTCTGAGTATTCTGGCTTCCCCCCACAAACCAAAAACATGCCGAGGCTAATAGGAGTTACCAAAATGCCTGTAGGTGTACATGTGTGAGTGAATGGTGTGTGTGTGTGTCCTGGGCTGTTCCCTGCCTTGTGCCCATAGCCTTTGGGATAGGCTCCGGACCTTCTGCGACCATGAATAGGACAAGTGGCTGTAGAACATGAATGGATGGATGGATAATTATGCATCCAATATTTTAAAATTATGACTGAAAGCGTAGCATTTTAATGAAGCCATGTTTCTCTTATTTTTATCAAAACAACATGTACATGCAATAATGTTATAACCATGAACCACATGGAACAAATGTTTCATCTGTACGTAATGATGTTTATTAAACAGATATGTAACAGCAACATCATCTCAGAATATACGTTTACATAGAGAATACATTTGCAAAGTATTATTCATTGTATTGGAGGAGAACAGTACATAGCTGTATGAAAGATACTAATTTGGTGCTTAATTACCGTCAGGTTGGGCTGGTCTCTGACATTTGTCTTTTGGTTAACATAAAGAGGTTACTTGGGGCTTATTACTTAATTTACTCTAACAGCCTAACTATCTTGTTATCTTGTTTGGTAAAACACCTGTAGTTTTGTTTCGGTGAACAAAAAGTCATGTGAAAAGACGAAGCGGCACATAACATAGTAATTGTGATGTAATAGCACCACCTAGTGTCATTGCATGGGATAAGAGCATAAGGATGAGTGAGGATAGGAGCTGGGAATTGTAAAGGGTGGGTTGGGGTGCAGGGCCTTGAAATATTTGTAACATAATTTAATTAGTCACGGTTGGGGGCCCATTATGATATGCTTTCATGGAGCCTAAAATCTCTAGTGGTGCCCCTGGGTTTAAGGCAAGGTGTCCAGGCTGATACCCGTGAGGGTGACATCATTATAGATGCCAAGATGATTGATGGAATCGAGCTCCTGGATGCGGTGCTTGAACTCGAACAGGTAATCGCCATTCACTGTCACCTTGAACTCAGTATTGGTGCACAGGATCTTCAGCTGTGAAGGTGAATGTACAAAGAGCATCATCCCAATGGCCTCTGTGTTCCCAGAAACACATGGGAAAAACGGGCATTTGGTACAGCTGCAGCATGGACACGCATGCAAAATGTGGGTACAAAAATGAAAATTTTCAGGAAGTGGAAAAAATAGTGATTTAACAAGAAAAATACAGCATGACTGCATTCTGACTGTGTTCATCCGGTTATGACATGAATATCAGAATAGTTTTTTTTTTCTTAAACCACAGCAGATTGTTTTAATGTTTTTCTTGTTTGAATATTGAGTTATGTCAGCCAAAGAACATTGCTGGGGGTTTGGGCATGCATGCTCCTCGTTTTCATACTCGAACTGCAGGAGGCTTTTCTGTGGTCTCTCAGCCAGCCGCTGCCCATAAGCAGCTGCTGTGCCCTGCTGGCACCTGCGTCTCACTCTTATGGGCCTGGCCGGGAGCAGACTGCATTATTCCGGAACCTTCCGGAATGGTGTGTCTGTGTAAGTTATGCCAGATCATGTCACCCCCTGTAGTGACTGGAATGGGCAAAAATCAGGAAAGAAGCTACTGGAAAAACATAACGAATATGTACTATAGTGTCAGGGAGCCAGAAAAGGCTTTTTTTTTCTTTTTTTTTTGGTGTGTGTGTGTGCGTGTTCCAATACATATGTTTTAAGTTAGCGTTAGTTTTGTTGAATGGCACTAAAATGGCTCCAGCCTCCATCCTGTTTTTGTCAAGCACGTTTCAAAAAGAATTTCACCAGACAAAATGAATTTTAATACTATTTTGTGAACAGTGGTTGGTTGGCATGCTAAGCAAAGTCCAGTTATATGATAAAGATTTAGTACCCCTAGGAAGTTCATTCTTGTGGACATGATGGCTTGGCATCCAGGGTGAACCTCTGCCCTGTGCTGCCAGGGATATGCCCCCCCCACCCCCCAACCCTGGGAGGGTAAGCAGTTAGAGCATGGATGATACCTGGGAGCAGGATTTGGCTTGGGTTTTCTAGAACTTTTTGTAACAGGTACATTGTGCAAAAGTATACACAACCATAGTGTTAGTATAAATTCTGACATATTTAAAGCATTAGGTAGGTCTAGTTTTATTTAAATAAAACGGTGATTTTAAGTTTTTATCCAAAAACTGAACCCGCAGGGCCATGAGAACAGACAGATGTCGGCTTGACATTGACAGAGCAAGTAGCCCCCCCCACTGTGGTGTTTTCTGTATTTACCTCAAAGGCATCGCCGCGGACAAAAGGGGAGCTGCTGAGCTCTCGCTCCTCGGGGCCCCACTTGTCGGCCAGCATGGAGTTGCGTATGACATTCTGCCCGCCGTCATCTCCAAGTTGCAACTTGATGTGCATGGCGATGTCGCTGCCGCGGCACAGGTCCACTGTGAACCTTTTTCGCGAGACAAAAACACCTCATTGCCCTGACCTCCTTCAAAAATAATGACATGAGAAAAAGCTGTTAAGATGAGAAAAATTAAATGTCTTTTATATGCTCTCTGTATGTATGAGTAACATGACATAATGCATGTATTACTGTGGTATTTATATAGTAAAATAGTAATAATCTTTGCCGCAGTGATGAACAACACATGTGAATTTTACAGCTATATTTAACACTACTTTGAATAAAAATGAAGAGTAAAGCACTGTGTAATGATTCCAGAATAAGCACATTTGCGTGGAGAATAAATAGCCAAATGTGTCTTAGTGAACGGTGTTTAATTTCTGTTGTCTTAGGAAAATCAGGGGATGAACACAGACGATTCAGAACACAGTCCTGTTTGATGGGCCTCAGTCACACGTTGTTTTAATCTTCCAGATGCCACAGGAATGGCCTTTTAAAATATTCATTTCGTAAAGGAACTTCGGGCCATACATGTGCTAGGTGGCAAAACTGGTAGAAATGTGTGCAATTTGTAGAAGCTTAAAATTCTTCCAGGACTTAAAATGTTTTCCTCGGACATTTCTCGCTGTGTTAATGATATGCTAGATTTCCCACTTTGAATACTGGACCCTACCCTTTCTCAGGATTTCACCTTTGAATACTGATCACTCTGGTACTCCAGACAGAAACTTGAGAAGGCCTCCTAATTTCACAGTGATTGCTTCCTAAATATGTATTCATGGATAATCACCTTTCCACTCCAGGCCAGCGAATAATTTGTTTCTAAAATCCAGTGACTGGATTCTGAGATCATACGCAATTAATGATATGATGTAATAATGCAAAATTAATTTTTAAGACAAAAGTTACTTTTATATGCCAGGAAACAACTATTTGACCAACATGGCACATTCTGTATATCTAGCGCTGAGACTCTTAGATACCTATGCTAGCTGCATAAAAACTGTGATGTAACCATAATATATCCTAATTATCTGAAGCAGATGACCATAATATATGTTTTGTAACACTTTCCATTTTCTCATCTCTGAGTTACAATTTATTAATAACTTTTCTATTCATATTTGGTCTGACTAATAGATGGTAAGGTGGTAAATTTCTGTGTGTTTACATGGCAGGTTTTCATTGGGCAGGATTCAGCCGACCGTGCATCTGTTGCGAGGGTCTCAAGGTACTAGATGTAATTCGATGACTACAGACTTATATTTAATAAACAGCAAACTGAATTAAGTTTCTGAATAGAATTTAAAGTCATTTTGACCATTTATTTGTGCGGTTTCAGCTGGCGTAGAAACAGTGAACAAGATGTGCACTTTGACACAAAGATAAATACAAAGTTTCCCAGCACTGCCTACAGACGGTGGTTTTGTTAAGCTCTTGTTTGAGTTTCGGTATAGCATTACATCCAGATACCCATGTAATGTGAGTGTTTTTGCATGTTTGACAATACACTATAGGACTGATTTGCAAATGTAGCTCCAGGCTTAAATTCCAGGTATTTGTTTTTTATGTACTTTTTAATTCACTTTAATATTTTCTTATACAATTAATACCTAGCAATTCAATACACATGAGATTTTCATGCATTCAAGATGGCCGCCTTCAGCATGAACTATTGATTACTTCATGTTTTTATCTTTAGGAGAGGCATGGAACAAATTCCAGTATGGCAGGTGGTCACATTGTGATTCCTCTGATGAATTTATCTAGCAACACCAGCTGTTTGAACAGGTCATAAGATGAAGTGGATAAAAAAAACAAACAGAAATAAAATCCTATAATTATTTGCAGTATTGTATTACCAGTCATTGTGTAGCCAGGGTACGTCAAGAGCTTTGTTTCCCGTGTGACTGCAGTTTGTACTCATGCCTCATAATAAGGTAAGTGATCCTTTTTCTGTAATAAGGGGGGCTTTTGCATACTGACCCCTTGGCATCGGGGTTGAGCTGCCCGGCGATAGTGATGAGCAGCTGGTCGTAGCATCCCCTGGGAAGGTTGAGGTCATACGGCACAGTCTGAGGAAGAAAGCAGCCTCTTCAGTGTGGAGCCTCACTCTTTCCATGTGTCTGTCATTGGGATTCTTACACAAAGGATCTCACATCCATTAAAGCTAATGGGATGTTTCCCCTGAACAGGAACACTGTATTTACTTGACTAATAGTGTTGTATTAGGGTGGCCAGATAATCCATATCAGAGAGGACACTTCAGGTTTTACAAGCTACTTTAAAACTGGAATGCTCCTGTGGTTAGTTAAACAGTTTAGATTTTCTTGTGCTTCACTGGTTTGTTTCCTTGATTGAAAGACTCATCCAGGTGTTTCACATTAGCATTAGTGTGACATGCATGATTATATTACAATGACCAATCAGCACACAGCAAGAACTCAGTGCAGGGGTTACCGGTCCTGTTAATTTAAATGTCAGTTTACAAATCCTGTCTTAGCTCAAAGTGTCCGGGATGGCATGGATTATCTGGTCACCCTAGTTGCCTTGGTTTGCTTTTCTGATTAGCATAACCTGCAAGATATAAAAGACTTCTGATTGTGTTCTTTGAGATCTTTGACCTTTGAGTCCAATCTTATCCCCATGAGTTTGATGTAGCTACTAACTCTCCAAAATATGTATAAAGGATTGTTTTACAAACTGTGTGAATGAATGAATGCCCTCGTATCTCTTTCTTACCAGTGGTGGGCCAGCAAATGACTCTGGTGTGGATGGGGGGTTCTGCTCAGCCGAGTCAGAACGTTCGGGGTTGTCAGTCACGTCGCTGCTCTGTTCGGAGGAGCATCATCAGCAACAGTCAGAGGCATACGAGTCGATTCGGCAGTAGGTCACACAGTCGCAGCTGTCATACTTGTTGGTATATCTCACACAGAGAATGGAATGTAACAGAGGTAACATGTATGACATGACATCATATGCACTGCGATCTGTTACAGTAAACTATAGCAATACACTATATGGACAAAAGTATTGGGACACCTGGCCAATACACCTACAGGAACTTTTATGACATCCCATTCTAAATCCATAGGCATCAATATGGAGTTTGTCCCTGCTTTGCAGCTATACAGCTGCCAACTTCTAAGAAGGCTTTTCACATGATTATGGGGTGTGTCTGTGTGAATTTTTGCCCATTCATCCAGAGTTTGTGAGGTCAGACACTGATGTTAAATGTTAAGGTTTAGCTCGCAATCTCCGTTCTAGACCCAAACTCACCCAACCATGTCTTTATGGACCTTGCTTTGTGTGCTGGGGAACAGAACAGAGTCTTCCCCAAACAATTGCCACAAAGTTGGAATCACCCATCCATCCATCCATTTTCCGTATCCGCTTATCCCCTTCGGGGTCGCGGGGGGTCCGGAGCCAATCCCGGAGGCTATGGGCGCAAGGCAGGGAACAACTCAGGATGGGGCACCAATCCATCGCAGGGCACACTCACACACCATTCACACACTCATGCACACCTACAGGCAATTTGGCAACAACAATTAGTCTCAGCATGTTTTTGGACTGTGGGGGGAAACCAGAGAACCTGGAGGAAACCCCACAATGACACAGGGAGAACATGCAAGCTCCACACATGTGGAACCCAGCAGAGACTCAAACCCTGGTTCCACTGCACCACCGTGCCGCCCCAAGTTGGAATCATAGAATTTCCAAAATATCTTGGTATGCTGAAGCATTAAGAGTTCCCTTCACTGGAACTAAGGGACCCAACCTCTGAAAAACAGCCCCATAACATTATCCCTCCTCCCCCTAACTTTACAGTTGGCACAATGCAGTCAGGCAGGTAATGTTTTTGACATCCACCAAACCTAGATTCATCCATCAGACTGCCAGACACAGAAGTGTGATTCGTCACTCCACAGAACACATTTCCACTGCTCCAGAGTCCAGTGGCAGCATTTACACCACTCCATCTGATGCTTGGTGATGCGAAGCTTGCATGCAGCTGCTCAGCCATAGAAGTCCATTCCATGAAGCTCCCGGCACACAGTTTTTGTGCTGGGATTAATGCCAGCGGAAGTTTGGAACTCTGCAGTTATTGAGTCAACAGAGCGTTGGCGACTTTTATGCACTTTTAATGCGCCTCAGCACTCAGCGGCCCCTTTCTGTTGTTTTTCATGGTCCTCCATTTTGTAGCTGAGTTTCTGTTGTTCCTAAACACTTCCACTCTGCAATAAACCTGTGGCAATGGGCCTGAATGCAACGCCTGAATTCAATGACTAAGAGGTATGTCCCAATATTTTTGTTGATATAGTGTATCTGAGTAAGTATATTATTTTAAAAAATAGATCTGTGTCACACATCAGCTGCTTTCAAATACCGTAACATTGAGGCAGGAGGACTGGTTCTGGTTGGTCTTGGTTTCAAACTATGTTACTGCAATTGCGGGTTACTATGAAGTATTTTTTTTCTACTTTTGCTTTCTTCGACCCTCCACCTCTTTTCGAATTTAAACACCTAGGCATTTAAAAGGACATTGGGACAGAAAACATAAATATTAAACTGTTGCTACTTACATCCATTTCCTCTTTTTATCTGCAAAATATAAAAAGTTATGTCAACATATTGTGGGCCTTTTCGGTATTAAATGTAGAGTGTTATGTTATGTTATTATGAATATATAATGTTCCAAAACAGGTAGTGATTATGATTTTAAATCCATATCCAAATTAATAAATGTATAATGTGTGTAACACACTTTATGCTTGTTTTGCAGTGTTTAAATGTCCACTGTTCTGACTGATGTTGCATGTTATGACAGCAAAAAATTGTTTTCCAGAATAAAGTACCATCAGTCTGAAAAATGGGGATCAGACTAGCTGCCTCTAACTAGCCTTATCACCTCTTATTGCATCTCTCACAAGTCATGAAATTTACCCAACATAGCTTCTTTGTAATAATGTCCTTTAATCTTTTGACACAATTTACATTCTTTAAAAAACATTGCAAACATTCTTTTTTTTATGCACCACGGCCATAGGATCCGCACATCTCTGTATTACAAACAGCCCGGGAGGCAGGACGAGAGAGTAGTCACTGCTGCCAGGCAGCTACACTCTGACCTGTGTGCGGAAAAGGAATTTTTATGACATTTTTAGTACAGCTTTTTATCTAGGGGGTAGGCAGGTATTTGAAATGTAGCAGTCATAGTGCTGAACACAGGGTGCAGAAGGAGGGACCTCACTGCAGACTATGCAAAGCACTTCTCATGCAGTGAGCTTTTATGAACAGTTAGAGTTTAGCTCAGTTCACCTGAGAAATATTTAATTGTAAATTAAAATGTAACTAAATGTGACTAATGTGACTTAAATGTTTAATTGTAAATTGCTTAATTTTTTTGTCTAGGGGTTATGGATACATCTCTTTATAAATCTGGAGAGATTCTGTGGATGTCAGTCATTTTTATCTTAATCAATAGTGGTTTATTTTTCTAAATCAAAATGATATTCTACTAAAATTATCCTGTCAGTGTCGAGAATAATCAAAGTGCAATGAAATGATGTATCTAATTGAATAATGGATAACTGAGATAATTGCCTAAAATAGAAATTCTAGGCAGTCCTTCAAACTGAAAAATGAATGTGCTGAATAAAATATTATTTAAGGTGCTAAAATTAAATATTTACAAGGTTGGGCGCATGGTGTACGGGAACACTAACTTAGCTGAACACATGCCCCACTCATTAGACATTCCTTCATGTCTGCAGTGTAGTATTGTTATAATATGAAATGGGGACCACAGGAAGGTTTATCACTAACTTACCCTCATGACATGTAAAGTACAACCCTCACAACTTACCATGGGAACAATCACATTTCACAAAGCCAGCTGCTATGAATGCAATACCCAGTTCTTAAATTAAATTAACTTCCCTTTCTGCTCCCTCTGGCTACGTTTCTCCTCTCACAATGCTGGGAAAGAGCAGTTTGTGCATACTGTTACTTTAGAGATCATTGTGGCACGGAGTATAAGCAGAAATTTAAACTCATTTATGAAAGGTCATATGTCCGGCCTGTTCAAATCATGATGCTCAAGGGCCATGCACTGCTAATTTTCCAGCCTTTCTTTACCTGTGAGCCTGGTGTGAAGCCTCTGGCTAAGCAGAATCAGTAATTATTAAACTAACTACCTGGGAGAATTGAAAAGAAGGCCTGACTTTGGAATGGAGGGCCAGATTTGAAGAGCTCTGTCATATGTATTCACACTCCTAAATACAAGAAAATGTAGCCCACATGTCAGCATCTAAACCTGCACATTGTACCACAGAGCAAATTTTTTCCATGCCACGATTAAAAAGAAGTCAAAAAAGGTGAAAGGGGGAGTTTACCTGCTTGTTGGTAAGGATGCTGTACAGTTCTGTTCAGATGAATGCAGAGACATTGAAAGAGCAGCACATTTATACCCCGTTATCTACACTGGGCCACTCCTTGTTCTCCCTGTTAGCCACACCCTCAGAAGATCCATTACAGAGTACAATGCAGTACCAAAAATACCTGAATATTGTCATTTGAGTACGTCGCTTTGGATACAAACATCTGCTAAATAAATAAATGTAAATGTGTGACTGATGATTGTTTCCTGTAGCTACCTCCTTAGCTTGTTTTGGGCTCAGTGGGTTAGTGTCATGGGACAGAACAGGAACAGAGGACCCAAACGTGACGCAACCAAAGAACCCAATCACTGGATGGAAATAAAAGTTGGGGTCGTTAGCAGAGATGAGAAAGCCGGGTCATCTGTCCAGGGGAATAAGGGAAAGAGCGAACACTCGTGGGGACACAGGGAAAGTGAGACACTCGGGCACACCTAGATGGGGGTTGGGATCAGATGTGCTTGGGTGGCAGGGTCAAGGAAAACAGGCACACAATCTGATACAGAAGGAAACTCATACAACCAGGGAGAACTGGGGCAGAGTAATACTCAGCAAACTGGTATAACAAGACAAACCCTCGCACTCCACTGGTGACTCCAGGCACTTGTAACTGTCACTTGGGAGGGTGGGTGCAGCACAATCTAGATGTGCCCTGAAAGTCCTGCATCAGTGTCAGGATATTGGATGGCACCCAACACTGATCCTCAGGGTTCCTCCCGGTCCACCAGGTATTGCAGACTTCTCTGACATCAACGAAAGTCCACGAGGGGACAGACTGTGTAGACAGGAGCATCGTCAATGTCCATCAGAGGAGGAGGAGGCACCAACTGCACGTGATATATAACAAGATTAATTCTTCAGAGAATTTTCAAGGGGGCAATGAAACAGGGTGCTTCTGTTGGCGAATTGTTTGTGACAGTTGAACATGAGTCACTTCTCACACCTTCCGTCTCCTCTGAAACCAGTTATCTAAGGCAGGCACCTCGCTGGGCTCCATCTCCCATAGATACACTGGGGGCTGATAGCCTAAAGCACATCGAAATGGAGTGAGATTTAGTGAAGAGTGAGTGGTAAAGTGAGTTCTGGGCATATTCTGTCCAGGGTAAAAACTAACTCCAATTGGCTTGGTTACAAGATCAATAGGCACATAAGAACCTTCCAATGTCCTGATTCACTCTTTTGCATTGTCTGTTGGTCCGGGGGCGGTACCCTGAGAATATGCTTAATGAGATGCCCATCTTGTGGCAAAATGGCTTCCAAAATCGGGCAGTGAACTGGGGACTCTGTTTATGATGCCCGCAGGTAATCCGAATACCAGAAAAGTTGGGTAAACACCAGGTCAGCTAGCTGAGGGGCAGAAGGTAACTTCGTAAAAGGAAGAACACAAACACCAGTCAAAGGTTTTTGCACACAACAGGTTTTTATCACTTTTCCATTTATTTCATAAACTGCAGATTTTTTATTCTTGTTAAGCATTGGGAAGTTGAATGAACATCTATAAATAAAAATATAACTCAAATAAAACTTGTTTCCTATATAACACGGAAAGAGTATGTAACAGTGCATGTCGGACATCCTATTAACTGGTTGTGTGGTGATGGCATAGTTAAATTCTAGGCTGTTCTTTAACTTTAAATGCACTAGTTAACTGTTTCATCCCCTGAAACAGAGCAGTATTTAATGTCCCTTGTGGAAAGAATGCCTCGAATTTTCTCTGCTGTGATAAGTGCTAGAGGAGGTTACTTTCACAAAACAAAGATATGACATTTTCATGCTAATAAAGATACTCAAATGGTGAACATACTGTAAATGTATTTGTCAGCAAAGAATATAGAGTGATTTTTAGTAAATGTTAAGTGAGTAACATGCAAATGTAGAAAATCTCAGTGTGTAGAAAAGCTTTTGACTGGTAGTGTACTTGAAAACCAATCCACGATCAACAGAATGACTGTGTACCCTGTGACTTGGGCAAATCAGTCATTGCAAGATGGGATCATTGGCGCTGTGGGACCGGCAGTGGGGTGGAGCTGTCCAGCTGGCAGCATCTGTGGGGGCTTGGATTAAGCGCAAGTGGGACAGAAGGTGATGTAGTCACAGATGTTGTGTTTTAGGGATGACCACCAATATCGCTGCTTCACCAGCTCGGTGGTCCATCGGATTCTGGTACGCCCTGAACCCTGTGAGGCAGCGAAAAGGGATAACGCGCCGTCTCTTTGCCAGGGCTGAAACTGTGGAGCAGCTTGCCACTGCGTGTTCGAGCAGCACCCCCTACTGAACGTTTTAAATCTAGACTAAAATCTCACCTATTTGCTGAGGCTTTTAGAGGGTTTTAGAGTCGTCTGTATTTGTGTTCTTGTGTGATTTGAAAGTTTTTCTTTTATTTTTTGTATTTGTTTGTTTGTTTGTTTTTTATTTATTGTTTTTTATACTGTATGGGGTATGGTGTGGTAATTTCTGTTGTATGTGTTATTGATTCTGTGTAAAGGACTTTGGTCAACCATTGGTTGTTTTAAAACGTGCTATAGAAATAAACTGACTTGACTATGAGCCCAGTGGATTATTTGTGATCGCAGGGCAGCAGGTACCTGTATGTAGGTCTTACTCAGAGGGACATCAGATGGGGCCAGCTTTTGTTGCAAAGCATTTGCGATCTGGCCTTAAAAATCCCACTTGACTGGGGCAATGAATCAGTCAGGTGGAAGAATGGTGTCCTCTGTGATGGATATCGGCTCTGGGTCAAACTGTAGCAAGAGTTGCGTTCACTTCTGAGTTTTTCTGACCGGGACAATACGTAACCGTAAGCCTGAAATGTGCAGAAAGCAAAGCCCATCAAGCCTGGTCGGGGTTAAGTCTTTTAATGGTCCTGACATACTCCAAGTTCTTCTGATCTGTAAGAACCTGAAACGGGTGCCAGTCTAATGGCTAACAACTCTCACTTCCCGGCATCATAATCACGTTCGGTCTCAGATAACTTACGGCAGGAATGTAAATTAGTAGGCGTGCCACTTCACTGTGAGAAGGCACCCACCCCGACATCTGGAGAGTCAACTTCAAGCACAAAAGGCTGAACAGGATGAGGTTGTTTCAGAATGGGAGAGCTCGCAAAAGCTTGCTTTAAACAGTGAAATGTGGCTTCTGCCTCTGGGGTCCAGGTCACTAACCGGGCTGCGGTCTTCGTGAGTGCATGAGTGGGGTGGTGAACAGCACCTGTCAGTAATTGCATGTGGAATTCATATTTCTCAGCTTTCAAGAACAAAGAGTTTTCCCAAAGTCTCTGTTGGACTTGCCGTATGTGTTTAACATGTTCAGTCAGAAATAAACAGGATAATCAGAATAAATAAGGAGGTCATCTATGCAGAATATTAGGCACAAGCCTCTAAAGTCACGGGAGATAATATTCATGAATGACTGGAAAATTGAGGGGGCATGAGCAACCCCGTACTACATAACCTGGTATTCATAGTGTTTATGAGTTATGAATGTGGTCTTACACTTGTCTCCCTCCCAACAAATGAGGTTATAAGCATTCCACAGGTCTAACTTGGTAAAAAAAAACATGCCATACAGACTTGCTTCAAAGCTGCCAGGATTAGGGGAAGCGGAAAGCTGAATTTTACAGTGACTTCTTTAAGAGCCTGGTAATCGCTACATGGGCGTAGGCCATTCTTCCACAAAAACGAACCCCAAGGCGACAGGTGAAATAGATGAGTGGGTAAAACCAGATTACAAAGCTTCTTCCGCATATTTCTTCATTGGCTGTGGTTCTGGCTCCCTTACAGGGATCCGGGTAAGAGGTCGATGGTGCAGTCCCATTGGCAGTTGGGTAACGGGTGGCATTAGACTTATTGAAAACCTTGAGGAAGACATCATATGCCTGCGGGATTATCACATTCTAATCAGAGTTTGGACTGTCAACAGAGGTGCTATGTAAGGGTAATTGCACACAGGATAAAAAAACAGGCGGTACACCATGATGTGAGATCCCCAGTCCTCCAGGAAAATTGGGGGTTGTGTTGGACCAGCCAGGGATACTCAAGTCCTACAGGATCATGCAGGGACTTCTGGAATTAGTGGACCTGTTTCTGGTGGAACAGTTCCAGCTGGAGGGTGACAGGAGCCATAGGATGTAATTCCTTCTAAGATGCTTCCAAGTGCGCAGATATGAAGCAGGGGGTTGAAGCAGGAGTAAACTCATGTAACCAGGGAGAAATGGGGCAGAGAAATGCTCAGCATTCTAGCATAACAAAACAAAACCTTGCACTGATAAAACCAGTTTACCAGGTGTGGTCACTGTGAGTGGTCTGGGATCATCCTCACATTTAAGGCTAATTCATATTTCACTTTTCCATGTGCACTTTTGGTCATACAAGGGGGGGGAGGTGGGGAGTGATGTAAATTATGTCATCAGGAATTGGCTGTGGAAGGCTGCGGTCGATAGCCCAGATTTTTTCTAGCAGAAAAATGTGTACATTTACACACGTTAACTGCACATGTGCAAGATAATTGATGAGGTATTCCCAGTAGGTGGCAGCACCCACTTTCACAGATTAGCGGTCACCAACGAAAGAGTAGAGGAAGAATAGTTGTTGTTGTAGTAGTTATAGTGAGCAAATGTATCGGAAGGGTTGGAGGTACCTGAATATTCTAATTCATACTGTCCAGTTGTTATACTGAGGTATATGGTATTTAAATGGTTTATAAAAAACAACACAAATCTGGCATTTTGACATCTTGGGCATAAAATTCATTGAGCAAGGGGTTGGGGTGGTCCCGGCTAATTTTGTCATAAGGATTATGATAAGGATAATTACCTTAATACGGCCCAAGCCTAGACTAATAACTTTAAAACTGTTTATAGAAGTTTACCGGTTTCACTACACTGCTTGTATGAGCACAAGCTGCTGCATGCATGACTGTCCACAGCTTGAAAGTGCACTAAAGAGCATGTGAAAAAGTGAGCTATGAATAAGCCTAAGGATGCTGTACCGGTTGCTGGTTAAAATGCCAGGTTCAGCAGAATGATTTCAATATTTGCGAACTCTGATCACTCCAGGGACTGGCTGACTCTGCTTTCACACTTCACTTTCGATAAAAGTATCTGCTGAATAAAGTCATGTAATGATTACTGCAGGGGCTCTGAGGGCAGATAAGGAGGCATTTGTTAGAGGATTCTGTGAGCAAATGACACACCATCTGTGGTCTAGCAACCCACGTCCTGCTTACAGAGGAATTGAAGCATTATGTACAACCGAATCTGTTCCTTGGAGAGTTGCAGTCAGGGCAGGTGATGGAATGGTCCTTACGGATGACACTGCAGTTATGACCCACTGGGCTTAAACGCCTCCACTTCAGTCAGAAACCCATCTTTCACCTACATAGATGCCCGAACCACCTCAACTGGCTCCTCTCAATGTAGAGGAGCAGTGGCTCTACTTTGAGCCCCTCCCAAATGTTTGAGCTCCTCACCCTCTCTCTAAGGCTGAGCCCAGACATCCTGTGGAGGAAACTCATTTCTGCCACTAGTATCCGTGATCTCATTCTTTTGGTCACTACCCAGAGTTCATGACCATAGGTGAGGGTTGGAATGTAGATCGACTGGTAAATCGAAAACTTTGCCTTCCAGTTCAACTCTCTCTTTGCCACAACAGAAGGGTGCAGCATTGGCAGTAATGCAGATGCTGCACCGATCCGTATGTCGATCTCCCGCTCCCTTCTTCCCTCACTCGTGAACAAGATACTTAAACTCCTCCGCTTGGGGCAGCAACTCATCCCCCACCAGAAGAGGGTAATCCACCCTTTTCCGGTTGAAAACCATGGCCTCGGACTTGGAGGTGCTGATCCTCATCTCAGCCACCTCACACTCAGCAGCAAACCACCCCAGTACAAGCTGCAGGTCACAGGCCGATGATGCCAACAAGATCATATCATCATCATCTGCAAAAAAGCAAAGACACAATCCTGAGGCCGCAGACTGGACCCGCTCCTCCCCTTAGCTTCACTTAGAAATTCTGTCCATAAAAGTTATGAACAGAATCATCACAAAGGGCAGCCCTGGCAGAGTCCAGCACCCACCAGGAACAAGTCTGACTTACTGCTGGCAATACAAACCAAGCTCTCACTCCTTTTGTACAGGGA
The DNA here is from genome assembly GCA_011763525.2 of Mormyrus iriodes. Taxonomy (NCBI): domain Eukaryota; kingdom Metazoa; phylum Chordata; class Actinopteri; order Osteoglossiformes; family Mormyridae; genus Mormyrus; species Mormyrus iriodes. Next base: position 4,518,393 of record JAAGVU020000025.1, read on the forward strand.
CCTGATGGCCCATGACAACAGACCCCGTACCCCATACTCCAGGACCCCCCCCCGAGGGACACGATAATATGCCTTTTCCAAGTCCACAAAACACATGTAGACTGGTTGGGAAAACTCCCATGAACCCTTCAGTATCCTTCTGAGGGTGAAGAGGTAGTCCAGTGTTCCTCGGCCAGGACGGAATCCGCATTGTTCCTCTCCAGGAGTTTGGTTCCAGAGTCCGAGCCATGTGTTGAGGTGAGCCCAACTATATCTAGTTGGTATCTCTCTACCTCCCACACCAGCTCAGGTTTCTTTTCTACTAGAGTGGTTCCATCCCATGTGTCAAGAGCCACTTTTGGTAGCTGACGATCGGTCCGTTGAGACCCCTGCCTTCCACTGCCTCCTGATCTACATTGCACCCGACCCCCACGGCTCCCCTTGCAGGAGGTGGGGTCACAGGAGGACGAACCTATATTACCCCTTCAGGCTAAGCCCCTCCAGGTCCCATGGGCCTGGCCACCAGGCACTTGCCTTTGGGCTCCTGCCCTAGGCCTAGTTCCAGGGCAAAGCCCCGGTCTCCCCAATCTGGGCGGGGTAACATGTTTCTTATTTTTAATCATCATAGGGATAATTTGAACTGCACTTAGTCTGGCCACTCACCTAAGACCAATTTGCCTTGGGAGACCTTACCTATAGACTTAGAAAACGGGACTTGTTGTCCCTATTGGGAAAAGGAAAGGTGATCGTCTGGATTATGGCAATGACAGGGGGATAACAATGCTCTCATTGCAGATAAGGTCCTTGCAAGGGTCACTTTCGTGCCTGTCAGTGACCAGAGCAGTCTTGTTTTTACACCTAAGAAGTCTACCATTGACCACATCCTGGCACTGAGGGTTCTCATCATACGCAAACACGAATATTAGCAGAGTTTCTTTGCAGCATTTGTCAATTTTTGTAAGACATTCACCTCAGTTGAACGAGCTGCACTGTGGAACATCCTGAAACTTCACAGGATCACTATGAAATTGCTAGTAATCATGCTCAGCATGTACATCGGTACTGTGAGTGTGGTGTGGACTGGAGGCAGAACCTCTAACCTCTCCTGTGTTCTTCCCAGTGGACTTTGGGATTCATCATGGATGTGTTCTTGCTCCTATTCTGTTCAATGCTTGCATGCACTGGGCGTTAGGCAGGGTCATGGGGTCCAGTGGCTGTGAGGCATCAGTTCGTGAGGAAAGATTTACCAATCTTTACTTTGCCAACGATACTATGATCTTCACAGAGTCAATGGAGGCTCCGACTGGGGCTCTTGAAAGAATGAGTAAGGAGTCTGAGTGTCTGAATTTGCAAGTGCCCCAATCAAAACCAAGATCCAGACTTTTAATGACATCTTGGGCACAGCCATCAGCAATGTGTCACTCTGCAGATAGTGTCAACCTCATCAAGAGGTTCACTTACTTTGGCAGTGACATTCATGGTGGTGACTCTTCCAATAAAGTCAGTCGATGAATTGGGAGAGGTCACTGGAAATAGGTAAGTGGTGCTCCCGATATCTCTGTAAGAAGATAAAGGTCAACGTCTTTAGAGTCCTGGTGTTCCCTGTCTTGCTGCATGGCTGCGAGACATGGATGCTATCCAGTAACCTGAGACGAAGACTAGATTTCTTGGGTACTGTGTTTTTTTGGAGAATCCTTGGGTACCACTGGTTTGACTTTGTGTTGAATGAGTGGTTGCTCAGGGAGTCCCATACGAGACTCATTACCTGCGTTGTGAGGGAGTGTCAGTCATGTGGTGCGTTTCCCTGAGGGTGATCTTACTTGCAGAATTCTCATTCCTGCGGACCCGAGCTACTGGACCAGGCCAAGGGGATGCCCACATAACACCTGGTTGCAGCAGATAGATGGGCACTTCTGTTGAGTGGGACTGGACCACATGTTGGCCTGGGGGGTCACCATCCAGGATCCAGAGATTTTTTTTATGTGTTGTGGGTGCAGCAATGCACTGTACAAGTGCATGCTCCCCAACCTCACCTTACTCGAGTGTAGCCATATTTAATTAAAAATGGTCCATACTCCAGAGAGGGAACTATGTTGGTCAGAGTAGATGATGCCCTTAAAAAACTCCACAACAGAAGCATGAAGGGTCTCAAAATTCCATTGTTGGGATGGAGTTTGGGGGACACAATTATCACTGGAAAATATTTTACTTGTAAATGTGGGTGAGGGGATGACTGAAGCCAAGGCTCAGCCAAGCAATGTGATATGTCAGAGTGCACTGGACAAAACAATAAGAATCACAGAGACAGTGACCCATGGATGTTGCCATGGAGACCTGGGTAGGGCTACTGTGTTATATGGATTAAATTTCTGACAATCGAGTTTAGTGCAAGTGAGCAACACTTTTGTACAGAAACTAAAGATTCATGAAAATTTCAAAAATAAATTTCAAGCCATACGATTTATGCATGCCAATCTCATACTTATACATGGTTTTGGACATCAGGAGCAAACTGGGCAGCTCATGCAAGCCACAAACATGCAGAGGATATGCAAGCCACGGAAAGAATTGCACGCTGTGTAATGAAGTGCTTTCTCAAATCCAGTTTAAAATGTTCTCCCACTAATTTCCACCTATGACCACGAGTTCTTGTATTTGAACTAATATTGAAGTATATTGAACTATTTGGCTGAATAACATCCAGACCTGTTAGAATCTTATGTAACTGGATCGTGTTCCCCCTTAGTCTCAAGGCTGAACAGATTCAGCTCAACTAACCTCTCCTCATAAGACATTCCTCTAAGACCAGGAATAATTCTTGTAGCCCTAAGTTGAACCCTTTTTAAGGCTGCAATGTCCATTTTAAGGAAAGGTGACCAAACCTCCACCTAATATTCAAGGTGGGGTCTTACCAAGGAATTGTATAGTCTTAGCATCACCTCCCTTGACTTAAACTCCACACACCTAGAGATGTAACCCAGTGTCCTGTTGGCTTTTTTAATTGCTTCCTCACACTGGCAAGAGTGGGACATGGAAGTATCAACATACACACCAAGGTCTTTCTCATAATCTGCTACCTTTATTTCAATAGAACCCATAAAATATCTGTAGTTTATATTTCTGCTCCCTTCATAGATTACCTTACATTTGTCTATATTAAATTTCACCTGCCAGGTATCAGCCCAGTCACTAATTAAATCCAGATCCTGCTGTAGCCTCTGTGCCGCTGGTTCAGTATCTGCTACACCACCCACCTTGGCGTCATCTGCAAATTTAACCAGTATACTGTATCTATTGGTGTCAATATCGTTAATGTACATTGGGAATAATAGTGGTCCTAAAATTGAACCCTGCGGTACCCCACTATGAACACAGGCCCAGTGTGACATTGTGCCCCTAATAACTACTCGCTGCTTCCTGTCTGCTAACCAGTTTTCAATCCAAGCTGCTGCAGTACCTAAAATCCCTGCTGCTTTGAGCTTAAGCAGGAGCTGTTTGTGGGGGAAAACATCAAAGGCCTTCTGGAAATCTACGTAGATCACACTGTAGGCCTTTTTGTGGTTGATTTCTCTTGTAGCTTCCTCAAAGAACTCAAGTAGATTAGTTAAACAGGATCTACCTCTTCTAAATCCATGTTGGATATCCCTCAGAATGTCATTTGAATCCAGATAATCTACCATTTTCACTTGGATTATACCTTCCATTAATTTTCCAGTTATGCAGGTTACACTAACTGACCTATAGATTGATGGATTGCTTCTATCCCCTTTTTTGAATATAGCTATTATATTAGCATGCTTCCAATCACAAGGTACCACACTAGCAGATAGGGATTTCTGAAATATTAAAGTTCGGCAAATAATATCCCTCATCTCTTTTAAAACTATAGGTAAGATGCCATCAGGGCCCTGCGATTTATTTATTTTGAGCTTAGCTAAGCTTTGTAGCACATCAGCTTCAATTATGCATATATTAGTCATAGACGAAGCCAAAGAATAAGAGTCGGTACGTTACTCATATCCTCTACAGTGAATACCCGTGCACAATAATAATTAAATTTATTAACTATAGAAATTTTATTTTCTATTACAAGACCCTTACTATTCTGCAGATTAGTGATTTCAGCTTTTAGAGCTCTCCGAGTTAAAATAGTGGAAAAAACTTTTAGCATCATCCTCAGCCTCAAGTGCAATCTTCCTTTCGACATTCCTCTTTGTGAGTCTAATATTATCTTTTAACTCAACCTGTAGACTTAGTGAACATTATCATCCACTGAGTTGAACATTATCATCCACTGAGTCACCATGTGGTATTCCACAGTAATAGAAGACAAGTTAGCCCAGGAGAATTTGGGGTTAAATGCCTTACTTAAAGGCCCAAGGGTGATACAGTTAAAGTAAAAAGTTTGTGAATCCCCTTGGAATTTTCCCATATAAATCATGGTCATATCTTCATGTAAGTCACAATAATGAACAAACACATTCTCCAATAACCAAAGGCATCCCATCCTGGGTTATTCTCTGCCTTGTGCCTGTAGTCTCCAGACTATCGCGACCGTGAATAGCGCATGTGTGTACAGAAAATAGATGAGTATGTAATAAACACTGGTTTGATACCAGATATTTTCTTTACTTATATGTAATTATACTCCTGCCCTCTAGGGGTCAGTATATATTCATAGAGGGGTATAAGGAGTAAGAGCCTATATAACCTGTAAAGATGGCCATATTCGACTGGACCAATTTTGAGTGGACGTAATGATTACATCACAGGAAGTTGAGTGTGCAAACCGGTGGCAGAAAAATAGAGCAAAGAAACGGAGGCAAACGGGCAAAAATCACAAAATAAATACAATGTCATGTTGTGCTGTTGGTTGCCAAAACTTAAATTCCAAAAGCAGAAAGTTAAATCTTTACAGGATACTGTCATCAAGGAGGACATTAAAGTGAAATATGTCTAGAAAATCTTCACAAATGTAATACACTGAATTAGCTGTACAGCATAAAATAATATTTAGCCGTATAAACATAAGTAACATTTTTACATTTTTATGTATCCTTATAATATAGCTTATTGTAATGTTTATTCTATATTAATTGTCTATTCTTACTACTCCTACTGTAAACCAACAGCATTTCTTTCAGGATCAATAAAGTCTCAATCTATCTAGAAATTATAGCAACAGCAGTAGTAGTTGTAGTGACGAATGGTAAAAAATGTATATATAAATGTATTCTCACCCAGCCATGTCAGTGCATTTTGCTGTTCGTATATAATTGCTATATAATAGTTCAACTTGTTAATAATAGCCCATGACTGGTACAGTCGGGTTTTATGTCCTTGCCGCTAACTAGGCAGTACGTTGGTCTGTTGTACACAAAAGTCAACAGAGAAATCTCTGTATTCAAGGTCCTGGACCTGGCCACAATGCACGAAATTGTATGCCTCAAGGGATTTATATGCCTTTAGCTTTTCTTTTGTGCACACGCCTGGTTTTTCGACCAGATAGACAAAAATGTCCGGCCACTGTAACTTAGACCATTTAGTTGATCCACTGATCCAACGATGAGTTTGTATCAGGAAACCTAACCCCATTGCTAAGCATTAATATATTAATGCAAGATAAATTATCTTTTGCTGGCGAAGCATTAAAATAACTGGAGAAGTTGTCCCAATACGATTTTGACGCTCACACCTAAATACCTGTAGTTCTGATACGTCTCTTTCTGCCACCACTTATGCTCCACCCACAAAATACACTATCTTTGTTTGCAAACACGAAAGTGGTCATTACAGGTGAAGGAATGAAGTAATAGGTGATGTTGCTAAATCCTTATTTGAGAAACGGAAGACGTTCACTGCTCAGTAAAGGACTTCTTTCCTGCCATCCTGCTTTTTCTGTGTCCAAGTCATGATCGCTGTGGCCAAGTCAAGTCATTGTCTGGCTCACCCACACCTTGCGAAGGACATTGATCACCACTTTGGACGGTGCTATCCATAGCAGCTACATATGTGTTTATTGCATTAATGGTCTTGTTAATTGTTGTCGTATGCACACCTTTCAATAAAAGCAAATATTTTCTTCTGGTGAACTGACGGGGCGTTCCTTTAATGCCTCGCTGACACTCTCCTTCCTTATTTATATTATGTAACAGGATGATACTAGATCAAAATCAGCAGTGTTGCAAGAAAAAAAGAAAGCAGAAGCAAGCATATTAACTTTGTTATAAATTTTTAATTATTTCAAATTTAACTGGAGCTACAATCTTGGCAATATATGACACGTTCAAATGCATGAAATACATGAGAATATTTTTTGTAATTGTGTATACCAAGTAGTATCCTTTTTCACATATTGTACTGATAAAATATACGTTTCCTTAGTTTTATCGAGCCGAAGGGCATGCAGAATTAAACTGATCCATTTTTCATACACAATTAACAGTGATTTGGGATCAACTGGGATCAGTATGCCGATCTAACGCGAGGGATTTCAAGGCAGAATCTCCACCGTGACAGAGCTGAGGGTGAGGTCCTTGATGATGTTGAGGTGGTTGATTGAGCTGAGGTCACGGATCCTG
>JAAGVU020000025.1:4546529-4557530 GCA_011763525.2 Mormyrus iriodes
AGAAGCAAAGTTTTTGTGGAACAATAGCTATTTTCTGTTTGTTTTAGGCATAATGGGTTAGGAAAACACACTTTGTATCCCAGGAACAAAATAAAAATAAAAATTTGTTACATAGTGTAATCTACACACACTCACACATCTGTTTAGGAAAATATATGGTACTTGGATGGTAGCCTTACCTATTATTCTGTTCTAAGTAAAGAACTTTGACGTGTCTATCTATTGATAATTATAGTTTCCTCCGTTCATTAAAACTGGGTTTAAGAAACTGAAAATATTAACTGAACAACTGACCCATTCTATAGCCAAACACTTGAAGATCAATTTTCTTATGTCATGTGAAAGAGGGTATTAATTGCAATCTAAAGACATAAACATTTCCATCCAGGCTGTCTTTGGTTGCCTGTGATTCTGATTAATATAATCAATTCAAAAATGAGATTAAAAAGTTGTTCATGAAATGTCAGTGTGTTTAGTTGTTTTCCCTTAGTCATCTTATTAATATCTTAATATATTCAATAACCTACTTAATCACATATATCTTCTAACCACTGAGTCTGATTCTTATGAAACTTGATCAGAACGACATTCTGTGGACGCTGCCAAAATCTAGCTCAGTTAGGTGTCTGGGAGCTAGAATATCTTTATGTCTAGAATTAAAATTCAGAGTAATGCTTAATCTATCAATGAACAGAATTTGATGTCAGCCATCATGGACATTCCACCATTTTTAAAATGCCTGATTTTCACTATACCTCACAGGGATAGTAAGGATAACATTCTGTGAAAGGTTCTCAAGTTTAGTGAATGTGCTCCTCTAGGTGGTGCTGTAGTAAACCATTTCACGTATTGGCTTATATCTCAAGAATTACACATGCTACAATCAAAGTGCTGCTTTCATTGGGTCAATATGGCCAAATGTAAGGATTTGAAATACTCAAAGTTTGCCAATTTGTACATCCCGCTATCTTGAGTGGTCTGAAAAAAGTGCAAAGCAAACTCGTTCTTGACCATTTGTCCAGTCTGCACAAAACTTGCCCAATATCATCTATTCACTATCATGATCAAAAGTTCTTCAATGATATTTTCTGTCAGTTTACCCAATATAATCTGACAAACGTTTAACATAATGCATTCATTTGCTAAATGGTTTGTACCTTTTTAAGGCAAGGTGCATAATCTCTGAAAATTTGGAAGGAATATTTATATGAACATTCTGTGTACTATATCCAATTTTCAAGAAGATATTCCACTCCACAAACACAATGACCTCAAAACAATTCCCTATTAAAAATATGTAAGGAAATGCTGTGCTCTCCCAGTGGCTTAGTGGTATAAAATCAGCTCTTTGCTGCTGGTGTACTTTGCTTTGAAACCAGGTAGTGTTGTTTATCCCTGTCCCTCTACCGACTTTGTGCGCCATCTGCTGTTTCTTTCAGGGGAGAAAAACTTCACTATGGGAAAAAAAATCATCAGCGTGATATTTCGGAAAAAATATACAAATCGTGCAATACTGAGGTTATTCACATTACACATAGCTGACACAAAACCTTTCATCAGCTTCAAACACAATGAAACAATAGTACCAAGCAATCAATCACTTCTGTTGGGTAAGATGAAGTGCTATAAACCATGCAGAAATTATAATGGCAATAACATTTTAAGAGTGATTTTTTTTTAACAGTTTGTTAATGTATAAACGTAAGTGACATTCTCCGTGGCTATATACAGTTACTGCAGATTAAAATACTATGTCAAAATCCTTGAGGATTATATGATTCAGGCAAATCTAATTGTTACAGAAACATTAACGAGGAACAAACGCCGTGAGGAACTTTCCAAGGCCCTCCAACTTAAGCAAGGAGGAGAAGACTCCCAAAAGCAAGCTATCTGCCTGTTTCACATTATAGTTAGCGTTGATGTGTAATTTATCTGTTAGATCATACTTAATCCATATAATTTCTACTGCATTCAATAAATTATCATTCACAAACCCCACACTTACAAACATCATACTTGACAGGATTTTTAATTAATCAATTTCTTGTCACTGAGCGGTGTTCGGGTGGAAAAGAGGATATTACTGAAAAACAGTACAATGTGTGCAGGACTACTTATGAGGCACTAGGTGGCGCACTTAGCTCATTTATTTTATTTAAAGCCCCTACTTGTTTGCATAGTGGGGTATGTAATGGAAGCTGTTCAGACTACCCTGGACAGCAGAATCAGTCCATATCCTCCCAGTTCCATAATGCAGCCCTGGTGACCTTAATGCCTTGTAAGACAGTGTGAGCCGGAGAGTGCATTAAAACAGCATGTTGTTTATTTTAATCTGATTACCCTCACCGCATCTGACAGAGGACTGGCCCATCCCCTCATACCATCTAACAGGATCTCCACAGGTCTCTACCAATGGAATCAAAACAAAAACAATCTTTTGGCTGCTATACTCCAGCCCACGTTCACCTTCCGAAAAGCATCAAGGCACAGAAAAACGGCCAGGCCGTGGGCTGAGGGCAGGGGCCGCCACCTCCTGTTCGCCTGCACAAAAAGCTCCTTGTGTACATACATCCAGACCCCGTAAATGTGGCTTTTTCTGCAGCACAGGCTCTGCAGTTCTGCTATATTTTCCTTGGAGCTTATTCAAGGGAGTTGCATTTCCCTGCAGTTGTCCCGGTCTGGCCCGGTGTCTGACTAAGCAATAAAAGCATCTGGGCTTTAATGTGCCGCTGATGCAAAACTATTTCACATGTGATGTTTAACCCCTGAGTCCTTAGCTGATGCACATATGTAGAGTGACGTACATTGACCTTCGGAGACAAACACAGAAGTGTAAATAAGTAATTAAATATAACAGGACAGTATTAATGTTAGCCTCTTGCATATGTTTATACCTATAAGGTCACTGTCACACTAATAATTTTTTGTCATCCCATTTTACGGAAGGTAACGATCATGTGACTGAATGACATCACCATCTCAAAAAACACAGACATGTTAATGTGAATATTACCCTTGTGTTACACAAACGTTGTGAACTGGCAAAAGCCACTACACAGTGGCCCGCAAGTGCTGCTGGTTCAACATGGAGCGATACGGTGGACACGTGCGGTCAAGGAGTTAAATAAACTTCGAGTTTAATAGCTGGAGTGATACACCAGAATCTCTGGCTACGTTCCTCTGCTTATGGAGAAAGGAGGTAATGACAAAAACATTCCATGCTGTACAGAGACTAGAGCGGGATACATGATGAAGTGCAGGATCACTGCGAGGGGAAGGAAAGGGAAGGCCAGAGGCAATCGGTGCATTCGGAAAAGACTTCTTCATTACGTATTTCCCAGAATGCAACTCGCTCTGCATAATTTATCAATGTGGCCCAAATCCCTCCCAAAACAAAACGTACGCTTTCCAGCTTTTGATGCTGCTTTATGAATCTGGATTCTGTGTGTGGGCAGTTAAGGGAGATTAACCAGCACTAGGGTGAATATCCCAAACCAACCCATCTTACTATCTCAAAGGTCCCTACAATTTCCCATTGAGTGGTCAACAGAGCATCAAAGGTTAAAAACAATGTCTTGGGTCAGAATCCAATTTACAATATCTGTCACTTAATATATCCATAACTCTGCCTCAGAGGTTGGATCTGGTTCTGCATGACTTGTGGTGACATAGTTTTTAGATTGCCCACCCCCAGGCCAAAATGGCACATACATCTTGCAACCTTGCATGAGACATTTAGACATTTGAATAGGAAGTGTTCAGCTGCATAGAGAAATAAGTGTTGTATTACATTTGCAGTGATTTAAACAAACGGGGCTAAAAAAATTACTTTGAAAATATATTTTCCAAAATATTTGTTTATTCACATACACTGCCTGGCAAAAAAAAACATCATCATCTGAATTTAAATCAGCAAGTACTTAAGAGCTAATGACTGGATCATTATTACAGCTCAGCAACATTATGCAGTAATAAGGTGAAGTCAGCTGAGTACCTGGATCTAATGCATGGCCAGGTTATCCCAGCAATGGATTTTTTCTTTCCAAATGGCATCGGCATATTCAAGGACGATAATGCCAAGATTCCTCGGGTTCAAAATGTCAAAGAGTGCTTCAGGGAGCATGGGAGGGGTTCACACATGAATTGGCCACCACAGAGTCTTGACCATAGCCCCTTTGAAAGTCTCTGGGATGTGCTGAAGAAGACTTTATGTAGTGGTTCAACTCACCTATCATCAATACAAGATCTGGACGAGAAATTAATGCAAATCTGGATGAAAAAAAATGTTGAGATGTTGCATTGATGAATGTGCACTACAATCAAAGTTAAAGACTGTCCAATGAAATATTAAAGAGTGTAACTTTTTATGACCAGGCAGTGTAGTTCACTTTATATTTTATGATTAATTGAAATGAATTACCATTGAAATATAATAGGTCAAAAAAACATTTTTTTACAAGAAATTCCATTAGTTACTAAAGTTGCAGACACTTTCCGATTGCATCTGCTGTCATTGATTGGGAAGTGGATGGGAATGTTCCAGTGGATACGGTGTCAGGGTTATTTATAGGGAGTTGATTGGTGGAAAGGCCATCAAAAAACTTATGATTCCAATTTTGGTTGAAGGTAAATTTCTGTACTTCACTCGATGGTCATAGGTAAAAGCAGTGCTTACAGAGTTCGTGTCGGTTTGGAACACCATTCATCTTCCAGCTCCTTATCCTGGTCCAGGGGTAACACAAGGCAAAAGGCTGGGGCACAGCCTGGATTGCAGGTTACATACATAATCATATTTTTTGGGCAATATAGAGACACAAATTAGGCTACCTAATTATTTAGCCTGTCTTTGGACTACACAAAGAAAGCTGTGTGGCATGTAAACTCCACACACACAGCGCAGGAGCAGGAACACTGAAACCGTGAGGTGTGAGGCCACCAAACCCTCATTCCACCTCTTTTGGGGCACCTTTGAACTGAAAAATGAGATTCTCAAATCATTACAGTCATGGCTTCCTGTGACTTGCAATTCAAATAGTCTGGGCTGCATAGAGTACAAACCATCTTATACATGCAGTCTCCGATATATCCATGTTCTGTACAGTACAGATTTGTATAATCCTGAGGGAATTTAAAAATATTTCAGTTTAGCTTCGCAAAAAAAAGGTTGAAATGATATCATTCATTTATTCATCTTCCATACCACTTGTCCTACACAGGGTCACAGGGTTCCGGATAATTTGTAAGAATTACATTAAAGCAGACGACGAAAAGAAATTTCGTTTTTTGTTTTGGAGACATATACAGATAAAATGAATGAAGATTATCAACCTTGTGGAAAGCCTTCAATTCAGTATCTCCTTGCTGCCAGTTCATTTACTTTAAAATGCTCGGTTTTATGATGGAACTGCTTTTTTAGGAATGTACTAAATTGTTTTTCAGATTAACTGGTTAATAGATTTCACCATTCCTTAACTTACATATGGTAATCACCATTCACAAAAGCAGGGGTCTGCCTAAAAAACAGTTTTTTTTTTCAGATTAAACAATCGTTTCAGCAGACAATGGTTCTCCGAACCCCGCCCCCTAAATCCTTCTAAACACTGTAGTGTTGAGCCTCCCCAGTAACAATACTCATGCTTGATGAAACCAATTAAGCTTAGAGTGTTTACCCAAGCTGTGTTCACATGAAAGTAACAGCACTGGGTGTCCTGAACAGGGAGTTCAAATGATGTAGAAGAGCTGACTCATATTGCCAGCACAAGCATCAGTGCGATCGTAGCTAACAATGCATGGGCCTTGGGGGCGGGGCTTGGGGGCGGGGCTTGGGGGGCTGGCCGGGTAGGCAGGTAGCGCTTTGTCATACACGAGTTCCAGGCAGACGGCCCTCCTTCCTCCCACCTCACTGGAGCGTCTCCTGTGTGCCGCTGTCTAGACGCCAGGACGTGGCTGCACTCTAGGCAGCGGGAAGCCGTGGCTCTTCCTAGCATCATCGCTGCCCTTTGGGCCCTCGCTGTTGTAAGCCTGTAAAGTCTCTGAGGCGCCTCCCATTGTTCCTGCTCCCACAAAGTTTTTGGCAGCCCTTTTGATGCTCACAGCCTCCAGGGTTATGGGTTTGGTTCCTGCCCTTGGCTCTGTGTGTGTGGAGTCTGTAAAATCTCCCCATCTTTGTGGGGGCTTCCTCCTGCAAAAATTTACAGTTAAGTAAATTGGTGTCTCTCATTTCCCCATAATGTGGGAACCCAACCCATTCGAGACTGTCCCCTGCCTTGTGCCCTGGGGTTCCTGACTAAAGCTGCTAGCTAACTGGTTAGGGAAGATAACTGGAGCTCAACATTTTGACAGAATGGTCATTTAATTTCTATTAAATAGGCTCCACGGTTTATTTTAAGTTTATGGTTCTTTGCATCACTGTCTTTATAACCGTGAGCTGGCTGATATTGTTTTTGGGAGTAAGTAACTTAATTGATAAAGTAAATGCTCTTCTTCAGCTGCCTCTAAATTGCACATGCTCTAAAGTAGCAGGGAGTTATTATACGGTCTTGTTAAAATGGGTTATTATGGTGGAAAAAACACACATTAACAAGCAGAGAATTTGAACCACGGTTCCCCCTGAAGACTTGGTTAGGATACTGTAGCAGAAAAAAACAAAACTCTCATTATCTCAAGCTGCAGTAAAGCCGGCCCTCACTTTGGACAGCACTGTAATGTCAAATGGCATCCCTTTCTCCTCCAGTCACACTGCACAACATTGGGTCTGTCGTTCTTTTTATTAACCTCTGGCTTGAGAGTTAAATGATGGCTACCATGCTGGGGGGAATCAGACGGATTTTATCGTCCCGGGTGATGTATAGGAGGGGTCTTTGAACAGAGAGGAAGTCTTTGTTTGGTAAGCCGGGTAGTTTCAACAGCTGGAGCATCCCTGTTGAATGTGATGTGATGAGCTGCGAAGTAACCAGAGATTAAATCAGGGGGAGCTGTGATAGATTCACCTCAACGGGTCTTTAAAGCCGAGGAGGCCTGTGAGGAGATGTCATGGTCTGCTGGATAATCTGCTCTCTCAGAGTGAACAATATATATATATACACACGCATAGATGCTCCTCGCTTTACGGTAGTTCGACTTACGAGATTTCGACTTTACAATTGTGTGATAGTGCTGCACGTTCAGCGTCTTCCTTCGCTGGCGATAGGCCGTATGATACTTTCCGCTGATGTGGGGTGATGGCAGCACCCACCCAGCCACGCTTCCAGTCTCTGTAGCTATCACAAGTGTAAACATCTAATATAGTGTTTAACAACGAATTGTACTGTGTTCTATTCTGTATTTAACCAAATAAACTTATATTAATTTGTTTACTTTTCAATTACTGATATTTAGTCAGTTACAGTATTTATTTACTTATTCAGTGACATTTATTTACTTATATCATATTAATATCCGACTTACGATGGGTTCATCAGAATGTAACTCCATCACAAGTCAAGGGTCAAGATGCACCCATATATATGCATATATATATATATATATACACACACACATAGATATGTATAGAGATTGATCACATCTAACCATACAGCTCTCACTGTCACTCCCCCACCTTGCTGTTGCAGCTAGCTCAAGTTATGGGAGCAAAGTGTAAGTTAAATTTGAAGAGGAGACTTTATATATCCATCCATCCATCCATCTTTCCATCCATCCATGCATCCATCTTGTATACAACCTGTTTGGCATCAGTAGCCTATCCCAGAAAGCCCAGGACACAAAACAGAAGACACCTGGGACACATTTTGTAAGTAGAAATATTCATACATTAACAAGTAGACATTGATAAAAGCATTAGGAAACAACCAATCTGAACAAGGAGGGTGGCATGGGAGCACACACACACGCACGCACACACACACACAGACACACACACACACACACACACAGGAGGAGGCTGTGCGTGACATGCGTGAATGCATGCGTTTGGTCGGACTCACATGAGGGGATGTGTGTGTGTGTGTGTGTGTGCGTGTGCGTGTGTCTGAGCATGATATTGCGCAGTGATATATGCCGATGTGTGTTTGGACTTGACAGCACATATTTGTGCGCTTGTGCATTGGGCTGGATGGCGTGCCAATGGAATCTGGACTGAAAAGAAGGCCTCAGCAGTCTAACATGAATAGGTGCATGGTTTAGGACTCTGTGCCTGTGACTGGAAGGTTGCTGGTTCAAATCCTGTTGCTGGCAGAGTGATGTCACTATTAAGGGTCCAGGGAGACTGGCTGACCCTGATCCTTACCCTTATTTTGGGGCTGTGTTCTTATTGTGCTTAAATAATGGACAGTGAGCAGTACACAGGGTCTTAAATACCTCAGCTCAGTCACATAGGCAACAGCCAGCACAAGAGGTGAGAAGATATTGTTTTCAGTCCACTCTATAAATTGTAGCATTGAACAGAAAAAGCGTAATTCGTATAATAATTTTGTAAGTACTTATATAAATACAGAAGTGTGCATATATTTATAAATATTTAATGAATACTATGTCCGAACATTCTCATTATCATACAGATCAGCATAAATATCTATTCAGGCTGTTCTAGTGTGATTTCTGAATACAGAAGAAATTATTAAAATATAGATTGTTTAAATATATATATCTCGAAATGAGGGGGTCTGCGGACACCCACCAATCACTTTGACTCCCGCCTGCTTTGGCAGCCCCCCGAGTAGGCTCTGCCTGAGGGAGGTGCTCTAATCCCCCCCCAGAGAGGGAGCAATAGGCTGATCGCCTTTATCTGCTCTGCCGCGGCCTCTGATACTCCAGATTAGAGAACTTGACGAGGTCCTCCTCAGCACTGGCTGTGTTCCGCAATCGCCTCGGCACCCAACCTATACTCAACCCCCCCGCCCCCTGAGAGGGGTGTGGGGCTATTTGTATCACACAATCACTGGGACTGTCATTCACACTGAAGCCTCTCCCCCCGTTTATACATTTGAGGCAACTTGCAGGTCCCGCTTAGGCAGCCAGAGGCCATGCCTCATGAGCAGCATGTTGCACCGTGTTCTTGGTGTGATTTCCCACGTTGCCTCAGGCCACAGAGATGAGAGGTGGTCCGTGTGTGCCGCACACATCTCTGGCCCCGCCCACCGCAGACCCTGACCGAGGTCATGGCTCTTTAAGCACACAGCACACGCACCCTGCATCTCATTGATATTCTGCATGAACTCTGTCCACCCACCCCCATATACGCACAAATCCACACATTGCATATGCTGTAAACGTCTGCTGAGATCCTGGCCTTAATATTACCCACAGTGCACTCCTACCTTCCATAGCCTGGACTGCAGGGCACCATACTGTATAAAAATCGATAAACAATATATTGCTGTAAGTGTCAGTGAGATTCGACCTTCCGGGGGGTCTCCTGCCTGGTGGCCTGTGGATCTTGGAATAGGCTCCAGAACCCCTCGGGCAACCCTGTACTAGATAAGCAGTTATGGAAGATGGATGGCTGGAATAAATAGCTGCCAATGTTTTTGAGGTACATCCCATCCAGAGTGTCCCCCAGCCAGGTGCCCTGTGCTGCCTGGGACCCTGTATTGAGTAAGCAGTTATGGAAGATGGATGGTTAGGTGGTTATTGAGTGAAAACAGAAAACAATATTATATTTTGAAAATGAATGCCTTTTAGGGCTTCACTGGCCGGTTACACGCTGGGGAGGGCAGTGTCTGTGGAGATCAGTGTCTGTGGAGATGCAAGACGTTGCTTCTCTGCTGCTGAAAGCTGCTTAGGGACCACACTCAACATGCACAGACATGCCAGCCATGCAGAAGTGGAACTTTTTAAATTTACCGGAGTCAATTATAAAGGGCTTCATGCCATAATAATCACATCCCCTGATAAGATTTCAGATCAGAATAGAGATGGTCTGTGTGCATCTGTGTGTATGTGGACGTGTGTCCATAGGAGTACATTTGTCAGGAGCTGGGTGAGCACGTTCAGCTGAAAATGAGCTCCAGGCCCCCACACAAGGTTCTGAGGGCAGCAGGCTGCCAGGCTTAAATGACCCTCTGACACTCGGCATGCCAGTAATATAGCGACACGTGAGTATTGCTTCACATTATCTTTATTCAGAAATACGAAAGCAGTTTGCCTTTCCCATAAGTGCCGGTCCTGTAAAGAGGAAAACAAAATAATTGATTTCACTTTTCTGTGCCTCGCAGGGTTTATCTTATACCTACTAATCAAGCCCTTGGTGACTTTCTGTATTAACATACCATGTAATCCTAGTACACAGCCCACTGCGAACACACGTCACTTCACATTACAATCCCCCAGGGCCTCTGCATGTCTGAATATTCTGTTCCTATTAGGATTTCTCTCTCACTCACTCCAAGCCTTTGGTGCCTTTTTGTGTCTATGAACTCAACGGCACACTGTCTAAACATCATTTAGCTGTCTGTGCTCAGGCACTGAAATGCAAACCTACCTGAAGCAGAGTTACCATGCATCTATGAAAGGCTGCATATCAGGAATTAAGGCTGATTTATGCTCCTCTGATTAGTAATATCATTTGGGAGTTGCAGCAAAAACCCACATACTCAATGGCCCTTTCTAGATAAGATTGCCCACTCCTGCCCTGCACCATACCGTACACAGTATCCTATACCATATCCTACACCGTATCCAACATCATATACTACATCAAACCCTACACCATACCCTACACAGTATCCTACACCATATTCTACACCATATTTACCGCATA
The DNA here is from genome assembly GCA_011763525.2 of Mormyrus iriodes. Lineage (NCBI taxonomy): Eukaryota > Metazoa > Chordata > Actinopteri > Osteoglossiformes > Mormyridae > Mormyrus > Mormyrus iriodes. The sequence continues at coordinate 4,557,286 of JAAGVU020000025.1, forward strand.
CCCTGCATCATTTCCTATATCGTACCCTACACCGTATCCTACATCATACCCTACAGCGTACCCTACACCATATCTTACAGCATACACTACACCGTATCCTACACCATATATTCCACCATACCCTACACAGTATCCTACACCATATTCTACACTGTATTTACCGCATACCCTACACCATATTCTACACCATATTTACCGCATACCCTACACCGTTTCCTATATCGTACCCTGCACCATACCCTACA
>JAAGVU020000025.1:4557886-4569032 GCA_011763525.2 Mormyrus iriodes
GTATCCTACACCATAGCCTACAGCATACTCTACACCATAGCCTGACATGCACTTCCCCAGAAATGTAACTGCAGGTGTCAGGCTATGGTGTAGCGTACTAGGTTACCAGCAGCGTAGATTGTACACAGCATCCATCCATTTTCGGGACTCACTTATCCTGCCATGGGATGCTGCTGGTTCTGTGAGTACTGATGTGTCCAGAAACCTCCAAGGTAGTGGGTTAGTCTCCATGGCTCTGTAGGTTTTTTATGCCTGTTTTCCCTCTTGAATTTCTCTGTGCCTCCTGGTTTCTGCCCACAGTCAATAAACAAGCAGCTGGTACACTGGGACCTTGACATGATTGCATAGTGTGTGCCCGACGAGGCCCGTGAGAACACCCTCGCTGCCACTGCTGCCTCACTTTCTAGCTACTTTCGATTTATATTTCATATTTACTGTATTTTTTATATCTTTATTATTCTTTAATCTTTATTTTTTTTATTATTTTTCTTTTTAAATCCCATTCTTTTAACTTGTTGTATCTCCCTCTTTCCTTTTGTACTGTGCACTGGGACCTGGCAAAACACATTTTGTTCCTTTACATTGCACAGTGTGTTATGCGTCTAAATGATAATAAAAACCTTTGAATCATTGAATGATTATAGAGAGATATATAGAGAGTATGTCATGTATGTAATATGCAGCATGCAGTACCTCAGTTCTGTATGATGTGTCACAATTTGGTATGAGAAAATACAAAAGTACTTCTGTCTCCTAAATTAAAATGATTCTTTCCTTAATCCACTTTTGTGGTCTCTGTGGTTTTTTGAGTGTATTCATGTTTATACAGAAATTGTATGTGGGATGGTAAATGTGTCTTAAATCTTAAAATTTCCCTGCTTTCATTCTCAGAAATCTTTAACGCATTATTGTTCAAAAAAAAAATCGTTATTCTGGTTGTTGGAATAATCTGGGATCAGATTCGAGTGGCTTCTGCCATATGGTACTTGTATTTGGTTTATGCCTGGCCTACAATCAGAATGAGAATTATTTTCAAATTAATTGGAACTGTTAAAATATTTTATCTGGATCATAGACAGACGATCTCCATAGCAGCTGCGGATTCGGTGCAGGAGAGGCTGATGTGAGCGTGTGAGTCTGGCCTTGGTACGCCACAGGAGAGAGGACAGAAATGCTCCAGGGGTTTGGAGCGTTTCCAGCAGAGGTGGCCGCTGCCTGCCGGACCGCGGCTGTGACTCCACAGAGTCTGCTCCCAGTGAATGCGGCTGCGCTTTCACCCGGAGCATCTTGCTTCCAGTCAAATGTGAGGCCACTGACATTCTTGCAGGGGGAAAAAAATGCTGGAAGTTGGATCATGGGATTAAACACTTAACCTTAACTGGGAAGCTCTTTCCACTGGCTTGGATTTGAAAGCCATTAGCCAAATGAAAGCACCATGAGGGTTTCTGGGTGGGACGGCGTCAGACAGAGTTAAGTTTGTAGATTTTGCTGACAAGGGCTTCTTCTGGTTTGGTTGAATATAAAAGTTAAGCAGAGCTACCTAAAAATGTCACCATTGCAGATTTGATCTTTGTTAATGAGGACAGATATAATGAGCCTGTGGTGCATAAATAAAATAATCAATACTGTGGCTGAAAAAGCATAGCAACAGCATCTGGTCAGTACTGGTCATGTTAGTTTTAAAATCTTAATTGCTTTATTTCAGCAGCTGTTGTGAATCAGATGCTAATTAAAATGTATTCAAAAACCTGCTTGATGGCATTTGATTTGATTGGACTGGAGACATTTACAAAAGGCTTTAAACAATTATTGATGGAGAAAAAAAAAGAGTCGAGTCAAGTTGTAGGTGTTAGCGTTATTTTGTTTTTTAGATTCAATCTCACCCATCTGTCTTTTATGAAACACTTTTCCAGGACAGGATGATCCTGGAGGTTTTTCCCAGGGAGAACAGGGCATAGGGTGCCAGCTCATTGCAGGGCACACACTATTGGCATTTAGAGACAAATTCAGACAAACAAATCTGCCTGGCCACACACATGCTGGAGACCGCAGTGCGACTCGAGGCTTAATCTTTAGATAAACGCGGATATTCATGGTAGCTTTCATGTGTAATGGGGCGTGATAGACTAGGTAAATACCATAAGAGAATTAGCTTCCCTTGATGTATAAGTCAGGTATAATAAATTGGTCTTTGTCTTCTTTTTCTACTGTGTTGCAGAGATTAACTGATAATTCTTGTGTAATTGTGAGTTTATTACTGCAGGACTCCAAACCAGTATAATGAATTTGGGATTCAATGTTGGAATTCTGAAGCACTCTAATGTGGGGAGGAAAAGCAAACAGATATACATGTACATTTAAGGGGGGGGGGTGGGGGTTACAGGCTCGGTGAAGTTATACGACTTTATTGCCTGCCTTGTCCACTGGCCACCATTTACCTAGCCTTTCATTAGCGTTTGCTGAGGGTAACGTGAGAGGATAGCTCGCCAGTTCATGGAAAATGCTGTAGAAGACAGAAAAAGGTATCCTCAGACGTAGGGGAAGAGAGAGCATTGTGTCAACTAAGGCTCCAGCAGCGAGTTATCTTTCAAACAGCCTGACCCTAATGGGTGATTTCAGCAGTGTATTGAGCAGAGCAAGCAGAGGGCTTTAGAGGCAACCAGACAGGTCTGTCATGGCTTTGATGGAGACAAAACAGGAGATTGTTATTTTTTAAGGATGGGACCCTATAGCCTCATGCAGGATTTAATCAACAGCGACAGAAAACATTTGGTGGAAGTCATTGACCCGCTTATAACTTAACGTAAAAGTTCATCTGCCCTGGATTAGTTTGGTCAATAAAATGAAGAAATGGTATAATTTTTGTGTATTCTTTCCATCATGAACTTTTAGTCTGTTATTTGGTAAGTGTAAACTCAAAGTGAAGAACAGGTAAAATTAAGGAACAAAATAATGCGGGAGTGCAGAACATTCTGAACAGCTGACAAATTTCCCTTACCACGGTATATACCTCGCTCCAGACAGGGTTTTTCACGAGATCAGAAACACTCACGTTCTGTGTCCTTAACCACTATGCTACTGGATGCCTGTTAAACGTCAGCACACCAAATGCATGCTAATCTGAGGCAGGGCAGGAGTAATATCAATCAGTCCTGCTCCCAGCTTATTGTGTCATCATCTGGTTTTTCACCCACAAGCAGCACCAAGATTTTGAAAAATGCTGCTGATTGTTGGCAGTAGTTAGCTTGTCCGTGACCTGAATTGTTAGACGTAGAAAAGCACATCTATGACAGCAGCAATTATTTCAGTGTCATGGCTGAGATGTTAAATGATGGTTTGGAGAACTCTTTAATGAGGTACTTGAATCTACAAATATCTTAAGTTAATACATTTCCTAAAATTAGGCATTTGAATTAATTGACCCTTGAATATAACACCTTAAAGATCTCTGCCTCCTTGCAATTTCTGTATGAACAACACTTTACTTGATGGGGGCACAAATAACTTAGTAACTCAGTTACTACTCAGGTGCAAGGAACAAATACAGGAACAGCATGAAATACATGAATTGTTATGACTGATTAATGATGAATGAACTTAAGTAACTCAGTAGGTAACTAACACTTAGTTTCTGGTTAATTAATACATTAAGTAAGAGTGTACTACTTGTGTCCCCTCAAGTAAAGCGTTACCTCTATAGCTACAGGCTAAAAAGACCTCCAGGCATCTAGGAACAAATACTGTGTCAGGGTGAAAAGCAGAAAAGAACCATGACCAGGAATCAAAGCCAAAAGCTTTATACTGTCTTCCAGAAGGAGACAGTTAATCTGACTGAGGTAAACACCCAAGGCCCCAGCAAAGGGATCAGCTGTGGGGGGCAAAGGCAGCTTCATGCTGAAATGAATAACACATCTCTGCTGGCTCTGAGGCTGCTTGTTCACCTTCAATGGATGCAGCCGATGTTATTATTCAAGTAAAATTCCAAACATTTCTCAGCAATCATGCCCTGTGACCTCTTGACCCTGTTGCTTTATACACGTACAGTCAGCTCCACAAAGCGAGTGCTGTTGAAAGTTAGTAGCTAATGCTGTTGCCAAGGCTGCAATTGATAAATTACTGTGTTGAAAACTGAGAAACTCTGAGGGGTGATATTAAAAAAAAACACGCCTAGCAGCACTACTTGCTTGTATGGATATGGGCTGCAGTCGTCGCATGCTCTTATCCGCCTGCCTCCCTTCCTGCTCTCTGCTCTGTGCTGGCTGTGTCTTTCAGCTCCTGCTGATATGGGAGTTTTCCAGGCTGGCTCATACCCGCATAGCCCCCCGCCGGCCTCCGAGCTCAGCTGGAAGCTGCACCTTCTCCCCGAAGACTAGGCCTCAACTCTGCAGAGATGATGTCATCTCTGGCACAAGCCGGTTGAGGGAGGTTGATGAAAACGTGTGAGACTGATTTGAAACGAGGCATGTAAACAAATACCTGTTTGCAGCATGGGAGGTTGAAATTAATCCTGTGTTGATCCTTTAATGTCATACAAATGAGAAGACATTTTTATTTACTCTGGCATCGGCAGGGCTCTCATCTTTGATCTTATATCTCATTTTCAGCCCCCCACAGGCTTGTGGTCCTCGCTTCTGATACCTAAAGTTGCACCCCCCACCCCTTTGCCCACAGCACCACCTCTGGTTTCTTTTTCCCCTACTTTTGGCCCTCTACAAGATACCATCCACCATGAAGCAAAACACCCTGGCCTAACCTGCTGTTGTATGATTATCTTTGATCCTGCTTGCCTATGTGTGGCTGCACACTTGGTTGCACTCCGTAGAGTTGTGGGCTCTGTAGCGCATGCCTTTATTTTCTTAAATATTTATATCTCCTCTAATCTTGTCTGTCGTTCACCAGTCAAAGCCCATTCATCTCCTATAGAACCATTTACGTTGTGCTGCTCATGCCAACAGACTCTTCATTACAGCCTCGATCTTCGCCTAGGGCATAACTCTATGTTTCATGTGTGTATATCAACCTCTGCCATCATGATTATAGGTGCCCTTGCCCTTAGTGCCAAAACAGCTACGGGATGGCTGAGATGAATCGAACGCAGCTACCTTATGTTGTGAAGAAAATCACTTTCCTTTTCAATGTATTTTCCTTGAGGGGGTGCTGAAACACTGACATTTCTTATTCTCTCAGTAGTCAATTGAAGCGTTTGCTCATGGTCGCCCGCGATTTCCCCAAGAGGATTATTTCCATACAAGATGTTGATGGCTAGTGCATCTTCTCAGTGTGTGACTTTTTTCTTTAGTATGTCGAGTCATTTATCGCTCAAGGCATGCTGTGGCGTTGTCTAGCAGGAGCTTCAATGTTAGAAAACCGAGTTCTTTTTTCAGATTATACAATTCACTTTGTAGACATTTTAATTTGAAGTGTTTACATGCTGAAAGCGCTACATCATTATAAAAAGATGAATTTGTGTGTTAGGAACAGCACAGAAGATGAGCATTTTTATCCATAAGAAGTATCTTAAGCCACTTTCAGACATGCACTGCCAATCGGAACTTGTCCAGACATTACTCATTGTGCAAATTTAAATGTCTGAATCAGTTGTACCAGACATTAAATGAGCTTTGCCCTGCTAGGTCCCTAGTACAAAGTCAGGGCATTTCTGATTGACCGCCATGCGTGAATGGAGCAGGGTGAATTCTGGAGAATTCACCGTGAGCAAGTGGGCGTGTTGATGATGTCTCTATCAAGCGACTGGTGCAAAAATGGAAGAATACTGTAAACAAAACACTGTGATTTCAACAGCATACTTTTTGCGTCATGCCCTGACTCCTATATGCTCTACCCAAGCACCACCCCTCGTCTAAACCAATTGTGCATTTCTAGTAGGTGTGAACACATCTTAGACAGACAATCTCCAGTTGTGTGTCACATGTATAAAAGGGCAACTCCGAAAAATGTCTGGAGCTGATTCTCTGGACTATGTCCGGAGTTCATGTGCGAAAGCGGCTTTACTGAACTGACATGTCCAAGCGTTTTTGTCAATCAGACAACCAAAGAAATTGTGTGAAACACTGTGACTTTTTATCACATTGCTAATGTTTTGGGTGTGAGGCCAGGAGGGTGAGGCTCGGCCACCTTCCAAAGCATATGCATCTGCTTAGATCAGAATCAGATAATGCAAATCAGGTTGGGGGAGGGTGGTGATAAGTTTCTCAGAAGAAAAACACAGAACCAACAGGCGAAATCAGCCATGCGTCATGCTGTGAGGGATCAAACCCAGCTCAAAGTCATCTCCCCCAGCCGCCATCGATAACCCTGCTCCGATGTCCCTCTCCCATCAGCCTTTTCACTGTCATGCCTCAGATCCAAGCCAAATTTCTGCTCCCTGGGCTCCAGTCCAAAAGAGTTTGTCCTCAGGGCACATTCAACAGCCTGATTAAAACCAGAGCTGAACCCCTTAAATGTGTATTTTGTCAGAGAACCGAAGAGTTCTTACATAACAGGAATAATTCTTCCCAGCTTCACCCTCAAGGAGTCTCTTCTGTATACATCTATGCAGGAGTTATCAAACTTAGATCCTTTGATATTCAAGCAACAGACAGCTTTACTTATAGCCAAGGCTTTGTATCTGTGCTTTGCAGTTAGCATGTTTGTGGGAATTGCCGCAAATTAGTGCAAATTGTTTCAGCACTAACAGCGAGGGCTTCACACTCATTTGGTCACCGAACACCAAAAGGACAAAAGCATTTTTTTTTTAACTCACTCCTCACTTCATTTCTTTTAACCAGGCACCCAACAACTGGCACATGCTCTCTCCAGCTTTGAAGGTGTTTGCCAAAACACGACTCCCTTTGTTGTTGTTTACCCAAAAGACAAGGAAATGCCACAAGTCGTGTTTCCCCAATCCAAACTTTGCTTTAGGCACTGTTTGAGTACACCTGAAAAATCAACTGTATTTATAGGCCAGGTAAACAAAGCATGAAACGCTACAGGCGGGCCGCAGGGTCAATTCACAGTACGATACCCTCCGTGATCTGTCTTCAGTCATGTCGTAAAGGGGCACTTGTTCGGCCTACGAGAAAGATGGCAATTTGATGCAGGCGGCCGCAGGTTACAAATCAGATCCGAGTCAAAAAGATTATAATACGGTGCATGATAATAGTTGTACAATAATAATAAAGGTACTTATATACGGTACCGTTCTGTACATCGAGCCAACGAACCACTGAAGCTGCATGATGTTTATATGAGCATTACAAAGTAGTGTGTGCATTCATTATTACGAACCATCGTATTTAACCAGAATTTTATGTATAACAGACTTTATGGTAGTCCATTAGGTCAGACGTTTGTAACCTGGGGACCGCCTGTACTTTTGTGGGGATGGACTTTCAGTTCCTGGGCCAAACTGTGGTCATGGTGGAAAAAAAAAGTCAAAAGAACATTTCAAGTTTTCTCTGATGCGAACATTTGCTTCTCAGCCAAATGCCAATGGTGGAAAATCCTGCATACGTAATGTTATGGACCTATGCCACTGTGATTATAAAGAAGAGCGGATACCAGTCATGCATTTCTCATTCCCGTGCCCTCTTTCTGTGCCCCCGCCCCCCTTATCATTCCCTGACTCCAGGCGGGGGCTCCCCACAGGAAAGATGCCTTTTACGACATAGCCTAAAAAGGTTTCAGCGTAAATCTTACACGTCTCGGGCTGGTGATTACAAAAACAAGCTGAGCAGTATGTTTCCTTCTCACCAATTATCTGTAATTAACTGAAGCCAAATGAGTCATTCAAATAATGAGGCTTGATGACACCTGAAGTCATCAATCCATCTAATGGCGGCAGACGCTTTCAAGTGAACAAGAACCGTTGTCTGTTTTGTATGTATTGAAAGACATGAAGGCTATTTTCTAACATTGTACAAAATAACATCACTAAATAGTTAAATTGGGGGCAGCTTAACCACTACTACATATTATTACCTGTCTAAAGCACATGGATTTAAAGTTAGCTGACATGCAAATCCTGCACAGTACAGCTTACGCATGTCAATCGTCATAACAACTACACGTGAAAGTCTTCATTATTCAACGGCGCAGGACTGGAACTTGACCCCGGGGTCCAGTCGTGTGCTGAAGCATATGGACCTCAGCTGGCTGGCTTCACACGGACCGTGCCGGAGTGCCGGCATCTTAGGGCGCTGCTGATTGACGTGCACATAAAGCTCATTGTGTGGGCTACTTGGCGCGCGGCAAGCGTTGAACCCACTGCTGCTCCACAGACACAATGGCCGACGAAACAATACGTCTCTTGTCTGGATCACGGCGCTCAGAGAGAACTCCCTGTCAGCCAATGAATAGGAGAGGGGGATGCCCGTCTCTGTCTATTTACCCATCATCCTCACCAGAGACAGATGACATCTGGATGACACGGCGTGTCATTTCTTATGAAGGAAGCACGAGGGGAGATTTGCTGGGTTCCATTTTGAAATTGGGAGGGCAGGATGTTTACCAGGGGGTAGTATGTTTATGATTGTAATGGTGCAAACCAGTAACCAGGCAGAAGTGCTTGGCCTCCCTGGTCTATTTAGAATCTCACACACGATTCTGTGAAATGCTCGGGGAGGGGATGCTGGCTGTTTTGCAAAGAAAAAGCAGCGCCTAGATGTACAGCCCAGCTGCGGTAATTTCTTGCAGCTGGGTGGATGGTGAAGTGAATAGCGCAGCCAATACGGATCTTCACAGATGGATTCAGTGTGCCCTGCTTAAAAAAAAAAACACAAACGCAAGAGGAATGACGGCTGGTTCCGAAGAAGCTGCAGACCTGCAGGAATCTAAATAAGGCCAACGGGAAGGCAACAGGGATGGGATTGTGAGTCAAATGTCACACGGATTTGTCATCAGCTGAAGGAATCCTTTCCAATTATTGCAGTGGCCCATGGTAGGGAGTCACGCTTGAAAGGAAATGTATTTGTAGCATTGCAAAATCACATTCAGGTGATGGTGAGGAAAAAGGTCACCACTGTAACTACTGGAGTCTTACACGGATCTTTTACTGTCTATTACTATCAATTTCTGTTAGCTTTTTCTGGCTTATCGTCTTTTGTAAATATCACTTATGGTTTGTATTTCTCATAAATTGCTCTTCTTTCTAAGTGTCCAAAATTGCATGTAAACTAGCATAAACTTCCTTGTTGATGTCCTCAACAAAGAAGTACAAGAAGTTGAATGCAGAAAGTCTGAAGTCTAAATACAGAAAAGTTCCAGTTTTCTTTGGATCAAACTTTTCATTGGAGGCACTTTGCAGTGCACATGATTCCCCCCCACCCTGCACACACACACATACACACACCTTTGGTGGTTCCGGTCCATTTGATGCGCTAGTGAGTTCCCAAGCTATTGCGCTACAGCACTCTAGGTTTATAGAACTTCAAGGCTAACAAGCAGTCTGGAGCCATACAGTCTGACTGCCCACTATCATTTCCCAGGAGGGTCCAGACCTGTAGAGATCAGGACGAGGATAAGGCTGGGTGTCCTCGAGCTGAAGGCTCGTCTTTACTCTGGGGTGGGGTGGGGGCGCCAGGTAAAAACGCCTAAGTCACAGATAAAACAGCGGTATGGTAATTCAGAAGCTGCTTTCTTGTAGCACTAGGCTGCAGTGTGGCCTCATTGCAAACTCCTGATCATGTCCTGGTGAATCCAGGCAGGTTTCTCAAAAGACTCTTCAGCTGTGGTTCTTCTAAAGTCACCACCCTTCCCCTTCATACTGGCTGCTTTTCAACCCGGAGGAATTGAAGATACAAGGAGATCTCATTCTTCAGAATTGTGGAGCCTCCTAGCTGCTGGTGGAGCTCTGGTGGTGAAAATGCGATCCGTCAAAGTGTATACAGAACAGTTGCCACTAGCTGTCAGACCATGGATTAAAGTTCTGTCTTGTAATTAGCATCAGTAACCTTGGTTTGTGTCAGGGAATGATTGGCAGCAACAAGCAGGCTGGGAATTTGTTGTTATTTTGATCGTTGCCGATTGGGGGGGGGGGGGTTGGCGGTTTGGTCCCCCTTAATATGGGGGGGGCTTGGTATATTTTGCCACTGACAAGGGAGGGGATCCCCTTAGTATATTTTGCTGCTGACTGGCTCTCCTTAGACCGGCCCACCAGGAAATTTAGCGAATTCCCAATCAGTCCACGCCTGGTTCCTATCATTGGTTGCAAACTGATGTTTCGCTCTATTTTGAGGGCAAAGTTTGAGATCTATTTTCTTAACCTGCCACATATGTTGTATGAGAAACACAGAGGCATGGTGTTTAAAAAATAGTTAAAAGGATAGGAATGGGACCATGAGAAAATCCAGGGAATGGATGGATGACGGCTTTCTGATGCGGCTGAGCTCCGAATGCATCTCGCAACACAGACACGGTTTGCCCGGATCACAGGATCGGCAGCGATGTGACAGCAGCTAGAGCCCCAGGACTTCCAAATCCTGGCCTGTGGACTGAGCCTTATAGCTAACTTAGCGCACAGAGCAGGAAGTATTTGTCTCTCAGTTGCACAGATAATGCACGGCAGACCATATGCTGATCAGCATGTGAACAGGTTACACAGCATGTTAACTTAGCTAAATGGGCAGCACTGGTGCCAGCAGAAACCTCGCTGTCATAAGCGTAGCGAGCGTGGGAGAAATGCGGCCAACATGTGCTGTGTCTCTACTTGCATGCTGGATAACGATCTGATCTGGGTTTAGATAGGCGAGGGCAACGCATTTTAAAGTGGGAAGAGGGTGGGCAGGAACCAGTTATGACCACATGAGTGAAATATTTCAATGCCACAAAGAAACGCCTGGATGCGTTTCAGCAGTCAAGTTTAGGGCCGGACCCTGCAGGGATTTCTTCAGTTATTCCGAGTACAGCTTACTCCAAACTAACAAACCCGTTGCTATGGGGCAAGGCACCCTCAATGAGAAGTATACCTGTCGACATTTCAGTTCTAAAATATGGGAACTTTTTTTGGCGGAGGTGGGGGGTTGAATAAGCAAATTAATAAGCAAATACAGAAACAAGGAAACAAACAAACGGAAGAACAAATAAACTAACAACTAAGGTTAACCAAGTACGTAGATAGATAGATAGATAGATAGATAGATAGATAGAT
>JAAGVU020000025.1:4594346-4626013 GCA_011763525.2 Mormyrus iriodes
ATTGGATGGTTGCTGGAAATAAGGGGGTGATTTTAGCAGAGGTTTTGAAATGACTAAGCTAACACACTTTGACAGGCGTAATAGCATAGTTTTACTCCAACATAAAGATTATTTAAACATCATCTTCTTTGGCTGCCTAAGACTTTTGCACAGTACTGTAGATGGGCGGACGACGGATGGATGGATGAATGGATAGATGGATGGGTGAATGGATCCATAAAAATCCAAATATAATGTAATAATACTTCAGAGGCCTTGTAAATGTCTTTCCATTTATACAGAAATCCCTTTTTATGGAAACAGGATAAGCCTCCATTCATCCATCCATCCATTCGTCCTCCAGCTGGCGTCCACCCTGGATGGGATGCCTGTCCATCACAGGGCCATAATATTCTGAATTGTACTGATTTCCCTGTCGTGGCACAGGAGCTCAGTGGGCAGCCCTGTTGCATTCTCTCCTTGGGCTTGTGAGTTTCCTCCAAATACTACAGTGTTCCTTTGCAGTCCAAAGTCCAGCTGGTGGTTGTAATTCGCCTATGGTGTGATTGTGTGGATTTGTATCCTGTGATGAACTGGCATTCCTTCTGCTGTGCGCCCCAGCCATCCACCCATGATCCTGACCTAGATAGATGGTCGGACAACAGATGGATGGATGGATGGAGCAAAATTTTTACTCAGGTCTAAGGTTTGCTTTTTGTTTTTAAAATGTTATTTATTAAATGCGTAGAATATGGGGAGTTTGCATGTTCTCCCTGTGTCATCGTGGGGTTTCCTCTGAGCATTCTGGTCCAAAAATATGCTGATGTTAATTGGAGTTGCCAAATTGTGCATAGGTGTGCACATGTGAGTGAATGTTGTGTGAGTGTGCCCTGTGATGGGTTGGTATCCCATCCTGGGTTGCTCCCTGCCTTGTGCCTGTAGTCTCTGGGATGGACTCTGGACCCCCTGTGACCCTATATAGGATAAGTGGTTACAGAAAATGGATGGATGGAAGATGGGGAAATATATCCAAAAATCTGACCTGAGGAGCATCATGTGAAATGGCCTTGAGAACAGAGGGACAAACAAAGGAAAAGAACAGGCAGTGCAAAAACACCACAAATCAAAAAGGAACCAGCTTTATTCATAGTAATGGGCAACTTTTACGTGGTTATTTAACTTTACATGCCAGTTAATTGGTTGAGTTTCAGTACTGTTCTTCTTGATTTACTGATTTGTCAGTATTGATTTATTTCCCATATTTTGAGCAGATCACTGAGTAGATGTTTTCCGGTCAATTTAGATACTGCAAATTATATATAGATCCAATTAATCCAGTTAACATAGAAAAGGACTCAATAAATTACGACTGAATGGTGAAAGCAATCAGACATGGCACAGGGACAGGATGACAAGTGATATAGGACTTGCATCACGGTGCAGAATGTTTGCTAGTTTTTCCCAGTGCCGTGCTGGAGCTGTGCAGTCAGTCCTTGACTTGCATGTCTCTATTTTTGCGGGGGCTGAATTCACATACTCCGCCGACAGGCAGCACACGGCAGGATTTCCGTTCCCAAGACCTGCCATTTGAGCAGCACCACGTTATGAAGGATCCAGACAGATCACGGTTCACAGCTGCAGGGCCTTGCTTAAGCAGGGGCTGGGGCTGGCTTACCATGACTTCATCTCTGGGCAGACGCCCCAGAGTCCAAGGATGCGAAATGCAGCCAACATATCTAAAAAAGTCCCCCCACAAATAACCATTTTCAATGGGGAACTTCCAAAGTGAGAAATTAAATATACGTCCCAACTTCCTCACTACCCTACAGGTACAGTAAAACAGGCAGGACAAAAGTGCCCCCACTCCAAATACTTACCTGAGCACAGATATGTGACTTCAACAGCTTGCCAAGAGTACCTTCTGGAAACTGCTCTACACTATAATTAAGGTAATCATTAGGGCGCATTTTATGAATTATCCACCTAACCTGTGGTGAGCAGTAAAGAAATAAGGTTTTCCTCGATATTCTGCAATCTGTTCTTTCATGCAATTAAATATTTTGATAATTTAATGCCGACTGGTGCAAACTGAAGTGTAGACATGTTGCGATAAAGGTGTTTTCAATATTAATAATAATTATTGCCTGAAAACTTTGCCTTACTGACACTCATTTTAACAGGTGCCATCGGCTTTTTGCAATATGCTTTAGAGGTCTCTCAGCTACAAAAGCAACTGTTTATATACACAAATCCATCCATCCATACATCCATACATGCATATACCATGTAGTACTGATATAAAATCCAAATTTCTGTGTTTGGTTTTGTTTAAATGAACTTGCACAACACAACAGTCTCTTTCATTCTTTGCCATGCCTTAATCAGCTATAAAGGGCATTGGGACATGGAAAGATATATTTAAAACGTGTTCCCTAATTACAAGTCTCCAGAGAAGTGCAACGAGTGATGACGGAAAGTCTTGTTCAAGGGCCATGTTATGATTGGTGGGAGCGAACGCACGGCCGCCCGATTTAAAGCTCGGATTATGTCAGTGGGAAGAGAGCCAATGGAATTTTTATTTTTCCATTTGTGCTCCGTGCCAAGCTAACTCCAGGTTTTTGAAGCAATCTTACACCCGCTGGCCTCAGCTACACAGAACATCTGCTGCTCACCTGTGCCTCGCTGCGTGCTCCGTCTCTGCAGACTCAGGTGTTTCTGGGAGCAAGTTACACCAGACAGAGAGCGAAACAATGTCCAGGAAGATGCTCTCGGAAGCTGCTTGTTAAACGTGGTCACTGGGATTGGATGGTCTCCATCCGTAGCTCCCGCCTGGCAGATGTGAAAGTCCAGAGCTTGCTTGAAAAATGTAATATTTATACAAAGTCTCTCTGATTTCCCAGATGTCCAGCCAACTGCAGCCAATATATCAACATAAAGTCAATGACAGTTCACCCTATTATGAACAACGTGGCTGATATCAGGGCAGCTCGTTTGGCCACCATTAGCTTCTCTGTACATCAGTCAACGGGGACGACCCTTCTAAGTGTCACCGAAGTCACACTAACGACACGAGTCCTATGTTGTTTACAAGGAGGTTTTGCTGCTGTTAGCTGTCTAGGGAGAAGAAAGGTAAATAAAATGGAGTAACAAGAGACACAACCAGGATGTCCAGGAACCTCACACTGGTCTGAAATCTGAATCCTAAGTGCCCACATCAGCGAGATCTCTGTTCGAGATCAGAGCACAGCACAACCTGTCACATCATTACATTACCAGCCACTGCTGACGTGTGGCTGATCAAACGGAAAAACAACAAAAATGTTTTTAAAAAGTATTTTCTAAACTATTTTACACCGTGACTGCCATTGAACTACTTAAAAACTCCACTTAACTCCACTTTAAAAAAACTCATTTGATTTAAAAATCCATTCCATTTAATATTTAGTGTATATGGCTATGAAAGCAAACCCAATATTTAGACAGATTTACAGTGTTGGGTGTCTAGATGACGTCAGAAATGAAATGCCCGCTCAAGACAAGGGGCAAAAGCCCGTCATTAATCCTTATTAAGATGGTCGAAGTTCATTATCCGAGGTCGACCTGTTCTCGGGCTTGTAGGACACGTTTGCAGGCTGGTCTCCGGTACCATTACTCAGTTTCTCTTGACTGTCTCATTATGCTAATGGCTGCTGGCCCCAGTGGCCTGGCAGCATGCGATACGAGGGAGAGGATGGTGCAAATGAACGGACGTGCCCTCCCATCGACCCCAGCGGGACGCCCTGCTCAAAAAGTCCAGCTTGAACCTCCATTCCCATCTTATGGCCTTAACTTCAGACCGTTAGCATTAGCTCTGGCACTCCGCACGGATTCCCGCCTGTCTTACTCACTGATATTCCTCTGTGGCGAGTCTGGAAGGTATCTGCAGATACACACTGATTTATCACCCCCACCACTGCATTCAGCCTTTATGACTAAACATAACCCACATCGTAAATAACAGCAATGACCCCATTTGACCAAGTATTCTCTGGCAGTACTGGGGCCCAGTGATGTGAATCTGCTGACTTTTCCTGCACCTGATAGCCTAATTAATTTTCTTCGACTAGACAGTTAAAAACTGCCTTCTTTAATTCCTTTGTGAAAATAATATTAATCTGCGTTAATCTGTTCCGGTAACAAAGTGCATTTAAAAGTGTTTCAACAAATGACAGACCTGAGAAAATCAGGTTAACTACAGAATTTCATGGTAAATTTGATTTAGGACACATTTATGTGTATTACAAAGTAACTGCTAGTTGTATTTTTAGCAGGGATGTTATGATACGGTGGCTGCCATATCAGCATTTGAAATTCACCTAATTATTAAGGTAATAATACCTCCAAGTAGTTGGTAAAAAAAGAAATGCATGAATAAATGAATGAATGAATAAATAAACAGGCACACATCTGGAATACACCATACACCAGGGTCCCGGAAGCAGCATATGTTAG
Organism: Mormyrus iriodes; assembly: GCA_011763525.2. Classification (NCBI taxonomy): domain Eukaryota; kingdom Metazoa; phylum Chordata; class Actinopteri; order Osteoglossiformes; family Mormyridae; genus Mormyrus; species Mormyrus iriodes. The sequence continues at coordinate 4,598,817 of JAAGVU020000025.1, forward strand.
AAATGTCCTACTACATCAGTGCCATCAGTTATCCTCCATGGGAAACGTGAAAAATTTGGTTTAGATATATACAGTATGTACAGTACACACACACACACACACACACACACACTTTTATGTATGAATGTATATGTATCCTTTAAAATACAAGGCTTGCATACTGAATTCCCCCTGGAAGCTATGCCAAGTTTTCCACATGCTCTTGTCCACGGTTATCATCTTCGCTCCTTGACTTCAAGTTGATCTTGTGCGAGATCTTGTGATCTCATCACAATTCATCTGGTGCTTAAAAATGTTTTCAGCTATAATGAACGCTACTTATATCTCCAGTTTACGACGTGTTGCCTTTACAAGCCGATGTCCCTGAACGCTTCAGCTGGGCGATATGTGTGCATATACAGAGACACATGTAAGGGTGATGGCTGCAGTTAGGCAGCAGTGAGTCGACGTTGGTCCTTGCTGAACTCCTGTTAAAGGTCACCCCTTCAGCTGACCCGTGAGGCTTGCCACAGTTCTAGTAAATCCACGAGGTTGACGCCCCTACACTGCGAGAGCAGCCACCTGGTTAGTGCCCCTGGGAAGCAGGACATGTGCGCTTCCCTTCTCTGAGGCTGCAAGCCCTAACCCACTGTCACATTCCTGCTGAAAATAATGCCTTGTCCTTTATAGATGCTATGTACAGTCAAGTCTGTGGTTTGACATTAAAATCTCAATTTATAGCTGTTTTGCATAGAATTATGTATCCTGTGTACAATCTATAGTTGTGTCACATAAATCACAAGAGCAGTACTGTCTTGTTGCAGAAAGAGCAAAGCTCTGGGGACCAACTTAATCACCATCAGCGCCTCATCTCAGCATTAACAAATGGGACTCACCAGATGACCAAGCGCTAGAGATCACTCCGGCGGCCTCCCAGTGATGTCTGAGTGTCCTAAGTTCACCTCGCCAGAAAGGTGACCAATGACTATTGAGAATGACAAATGGACTCCATGAAAGGCGTTATGTAGGAATTAAGCATTTTAACGTCTGGTTGATCGCTTTATATATGACGTGAGTTGTGAGACTCCATGGTGACCTCAGGAAAGCTGGTGTAGAGAAGCTCTTTGATAAAAAGCACCTTCCCCAGTACTGTACACCATACAAGACCAATTAATAAAGTGCTATAATACTCTTTACACAATGTAATAATACTCTGTGGTGGACAGGTCTTTCAGAGGACAAGGTGACAGAAGGGCAGGGGACAGTGTCCCTGGTCAAAGTGTTCCCTGGGGGCTGCAACTCTGGGGATCCTCTTGCATGTAAACAAAGTGAGGGGGTCCTGTCCATTCTGCAGCCTCCCCCCCAGGCCCTGGCCCCTGCTGACCTCTGGGAGGCCCTCTCTCCCCCTGGGGTGCAGACGACCCCTCGTAGGCCGGCCGCAGCGGGCCCCCGCTGTGATGACACACCAGGGACGGTATCAAGGAAAGGTCCATTAAAAAAGACAATGCCATCGGCCATAATCACCTGCACCCCCTGAATCCTCTGTCATTCTCCCAGAGGTCACACAAGGAGCTCATTTCAATAGAGAAGTACTCATCCATTTTCCAGTGACAGCGCTTGTCTGTGGATGCTCTCTCTTCCCCCATGTCCCAGCTCCCCTGTCCCACGGTGATGGGAGAAACAAGCACCTTCAATTAATTCCCGTGGCTACGCGACATCACAGCTTTATTAAAAAAACGTGCCTGGATTGCCTGAGCCAAACTGCACTGAGCGATGGCTGTATATACATGGCGCTACATAAGAAATCCTGCATGCAAATGGGACTGAGTAGGGCTGCTCTTATATTAGTATGCATGTAAGCTGCTTGGTTTCCATAAAAATGTAGACATATGTTCTCTATGACCAAGGTTTATAACTGAATGTGAGACAAATTCGCCTGAATAAAGACGCTGAAGTCATCTAACCCAAAATGTTATTTGTCATCATCACAAAATATTAAATAGCTTGAAATGTGGGCAATAAAAATAAATGAAATGGTATTCTGGCAGAATTAAGGTTTTCGGACCAATTGTGGTTGCAGCCCACATGACATCTTTGATTTACAAACCTAATCCCACCATATCTTTCCTCCATTTCCTCCCATTAAGTTTATGGCTCTCGCAACTATTTCAAAATCAGTGGGCAAGGAGAGGCAAGTCAGCATACAGGACGCGGTCCGTGCCGCTCTCTGGAATACTGAGGCAGTTCGGCAAACAGGACAAGCTCTGCTCCTCTCCTGGGAATAACATATGGGATGGGCTCTGCCCCGCTCCCAAGAATGACGAGGTGGGTCAGCGTATGTGATGGGCTCCGCCCTGCTCCCGGGAATGACGAGGTGGGTCAGTGTATGGGACGGGCTCCCCCCCACTCCCGGGAATGACGAGGTGAGTCAGTGTATGGGATGGGCTCCGCCCCGCTCCCGAAAATTATAAGGCGGATTAGCGTATGTGATGGGCTCCACCCCGCTCCCGGTAATGACGAGGTGGGTCAGTATATGGGGCTCCTGGGAATGATGGGGTGGGTTGATGTACAGGACAGCTGAGCTGGAGTATCAGATAGGCTCTACTCTAGGTTAGCATATGGGATGGGCATCATAATCAGAGGATTTTTGGGTGGGTTAATCAGAGCCTGGGCAGAGGGCTGCTAACCCAGCACTGATTAGAAACACATATATGTGCAGATGAGGGTCTGAACCTGGTGGGGCGGGGAGGGGGGCTGGAATTGATGTCCATGAATAAAACATACCCGGCTGGTACTATCCCCTGGGCCGTAGCTGGTGCAGTCTCCATTTCTCTGACTGGCCTCGTTACTCATCCTAATGCCAGCTTCTCCCACCCCCACATCCCCAGCACGTCAGGGAATACAGCCCGTTGAGGTTGATGGAAATGTCACCCAGGAGCTGGGAGGCAAGAGATAAGAGAGATGATAGAATCCTGCCCAGCGAGTTGCAGGTCGGAGGCACTGAATCAACAACAGCACAGTGCTAAAAGCCACGAGATCCCAGAGGGAAATTTGCTGTTGAACCCTAGATTTGCCACAGCCAGTCCAGTCTAACTTCCAGCTGTGGTAAAGCTACAGACAGAGGTGGGAAGTTCAAGTCCAGAAAGGACAAATCCAGACCAAGATTTGGTTTCAACTAACCAGTACACTCTGTGAAAGTGACTTTATACTAAACTGGTTGGCTGAAACAAAACCTTGGCCTGTATTTGTAGTTTCTGAGCCTGAACTTTCCACCTCTGGCTACAGAAGATATTTGAGTAAGAGTATCTGAAGTGAATGAAGTAAGTGGGAAAGCCCCTGTCGTGTGCCAGCATGACACCGTGCGCTTTGAGAATAGAGTTTATTTATAAGTCAAACAGTAATATAAAGATACTGTGAGTTCTACCAGCTGAGGCACTCTGAGTAGCTCAGAGTAATAAGTGCTTCACAGACGTCCACATTGCTGTTCCATTGTCTGCTCATGGCCAGCCTTATGTATTCAAGTCTACAATGCATCACCACTCAGGCACACGTGGATATTATAGAGCAGTGGGGTGTTTGACTTATTATGGTGACTGTTTCATTCTGTGTTGGAAAAAGCAATTACCATCCTTGCAAAGGGGGGCGGGGCCATGCGAGGTGGAGCGTGACTGATTGATTGAGCTGGATGGATTGACTGCTATTTCGGGACTGGCCTGCAATCCTCCCTTTTCAGCAGCACCTAAAAGCATCAACAACCTTAGCTTATTCCGCCCCATGTTTAATTTGCCGGGGAGCGTCCTGAGATGGACTGGTGTCTCATCCAGAGTATCCGCAGCGTAATGCCCTGTGCTTCCCAGGAGAGACTCCAGACGCAACCGTACCCCTTTCTGGATAAGCGGTCAGGGATGCAGAAACACAGCAGGATGGAAGTTCAGCTCTTTTTCTAACCAGTAAATGAGGTTCAATTGTAATAAGCTAGCAGTTAATGCTGTAAACAAATAATTAACTCCAAGATAAACCAATAGCATGTAATAACGCAAAGAAACGGCCTATGGGGCAGTGTTATGAGATATGCTTATTACAGCACACACAGCAACACGGCAGCCTTTTGAAAAGAACCATGATTCTATTTTATAAATTATATCATTTCCCCCCCTTGCCATAAAAACTATAATTGCAGGCTGCAAGAGCGCAAAGACGCCAAGGCGCGGTAAGCTTTCCGACACGCTGACCGTATCTGGAAAACGTGGCCAGCTTGTGCCGAACGGTGGCAACTGACACTGGAGATTTACAAATCAGCTTTAGCGGTTTTAGGCTTTATTGATTAATGGCCACACAAACTCTGGGCAGGGTAAATGACCGAGACCGACCGCTCTTAAGCAAACTCCACGCTTTTTGATGACAGATGAGAAAATGCTCCTAGAGAAACAAGAAATGTTCCAGAAATAATCGACAGCAACATTGCCCCTGGAGCCGCCCCTGCCGGCGGCCTGGCGTTTGGAGTCAGCGGTGAGCTTAGGACCCGCTGACTGATGACTGCAATGGTTTCATTTCAGATTAAGGCCTGGGAACATCTGGTAATTTAATAATAGACTTTTTAGAAGAACTTGGCTCACCACGTATAAGCAAATGCAATAAACACAGAAGCTGGAATGTCACAGAGAGGGAACCACAAAACGACCACATGATAAAATCCTGATGGAAAATTCATTTTTGTAGGGTTTTGGTTAATTCTGGATTAAGAACTGCGTTTTCCTGTAAATTAGCAAATCAGACACTCAGTTCCTACTTCATGGCAGCCGCTGTGAAAGAAAGATAAGCCTACATTTTATACTTCCATTTTTTTAAATATTCATGACCTAATATTGGGTAAGTGGTACGAAAATAGACAGATGTAATTACTTTTAAATAAATAACAAATGCTTCGCACACATTTGTTCAAAGTTACTTAATTTTTATGAGTAAACAGTGCATATTTTAATCCCTTAACTTGAGGAACGTGCATTTTCAATCACTAACAGTCTTCAGTCACCCAGTAACATCCATTGTGTAAACGGCCGAAAGGATCTCAACAGAAACACTCCAAAGCATGTTTGAAATGTCAGATGTCTCCACACGTTTGACTCCGCAGAATTTCATGGTTAATTGGTCCAATTCTTTGTCTGTGAATATACTTTGCAAAAGCGAGGACCCACTGTACCAGCAAACTCACAGTCAGCACTGACGGTCCCAGAGGGTCCTGGCCGGACACCTCCATCGCTCCGTCTGTGACCTTTGGTCAAGCCAGCCATGCAACAGGAAGGGGCAGACGGGCCAGAGCTCCTCGCTGGCTCCTCCTCAGATCATTACCCAAGCAGCTCCTGCCGCAGACAAACAGGCATGGCGGGACTGTCTATTTGCCATCTGGTTCGAAGGTCTATCTGGGAAAACATCTCAGCTTCTTCTCATCTTCCCTTTGCTGACTACTTTGCATCTGCAAAAAGCTCTTAGCGTCTGGGGGGAGGGGGTGTGACCCCCCAGGGAGGCCCAGGGAAGTATGTCCTCACAGTTGTCCAGGTATTAGGTTTGCGCACCTGGCCCCAGTGGCCTGTGGGCAGGCCTCGTTTCAAAGCCTTCTGCTTCATCTCCGTGAAGAGCCCGAAATTCATTGGCCTCCAGAGAGCTTCCACAGACCACGGCTAAATCAACATAGACTGGATGCCGCACGTACCCCGGCATCCCTGTTGTGAGCACGGCCCTGGAGTGTCTTCAAACAGCGAGCTTTGACCTTGAGAGCTGGGAGTGCTGAATATTACCCCAGCAACTGACCCACACTACTGCAGGGCTAATCTCCCAGGCTAAGACAGAGGACAAGGGCCTGGTTAAGAGCTTACACACCATTTCACAGAAACAGGAAGCTCTTAACAACTGCTGTGTTCTCTAAATCACTCATTGTTCAGCAGCTAATAAAATGGCCCAAACATTTGCGGTTCCTTAAAGACAGTATTTTTGCAGTTAAATCATATGTAAAATAGCTCACATTGGTCAATCCGTCAGTAAAAGAAATAATTCTTTTATCTGTCCTATAATTTATCTACACTGCTAGGTGGGATGAAATTCCTAAAATGGTTTCATAAAGAAAGGCATTAATGGGGTGAGAAAATATTTAGAGGAATACCTCCACAGAGATATTCCTTACCAAATCTCAGAACAGGAAGCACTAACCACTATTGCGTATGTCAGGGTTTTGAGTTTAATTATGTGTAACACAACTGGAAAATGTGATGATGATCCCACAAGACCGAATTAGTCACCTGGCTGACGTACTTGATGCTTTTGTTTGTGAACCTTTGATGACCCCACTACAGAGAACACACCAAGGACTTCCAAATAATCATTCTCTTGATGAACCAGGGGAGGTAGTTTCTTCAGTACATGTTGACAAAGTCGATCCCAGTAGCATCCTCACCCGCTTGGGAAAACTGCAGAATCTATACAGCCTCACCCTGTACTTACACATTCATTACCATGAGTGGGCACACTCACAATAAACTATCCTCACAGTCACTGGCTGCCCTCCACCCCCCAGCAAATTAGGGGAACTGGTTTCAAGTGCCTAAGAAATGCTCATCATCCACTCAGGGCCTCTCAATGCCTTTTTGGCAGTCCGTAAATAGGAACCAGTAACCCACCTCGGCCCCCAAAAGCAGAGGTGACCCCCCCCCCTCCCTGATTCAGTGCTGCCTGATATATGCTGGGCATCGCAAACAGCTGGGTCCATTAGCCAAAACATGGCCCCCGGGGTTCCCAATATATCATGCTGGATATCTTCCTGGGCTAAAGAAGAACTCTGAGGCAGACAAAACGGGTCTCCACCACAGCCTAGCAAATCTCATTACATTTTCTCTCTGTAGACTTAAATACATTCTAGTCACACTGTAAACAAATTAACACAAACAAGACACGCTTAGTATTGTATGATAAAGACACTGCATGTATTAACAGCCCTATATCAAATTGAAAAAAAATTAACACACTACTAACTACTGTATGTATGGTAATCATGGCAGATCATTTAAAATGTCAGTAGAATTACAGAGAAGTTTCCACAATTTAAAAAAAAATGCTTGCTTCTGATTCCCAGTCTAAAACAAGTAAGTCTAAATGGTGACTAGGATACTGCAGACTTCTATCTAAAAAGCCTTTCCATTCAGCACAGCACATTTACTGTTACACACTAACTCGCACTGTGGCTCCGTTTCTGCTCTTACCTTACGTTCATCTCCATTTTGCTTCCAGAAACGGGAAAAAGAAATGCTTCCTGGGGGTGACGACAGGTGATATTCTCAGAAATAAAAAATGATGCATAATGTGCAAGTTTTTACATATGCATTGAAAAAAAAGTGCAATTAATCCAACCATTTTTCACATTAAATATATTCATTGTTGCAGCCACCTTGCTTTACATTACACAATATATATTAAATTAATTAAATTTAGGCCGCTGTTATATATATTTGCATAGATTAATATTTAATGACACCTTTCAGAATCAAAGACCAAATTAAATTACATGCCATGATTGTTATAAACTATATCCATTAATATTTCTATAAGGAATAGTGTAAGACCTTAACTCTTTATAGGAAACTGCATAGGTTTCCCACTGGCTATCTGATACTATCTGAGTGCCCCAGTCTAGCCTAGTTTGACCTCTCTCAGCATGAAAACCAAAAAAACAAATTGACCCTTCTGTTGGGGTGGGGGTGGGGGTCACATGTTTAGTGGGGAACTAGGTTAGAATGTAACTACCAGTGGCTCAAACCTCCTAGCTCACAAAGATTTCCTAAAAAAGCCAATGTCTGATAACAACTGCTGTGTTAGCTAAAGAACAGGGCATGCAGTAATTGACGTGGTAGTACTCATTTCAGCTCATTTTAGGAGAGAGGCAACCTCTTTTTAGTAAAGGGAATACGAGGGTTATAGCAACACACCTTCATCTGTGCATGTGGCACATTCTGCGCTGCCATGACCTTCTGTCGATGTGCTGCATCGGTGCAGAAACCAAAGAGAAAGGGGGAGAGAGGAGGAAGCCAGGCTGAACGAGACCGCGTGCTCCAAATTACTTTCACATCTGTACCTGGTCAGAGTGGGAAATGACTTGGAACTGCCCGTTTCGCTGACATTATAGGGGTAAAAAAAAAAACGGGGGTGGGGGGTGTGAGCGGGAGATTAAAGTGATGTTATTTTCAGTTGGACAGGCTGTGTCTGAGCTGTTGGCTGTCAACTGGCAGGAGACGGATTGATCTGACATGACATATAGGTCAGCATGTACAAAAACAGTGAGCTCTCATCATGAAACAAAGGCCATCTGCACGGAAAAGAATCATTTGCCATGTTATAAAGGTTTATATGAAAGAAACAAATCAGAGATCCACTGCTTAAGTCAGCAAAACCTAGTGGTTTGAGCTTCAGTGCTGAAGTCCAATCTGAAGAGGTATTTAAACATCTTGAATGATATTCTGACAACATGGCAGCAGAAGCTCATCTCCTTGCGTCCACCTTTATTAGGTGTGGAGGGTGGTGCAGATCTGAAGCTGCAGCCAGCGATCCATCCATCGTCTCACAACATAGTGGTATAGGATCATGGGGGGGCACGGGACACAAGGCAGGGGACACTCTGGACAGGAGGCTAGTCCATTGCAGAGCACATGCACAGTCACAAAGTCACACACCACGAGAGGCAGCGATGACTCAATACCGGAGCAACCTGGAACATTTAGATCTAAACTCTGTACAGACTGAGGAGTGGAATTTTAACCTTCAACCTTGGAGGTGTGAGGCAGCAATACAAGGCACCACACCAACAATTCAGGCAACTCTATGTGCCAGAAACAAGGCTTTGAACTGGATTTCAGCCAGTATAAACTGCAGAGAGTCGAAGCAATGTGAAACGAAGTAAAGAGCGGTGCTGGGCATGAGTGGCAATAGCAGTACCACTGGGGGAGGGCTGGGTTTAATAGCTGAGTGATGATCACTGTCTGGACACAGTATCTCCATAGATGGGCTGTGACCCCAGGCAGCTCCCCCGCACTTTGTATAAAAGGATGTCGCAATTCAAGGCCTCACAATGCTAAAAGGTGATCTTATAGAGTCTGATATCCTGTTGACGCAAGTTGATGGGAAGCCTTCTTTGGGGTGAAACATAGATAGTTATCCATACATGATCCATGCATGGACTAGAATCCTGTCCAGGGTGCACCCAAGTTTTTTAAGCTTATCCAGGACAGTGGCGCAGTGAGCCTGGAGTTTATCCCAGGATATGCTGGGCACAAGGGAGACAAATGCAAGATCAGAATAAATATAACATTATGTTTGAAGACGAATACAAGAGCACTATGTTAATTGTGCTAATGTTTGAAGAACTGTGAAATTTAGCAATTCCGGAATTTCGGAGACAAGAAGGTTGGTTACAAGAATGTTCCATGTTATTCAGGAAGCTGACACTGTTCCAGCAGTACTCCAGCACTACAGCAAACACTCCCAGAACTTTGGGAGTTTTCTTGAGTTTCTCATCTAAGTCTCAAACAATGTCTGTGCCGGCACATTAAAAAACTGTATTGAAAAAGTAAAATGCATCAGATTACTTGTTCCCAGTAATAAAAAGTCCTAAAATGTTCTCCCACTCTTGTAAAAATATTTCCTTTGAACATTTTGCTGAATTAGCAGCACAAAACATTTAAGTTACAGTTTCAGCCCCAAACATTCAGATAACATAGAATACTAGACAGAATTATGATACTACAACCAAGAATGTTTTCATGAAGAAAAACTGGACTTCAAACAGCATTGTCATCTTTACATGAGTCCATGAGGAAAAGCATTCTCAGGTTCCAGCATCCACATATCGACCAGTGAGTCAGAAGATATCAAAATGACTTGGGTCATACGATTTCGATTAGGACTTTTTCTAGGCAGTGTTTTTATAAATGAATAAACTGGACAGATTTATCAAACACAGGAAAAAATTATCAACACGCAATGCAAAGTATTTAAATATGCCATGTATAGCATATCAAAGCAAATAAAAATATGGCTTCAATTTTCCATTAATTTGTTATAGTGGGTTAAGGACATTTTTATTGCCCCTTGAAAGGAAGAATATGGAACAAAAGGTTTCTAGTATCACAGAACCAGTAACACAGTGATGTCACTGGGGAAATGGGACATTCCGGTGTCTGCTTCAAGAGTTTACATTCAATGGCCAATCACGTACACTGACCTATGACCAGGTAGGACCCACTTTAAGGGCTGACGAGTTTTGCATTCAGAGAAGCCTTACTGCATATCACTGTTGTAATGAGCTGTTATTTTTCTCTCTCCTCCCTTCCTGTTAACTATAATTCTGTCTATTGTCCTCTGACCTCACTCATTAACGATCTGTTTTCACCCACAGAACGGCTGCTGACTGATTGTGTTTTGTTCATCACACCATCATCTATAAACTCTATGAACTGTAGTGTATAAAAATGACCAGACGGTGGCTGTCTCTGAGGTGCTGGAATCATGCATGGTACCAGCAATCACTCAACATTAAAAATCGCATCTTTCTAATGCATAGTTGAACATAGTGAACTCCTTGACCCTGTGTACATGCTGTATGTGCTGAAATTCTATATTATACTATACATACTATTTATATGTATAAATAGTACTTACTTTCCTGTGTATAGACTTTAGATGACTTTAGAATTAGACTGTAGAAAATGTTCAGTCACAGCAAATAAGCTGATGAGATACAATTTTGGTATGGAAATGTTCTTGCCGCTCGGTCCTTGTCTATTAACCTCTGTGGAGACAGTGTACTTGGATGTGGAAGCTTTAAGGGTTTCCATGCTAACAAATACAAAGAAACATCTGGACCAAGGATTCATCTCTCAGGAATGAGAATGGAGTCATAACTGACCTCTCAAAAGCAACTCCCACAACTATGCAGCCAGCTTTCCTGATGTTCTCCTGAAATTCTCCAAAGATTCTGTTTCAGCTATAAAGCACCACAATAAGGAAAATTCTAAACTTGCAATTCCAGAGATGTTGAATTTGCACTAATGAGGGGAATACAATGCATTAAAAGGTTCATAGACTATTGATCGCTCATACTGTCTCTTGGCGCCACAACAGCATGACCAGAAGTGCTTCTGTAGGACATCTAAATTTTGTTTAATAGGAGATGAGTGAACTTGGTGTCTATGCCAGGAAGCACAACGCACAATGCAGTGGAAAATCCTGCACAGCATGCTAGTCCATCGTAAGGCACAAACATTAGATGAGCAAATTTTTAAAGTGGTTTTAGGTCTGTGAGAAGACAGCAGAGAACCTGGCTGAGAGCCATACAACATAGGGAGAGCATGCAACTTAAACACAGATGGGGGGCAGGATTCAAACCCCCCTGCCTCATGTGGGAGGGAACAACGCAACCCCAGTGGTTCGGATTAAATATTTAATAGTAATATTAATCTACATCTGTTTGCACAACGGAAAAGGCAACTGTAATGCACTTAAACACAAACACTTCGCCGAAAGCTTTGTCTAAAGGCCAATTTCAAACTTTTCCTCATAAACACTGAACTTTCAGTCTTCTGCAATATTTTTTTCTGTGACCCAGAAACTGAATCAAACTGCTTCTACTGCAGTTGTATGCAGATATTAGGATTTTCATTAAAAGGTTAAAGGATGAGCAAAAATGCACAAGGTCCTGGGCTATAATAATATGACCTTAAGATCTAGAGATAAAAAAGATTCTTCTGGGCTTGAGTGCAAAGAAAAGACCGACTGCCCTCTCTTCAGCAGAAGCCATCTATGGCAGACATCTTCTGAAAACCACCTCTGACTCGTTTTACTCCCCGTGGTACAGGCTGTTCTTTCCACAGAGCATAACAAATGTAGGAACCGCGCTGAAAATTCTCAACAACTTTTGCCAATAGAGCGAGAGAGGTAACGAGCCACTTTAGAAATGGGCAATAAAAAGGAGCAAAAGCCAGTGTCAGGGAGGGACAGAGACAGTCCTGTAAATTAGGGAAATTGTGTCAGGTGACTACATAAACTTATTTCCAAAAATATGATTCTTCCAAACAAAGGTAAGTCACTTCCACTTACAGCAGAAGAAGAAAGGACATCATTTTTAATCAGACATTTATTTAAGCAAAAAATGTAGCGCACCAGCATTAACAGAATACATAAAAGGATCTATATACAAAAAAAAAGCTATTTACAGCTATTTGGCATCAATAGAAAACCGTAGGAGTAAAGCAGTTGCCCATGCATACATTATGTGCACAAATAATTAAAAAAGCACCATGTTATCAGCAACAGTCTTTAAGTTTGTTCCAAGACTAAATTCAGAAACAGACTGCGTCTTTTCGAGGGAAGGGTCTCCCCCCCCCCTTAAAGATCTGCATTGATAATCAATTTATAGCTACTTCCTCATTTGATGTTGGATTAATTAAAATATATTAAGTTTAAATATTTTTTAGCAAAGTAAACCACGGTCAATTACATTTACATAAAATGGGTACCAACTAGATAGCACCAGCAATAATAAATATTAAAAAAATGGCATCATACAATAATTGGGCGACACTGATTATTTGTACAGTGTGCAAACTGTATGATTTTATCTAGAAAGTGCAGGTTTAAGGATGTTACAGGTACAATTTGTAAATCATGTATCATTTGATTTCTATTAACAGCCGCTGGGACAGTTATACACAATGAGCCAAAAACAGTCAAGGCACTTGTGGAAAGGAGATGAACCAATTTCATTGGCTACTGGGACACGAGTCTTTCATACGGTAGTCATCAGTTTTAAAGACCCAGATCGAAAGCGGAGGATCTTCCTCTTTAGATTGTGGGATGCCTTTATTTTGACAAAAGCCTTAGCCTGGGCGGTGGTCATCTCCTGGCCAAGAATGGGTCCAGCAGCTTGCGCAAACTGAGACCAGTTCATACCCCCACTCTCCTCCGAGTCACTGGTTGTTGTGCTCTCCCCCACGAAGTCCACCTCACTGAGGCTGGACTCGCTGTCTCCAAAGCAGTTAGTGGTGTAGTTGCTGCGTTCATCCTCACTCGTGTCCAGAATGGTGGAATGGAACAAACTCGCACATTCCGCCGAATATTCTGAGTCGCTGCCTACGTATGAGTACGGGCTGGGGTACTGCGCGTTAGACGGCAGGTACATAGCCGAAACTTGGCCCAAAATCGCCCGCTTCTGCCGCCGTCGCGCCCTCCTCAAGGCTTCTTCATAAGGAACCTCAGTTATAGACTTCAGCCTTCGGTAGTCGCTCCTTTTGTGCTTAGGCTTTGCCAGCACCGCGTCACGTCCATGTGTGTGGTGCTTGGTCACAGGTAATTTTCCTGCAGTTGCTAGTGGGTGTTTGTCCACTATGCGGCCCTCTGGGATAGAGGCTGGGATCCTCTTCATTCGGGAGGACGACATCTTCTTAGAGGACCTAGGAGGGTTGGATACATCCTCAGGGAAGCGGCACTTCTTTGGCCCCGTTCGCTGTTTCTCCCGTCCTGCCTCGGGGGCCAGATCGGTGTGCGTCCTGGACTTCAGCGTGGCACTCTTCACCTTGACAACCTTCACGTTCTTCCCACCCTTGCGAAGTTTCACTATCTGCTTGTGGCCAGGTATGTACCGGGCGTTGACCAACGGCCCACCTTCATCCTGGCTCTGAGATGAAGAGCCTAAGCTCACTAGCTCTAGAGCAGGTCGCTCTTCTGGAGCGGACAATGCAGCCGGGGGGGATACGGTGCATTTTTTTGGAGTGCACACCTTCTGCTGCGGGGCTTTATTATCCTCGTGTGACGGAAGGTAAGCGTACCTGTTGTCTTTAGGGGAGGAAACTGCATGAGTGCTACTTGGCTCAAGGTAATTCTTTGAGCTCAACGACGGGCCTTTATTTATAGCCCTCTTTTTCGAAAGGCTGTTCACATGAACATCACCATTGTTGTTGGTCAAATGATCATTCTGAGGCTGGCCTGGGATGTGACCCTTTCCACTCTCCGGAACTTCGGCCCGGGTATCCGCCACCCATTGTTTCAGAGGAGACCCTGCACCAGTATCAACACTGTTCACAGAACTGGCATGCACGCTTCCCTGCCAGGTTGCTTTGGGGTCAGGAGTTTTTCCTTGCGATGGGCCACTGGCCTGCCGTACACAGAGGCTACCTTGTCTCAAGATGCTCTTGGAGGGGTCTGTGTTTATGCTTGTGCGTGGCTTACTGGTCCTCATGGGCTGGGTCCTCCTCTGGAGTAAGCCAAATATGTAATTATCCAGTCTTTTGTTGGTGGGTCCATAGGAGGCAGACCAAGAGGTACTCTGGGACACCAAAGGCTGCTCGGGTTTTGAGGCGTTACTCAAAGGCTCGCCACCTTTCGGTGGGACGTTCTCTTCCTTCAAGTGGTTTATGAGAGACTGGAAGAATATGGGGCTTTGTACAGCCACGGCATGAAGAGGGCTGGGGTAGCGGTACACATCACTCCCGTTCTTAGCCACCAAGTCACAGTGGTACTTGGACTGGCTGTCAGAAGGGCCGTCGGCAGAAGGTGGGTAGGAAGCAGAGTAGGACCTACTGGCCACCACGGAGCTCTGGTCGTCACACTGGCCTTCACATTCCACACATTCCATCAAGTCATCTGCAACATGGCAGAAATCCTGAGTTAGAACAAAGCTTCTGCAAGAGCAAGATTTTCTAAATACCAAGAGAAAGAAAAAATAAACCCAGAAGCCCGAAAATAATGAGGAAAAACTAAAGAAGGCACAGTTCATTTAAAAAACCCATTTAAAGAATATTTAGGTCACACATACTATTGCCATTAGGGAACTACTGACAAATTTAGCATGTTTGATAAATATAATCATTTAAAATGTCAGTGGTCATTCAAATCTCATCAGCACAAATTTACTTTGTGTAAATCCGTGCATTTGTGGACCCAACAAAGTCAGCACTGGTCTTTCACTCCAACATAAAAAATTAAGGATGTCATAATGAATGCAGGGATGGGAATATGCAGTTCCCAGGAATGTTAAACATTCACGGTTCACTGCTTTAAAAAGGGAGAGAACTTGCATGGAAACCATCTTCCCAATAAAAGGCCGCTTCATACTCATGGCTGTCATTTGCTAGGCCATGAAATTGTTTCTTCTGCTAGCATTTGCAGATTTGGGGGTTTTTATTTAACAACAAATCCACACCACTAAAAATCCCAAGCCCCATTAAAAATTACATGGCCAAGGAAGTAAATTGGCCTGTGGTATGAGCCCCCCCCTCACAGCTGTGCTACACCAGACACTTGCAGCACTCGAGCTTGGGGTAGGTGTAGGGCTCGCTAATGTCAGCCTTGGTTTGAGACTGTCAAAGAGTGGATGGATTGCTTACAAATTGTTGGAGGGTTAAGGTTCCCAACCAGGCCACACAAGACTTCAACGGGAACATTCCATGGGGGGGGGGGGGTTGTCCCGATGCTATGGCGGACAAACTCACCTGCAGACTTGGGCCGTCCCTCTGAGACGTTCAGGGAAGATTCCAGGGGGCTGCAGAAGCAGCTGCTCGACTGGCAGCTGGACAAACATTCGCTGAAGACCGAGTTGGATGAGTTGGACAGAGACCCGGAAGCCCCATCACTCAGCTCGTAAAAGCCTGGCGGGAACAGAGAGGGGGGGGTGCAATGTTTTTACATGAGCCCAGGTGTCAAAAGATTAGGGTTCAAATGGGTTTTTCTGTGAAGGTGACAGAAGTCATAAGGTTCACTTTAATACAAGCCCATTAATCTCCTATGAGAAAGAAGGGTTGCGAATAAAATATGATCTGGGTCACAGATATTGTCTTCTGAGAATCATACAGTTACTGCTATGTCAAGTAAAACACTAAGGTGTTCAACAAAAGACTTTGGGAAAAGCTTGAAGTGAACCACAGCTTATAGTAAAATTAATTCATACTTCTATAAAATGTAATGGCAATGCTGTCAAACATACATCTACAATAGCTGCATGTAGTAAAGTCTGTCACTTAGGAATAAACCTCAGAATGCAAGTTGTATGCAAGGAAAGACCCGATACAATCATTTATAGTAGAAGATATCATCAAAAAAAGCAATGACCAAACATGATCCTGACACCAAAATATCACTTCATTTGGCTGAGACATGGAATTTCTTAACGGTCATGAATCCTATAAGGAAGCTGCTGGGCAAGGAATAGCAGTATAATTCTGTCCAAGGTTATTTTAAATCCCATGAGCTGTAATCTACCAGCTCAGTATAACCTTGATACATTAAGCGCTGGTCATAACTGCAACCATCTACAGCATGTATGAACATTCAGAACAATCAATTTTCATAAAATGAAAGACATTAGCACAATCTATAAAGAGCCCAGAGTTCCTTTAAGACGTCCCCAAAAGCAAACACTCACCCTCCAGCATGTCTGAAATCAGCCGCTTAGAGTTATTTATAAACTGATATACACCATAAATTCTGGTAATAAATATTCAACCAATGTCATTTGATAAAAATAATTCAAGTACAAGATCCAATAATAAAAGCTTGTAAATATATGATGCTAGAGATCTGCAGTCTATAGACTCCACTTTAGGTCAAATTTTGTCCTTCATACATGCGACAAGTTGCTTAGCTCCCTAAAAGATCCCAATTTTTTCCAAAATCTGTAACTAAATCAATCAACAGGTGCCACTACCGTACCTACGATGACCCTTGCCACCAAACTCCATAACAATGGTCTACACCAAAGAACACATGGCACTTTATATGCAGCACAGTGACTTTGTCAGATAGCCTCAATGCATCTCCTTGTCGTCTGACCGTAGAGGTCAGAGATGCTTGAAGACAAACATTACTTTCTTTCAGTGTTCGCAACGTTCCGAGTTTCACATTCTTCTTGGGCTGCTCACCTGAGCTCGGGCGGCTGTCTGTCTCCACGTGCTCTTGAGACATCTTCTCGTTGTCCAATCGGAGGTCACTGATCTGTCTGTCCAGCTCCTGCAGCTGACTGATCAGCCCAGCATCCCTCCGTCTCAAACAATTCTTTGGGGGGGGGGGACAAAATGGAAACTTCAGTCATTCTCCAAGGGTTTTTGATGGTATCAGCTAATTCTCAAGCAATGCCTTTTCCAAATGGAGCATATTTTATAAGGAATTTGAAAGGAACTTAAATCCTACAATCTGTAAGCAATTAGGGGAAAATCACTGCTGCCTTTTTATTTCATTCAACCATCTAATTTTAGACGCATGTCTAAGAAGGAAAACACTAAACAAAAGCGAGGGGTCAAGGCGTTCTACTCACAGCAGTCTATTTAAAGATTTATCAGCAAATTACATTAATTACCGACACATAGGAATTCCCATTCGCTGCTGTTTATCAGCGTGAGCCGTGACAAACACCTCATTTCACAATTTACAGCGTCCAATATCATTTGCCGCATATTAGTGTCTCAATTTAAGAGTAGAACAAGGCAAAGAATATTTAAGTTTTAATGGCATGTTTAAATGCCAGTTTCCATTTTTTTTAATTATCTTAAATTCATGCATGTCATAAATATGTGTCCAATTTTAGAAGGAGGGAGGGGGCACAGGGCTAGTGGACGTGTCTGTGAGCTGTGGAAGGGTCATTCGAGTCAGACAGCAAGCAGGCAATGTGGTACAGGGCACATCTGACAACAGCCAGACCTTGTCGTGCATTCCAGACACGAGTGGGCCTGGGGGGGAGAACAATGGAGATGTATCCTTCTCAATGGAAGAGCCGACAGCAAATTACAAAGGCGATTCCGTACTCCGGGCCACCAGAATGCCCCCCCCCGCATCTCGATGGCCGGTTTGCCCACAAGGCCCGAAATGCAACACTGACGCATTCAGTAACACAGGACAGGGAGCGGGTCCCCGCAGCAGTGAGCAGCCAGACCATAAAATGGGCTCTTGACAGGAGGCAGCGCGGTGATTAATGTATCCTGAACTCAGTGCATGCTAGGGCTTTGGAGACCATTTTTATACAATGTGCCATTTTGCAAAGCAGCCCTATGCTTATTTGCAAAAGGAATCGAATTATGCACATGTGCTGCTGATAACGTGGGCTCATGACTAACAAGGACGAGACTGTTTCCTTATCAAAACATCTTCCGCCAAACTGTCATTGCTGAATTTAAGTCACCCAATTTATTAAAACCGACTTTTATTTTATTCTAGCAGAATATAAGAACCATTAATTTAAGTATACCTTTTATTAAACATTCTTTACTACGTACGTTTGTCTTATTCATTGCGATTATTGATAGAGGTTAAGATGATGTTCCTTATTTAACGTAGTATGAAACGAAACAATATTGAGCACCACTATCGGAATTTCTACACTGGATTAAGTCTATTAAAAACAGTGTTTGGTTGTCAACGGCTCCAGTCAATTCATTCACATGTGAAAAGCTCCGAGATAAACAAAAATGTGTTTCTCAACCCTTATTCAAATAGGAAGCAAGCCACGCAAACAAGTCCCCGATTAAATGCCAGTGTGTTTGGGCCGGTTTAGGTTTAATCCCACAGAAGCGGTCGGGAACTAGCCGGGTTCCTTTGACAACAGCGGGGGGTGAAGCATATGATTGTAAAAGTTCATTTCTATCGCCTCGCCTATTGTAGCCCATGATCGGGTCTCAAGCGGTCAGCTGGTCACCCTTGTTTGCCAGGATTGTGTTATCTGGGTTATTTTAAACACTGGGAAGATCCCGTTTAAATAGCCTTCATATCTTTTTAACCTCGCGATGATTTTATACATTAACTTTGTCTTTAAAAACGTCACTTTACATTTGTTTCGTGTGATTGCACGCATGGGTTGAAAGTTAATTAGACTCACGCTGATGATTTTCAGTTTGCAAATCAATACACCTTAAAACAAAATTCATTAGCTCCGTCAAACACCAAGTATGACTGCATCGATTAGTGTCGGTTAAAGGCCATTGTGCCAAAATTTAAGACGTCTTTTAAAGTGTTAAACCTTAGCCACCTTTCTTTCCCTTCTGTAGATTTAGCGTGTCTTAATTAGACATACCCTATCCTAGAGGAATGTCTATCATAGAGGGAAAATAATGCCAGCAAACTAACAGAAAAGTGTCGCAACACGGCACCTCATTTATGTAAGTCGCTGCTGAACCTTAACATTGTTCCTCACTAAAAGCTGACGGCCCCAACTTCATTACTCTAAGTAACATTAACTTCAGCTTAAGCTACGTCGTCATGCACTATTTTATGTTTCTGTATATTCCGATCACTGTCCGTATTAAAACAGACAAATGGTAACTTATATACATACCAACTGCTGTTTCAGCAACTGTATGTTCTCCTCCAAGAGCTTCTCCTCTGAGCTCAAGTAGTTGTCCTCCAACGCTCCAGCGCTGACTTTATCCTCCCCGGTAATCGCAGATATTTCCCGGTGACTTAACACGCTCCTGACCAGCAGCTCCTGCCTCTGTCTCAGGTACTCCAGTTCCCCCAGTCCCGCAAGCGTCGCTTCCAGTCTCTCCCGCGTCCGCAGCCGATCCAGCTCGCCTTCCATCCTTTCTCGGGATCTCACGTCGCTCTCTTTCCTGTCCCGCACGGACGGGCTCTCCTTGAAAGCTGGCATCTCCGCAGCGGTGGCTGCTTGTTTCATGATATCCACCGGGAAAAATAAGTTACAGCATTGGCTTAACGCGTGCCACTGCAGGAGGCAAAATAGAAAAATAAAAAACACATTCAGAGGAATCCAATCAGTTTCAAATTCCAGGTAATCGATTCCTGCTTATAAATCGTCTCAGAGGCCAGTAAAAAAACTAATATAATTAAGCAAAACGTGCAAGCATAACTACTTCTCAAAGAAAGTTCAGAGATGCGAAATGCATACTCTTGCGGATCCCTTATGCCATGCACGGCTGTGAAGGTAACATTGCACTTAAGTCTTCAGACGCTCAGTCTCGCCTTAACGCACGCAGAGTGAATGACGCGCAGCCGACAGCTGCCTTCAACTTAGTAACAGCCAGCGCCGCTCGGGAGCGCAGGCAGCGCAGGCAGCGCACCGCCAGCCTACCGCTCGGCTTGGTAGATGCCGCGCCGCGTGCAGGTCCTAGTGCCCGCCTATTCTACCTCCACTTTTATTTCAACCACCTTTAACCAAGCGCTCTTTAAGCGCGCAGAAGAGAAAAATATAAATCATGCACGGAAATTTTGATATTAAAGCGGAACTGAATTATAACATTATGGCTACTTCGAAAAGTCCGTTGTAAGAATGATATGGATTGTTATGAACTGAATTCCAAGTGAAAAATCACTCAGGTTCCTACAATGTAAGGTATACCTGGACCACACACACACACAGACAGACGGACACACACAGACATACATTTTGACGTTGTGGGGACAATTTTTTCGGTCCCCACAAAGGGAAATTCAATTTTATAAAAATCATTGACTGCAATCAACAAACTAAAAATGCCAAAGGTCTTGTATTTTGTTTGGTTACTTATGGTTAAGGCTAGGGCTGCTTAGGGGTTAAGGTTGTCATTGTTGGGATTAGGGTTTTGCCTTTAGAAATTAATGGACGGTCCCCACAAAGACATGAGTACAGGTCTGTGTATATGTGTGTATAACTGTATAAGCAATGTGATTGTTATAGACGAGTACTTCGGGTTACTAATACGAGTTAAGGCATAACAGCGCCCTCCTCTGCAGAAAATAGGTAATCTGTCACAATTGTAGTCGTTCACAAAGCAGAGGCGTAACATGGCACATACATAACAAGCAGCCTAGTACGTTTTACCTGTATCTGACGTTTTGTGTGGTCTCCGATGCTTCATAGTAATTTCGGGATTCTGCAAAGATTACTTAAAAAAAGTCTGACATGCTTCTTACCCAAATATATTCATATTGCCATACAACAGCATGTTCCTCGGAAAGTTAGAAACATGCACTGCTGTCTTAATGTCCAAGGTGTTCACCCAAATGCAGGTACTCAGTGCCAGTATCACGTTTTAATGTCTTTATTCGAGTATTTACATATTTATCCGAGAGTTACGGCCCAAAGCTGGCTGAATGTTCCTAAAGGAACAAAATCATGTACGACGATAACTTCTGGGTAAGCTGCAAGAGGGGAAGGAGTCGGGGTTGACTTTGTGCTGCAGTGGATTGTGTTTCTGTCTGGTACACATTGCTGTTTTACCTCGGAGAGCCTCCGAGACCGCGGCCGCTAATGCAAAGATCAAACCGCACGCAGAGCCCTTCGGAGCTCTCGGCTTCCGCGAGCAGCCAGCGCTGACTCCGGGTAATAGAAGATAAGCGCACTGCAGCCGCAGGACGTTTGCAAGGCATGCCAATGATGACATTTCAACACGACCCACGAAAAAAGTCGCCAGAAACAACCGTCTTTGTTTCCACACCGCTGACTGTGAAATGTCTGCGACTGTGAGCGATTTCCCAAGAGCACCCCCGGGAGGTGCAGATGCGGATCCCAGGGTTATAAATGCTTCCTTTAACTTATCTGTTCATACACATCACTCTGATCTCCTCGGTCTTCGTTTGCATACCCCTAAATCGTAAACCTGGAGACAGCTTGGGGGGAAGGTCATTAAAAACGAAGCCAGGGCCACGACGTAATCTGTCCGTGGCAACTGCAATGCGCACACGGCTCACAGATCGTGGGAGCCATCGCGTCTCCTCCACTCAGGTGCGTTTCATTACCAGTGTCATGCCATCACATGCCCTAGGTATTGCCAGCTTGGGTCAATATTGTCCACAAGGCAGCAAGTGCAAGCTGTCCTGTTTTCAGCCCTATAGGAGAGTAGAGAATGATGGTAAAATATATTCCTTGGTCATCATGAAACGACTAAACATTTGGGTGGAATGAAGACATTTTTTTGCAAGGAACAAAGATTTTGTCAATAAGATTTATTCTGACTAATAGTCTTCTTTGTCTGCTATCATACAGTCACCCAGAGGCGATCCTTAGGAGGTGTCAACAATCTGAAAAGATGGTGTATCTCCTGGGTTCCCCGTGATCAAATGTGCGGAGAGGAGGGGTACGAAATGTAAATGTTCACAAGTCTCCCCCCGGAGACAAAAAATGAGGTGGGGTAAAGCCCCCTAAATTCTGTCTAGAACCGCCTATGCTATCACATATGAATTCTAGGATGTCTAACCTTTGAATATCGCCTATCTTAGTGCAAAAGAATGCACCCATTTATGCTCTGTAGATGCTTGTTGATTTATTACAGATCTGTTAATGGTTTCAAAGCATGATCTAATCATGTAGTTCCACCCAGAATGTGACAAAGGCTGTGTGAAGGACAACTTTTTTTTCCCCTTCTTGCTTTATCTCGAAGGGTGGAGACGCTAACCACAATCTTAGATTACTATATAAGCTTCTCTTTTTATTATTATCTCTATTATACCTTATGGCCAACCTCGTCACAATAGACAGGAAACTGCTTTTATGTTTCATTATAAATGTTTTACTTTTATCTAAGTATATAAGCTCTTCTTCCCTAATAATCGAGCACTCTTAAAATCCAGGCAGTGACATAATCCAATAATTATTTGCCCCGGATCAAATAATTTCTATTTACTTTTCTTAATTATTAAAGCCGACTGCTTAGAAACCTGAAATTATACACTTAAGTCATAACTCTCTAATAGGCATTATTTAAGTGCAGTCTCCTGATGTGAAGCGAGGAGGCTTGAGTCAGGAGCTTGGAATTTTTCTCGGTGGTTTCATGCTGAAATAATTGGTCCACATGCTGTAGCACATGTAAAAATAGCATCCATTTTTGTTTTCACAGTTTTCCACTTAATGGCAGACATACTACAGCTTCCTCACAGTAATAACAGAGTCCCTCTGTCCTTAGGAGGGATTGACTTCTATGCAACAGAACATTAATATTCAATAAAACCATTGCTGAAAAGACTATTATGTTACAAAAGCCAGTGTAGTATTTATGCTTCCTTTCCGATGTATCCAACGCAGCCCCTTTTCATTACTGGGTGTGGCCTGAAAGCATTCATGACCATGCAATTTATTATAACAGATAATCCATCATACGTCCTCTCCTATGTGTCTGCATCTGCAAGCCAGGGTCACTTTAGGATCTAGGAGAGTCAGGCAAATTTGAAGGAACGACACTAAATAATGTGATTTTTAATGCAATGGTCGATATGTCTCTATTCAAAACACCCATGCTTGGCTGTTTTAGCAATGATCTATATATGTAAGTGGAATGGAAAATAGTGACCTTTGACATAAGTCTGTATATGATGGTGGCACATTATGAGACAACTCACAGCGACTGAGAATAATACTCTGTTATTAATATGTAACATGGAAGGGGAAGGTCCATGTGATTGAAATAACATGCCTACAAATCTGCCAGGTGTGAGTGTGTGCGTGTGCCCTGTGATGTCCTGGCATTCTGCCCAGGGTGCAGGTCTGCGTTGTGCCTTTGCTGGGACAGGCTCCAGCCAACCCCCCCAACCCTAACCAGCATAAGCGAATGAAAGATGGGTGGGTGGATAAATCTCCCATTCAAGTTAACCAGTATTTTAATTACTTAGAATAAATCTTCATCATTATTAGGTTGTTTTGTAACTGCAAGTGCAGGGCCTGTATGTAGAGTGAGAGCATACAAGAAAGCCATGGGGTATAGATTACTCTCACATATTTTTCCAATTGGCTGAAGGACAGAGAATTAACAGCTGGTTGTATGACACACCTCCTGAGAAGGTAACCCTGAGCAACAACAATATGACCAGGACTGTGTAGCAGACATTCAGGGACAGGACTCATGGTGCCCTTTCACTTTCTACAAGGAGCAAGGAAAGTGCTCATTTTGATTATGGGGTAAATTGTTGGTTGGCTCTGCTGCGGTCAGAAGGTTGTTGGTTCAAACCCTATGACTGGAAGACTGTTTTCACCGTTGGGCCCTTGAGCACGGCCCTTAACCCCGAATACTCCAGGGACTATCTGACCCTGCTTCGTCAGTCGTACGCCGCTTTGAGTCAAAATGCCTGATAAATAATGTTAGTGCTAGGTAGACTGTGGTGCCTAGTGGCGTTGGGAGAAGTTTTACATTGGGGGGACTCTGAGGGTACCTGCGCGCTGGCGGACATGATTTGTTTCTTATGTTGAGGCATATGGGGGGGGGGGTGCAGTCAGTTTAGTGTGACTAATCCTGTAGACATCCTGTAGATGGTGGTTCTAATCTGACAGGTTAGAACTGAATTATAAAAAAGTATTTGGTTTTTTTTTTGGTGGGGGGGGGTGGCTGGCTGTGGATCTGAATGGAAAAGGTTGTACAACTGTCTGAGTGATTCCAGTCTTTGAGTTTGAGGTTCACTGTATGCTCTGGCTAATAATAATAGTGTTTGAATGACGCAGTTTTCCCCTGTACCTCTGTTAAAAGCACTGTATCATACCCCCACGTTACAGAAGCCCCCCGCAGGGCTGAGTGCAGTCAAGACTCCAGGAATCCAGAGCACCGTTGGCTTGGTCACCAGCCCAGTTCCGTTACAGCTTCACTATTCACCGTAAACAGTGTCTGAACCGAGAAAATAAATCCCCCTTAATATGTCTGTCATCCTCCTTTTAATCCTGCGACTCCAGGTATTCATGACATATCCAGGTTTTTCCAGAAAGATTTCCAGTGATCCTTTTAAGATGCTGAAATCTGGTTTTATTTAAACTGACCCTGAGAAACTGCAAACCCTCCCTATTTCCTCATCAGGTAATGAATGCGTTTGGGGGCTTATCTGACACCAGCAGAACGTGACATGGGTAGTTAATTAGGTTACTCATGCACAGAGTTCCACATTAAGTTACTGTTTCAAAGCAAAGTGATTTACCAACTGGATCAATATAATTAAATGTGCACAGATAACTGCAGATAAAAACTAAAAAGAAGTTTATAGTATCTATTTCTTTATATTATTTTTCTAAATATTTAATAAGACATGAAATTAACATAAAATTGAGGTGATTCAGCAAGTGCATTTTTTCCATTATTCAGTTTAGAATATTTTTTTCCTAATATTATGGTGTAATAATAAGACTCCTCATTAACATGCAATTTTATCTTTGAGTTCATATGTAATGTAATCCATTCTTAATTTGGTGCAGAAATCTTTATGCAGAAGGAAATTATACTGAAGACAGACACCCTGTGGCTATGTTTCTAAATCTCAGTAATTGGGGTGATTAGCAGTGTTGACGGATTGGCTGGACGGTCAGTGCGTCGTTAGGTGTGTTGCTAATTAAAAACATTACGCCTCCTAAGCCTGGTCCATTCAGGGGATGCAGTTTACTTTGGGGCTCTGTTTGGATGTAGCTAAACAAGTGATTTCCTGCTAGGGTTAAGAAGACACTGGAAACTGGGAACTGTGTCAGGCCCAAACAAAGCTGATCTTTTCTTTCTAGACCTGACGTGGATTAAGGAAATAGGATCCATGGACAGTTCTATGAGGAGCAGATGTTTGAGGTACAAATGGTGACCTTCCACAAACATCCGAGGTCTTGATATTCTCTGGAATCTAATGCTGTGGGGACACCGGACGGATACAAGACGGGAGTGAAGGTGAAAAAAACGGTGGAAACCAGATTCAGTGTGGGGAAGGGATTTCAACAGCAGGAATGAGTAAATGACAGTCATTAATTCTATATGTCCTTAGGGGAGGGGGGAAAATGCCCAATGGAATTCTGGTTCAGGAAACAGGAAGTGAACCAAAGTCAATCCAAACACCTTAATTAGATCAGCAAAAAGCCCCATTGTGCCACTGTAATGAAACCATGCGGGCAGATGGGAAGGACCTTCAGTAGTTGTTAGAAATAATTTTTGTGTTCATTGGCAACTAGTAAACAAAAAAACACTAACTAGCATTACACTGAACGGGACATGCAAGGGGCTATTCCACAAAACAGGATTTCCCAGTCAGCTGGACAACTTAAGTCAAGCATGAAAACTGTCCAATAGTAGGGGAGGTAAGTGACATTCCTATTGGACAATCCTTACAATTCACTTAAGATTTCTGGCTAACGAAGAGATCCTGCTATCTGGAGCACCCCCCAGGTTTGTGTTATAATGGTTTGCCAGTTTAGGGTTTTGTTATAGATGTGGAGCAAAAGGACCTGGTTAAGCTAACGTGTTATTGCTCAGATGAATGTTTGAGAACATTCTGGAAAGAGGGACATGGATACTTGGGCTGCACCCAAGGCGTCTCTGACATAAATATCATTGCATTTTCATGGGGCAGTCATTCAGAGGTATCACTACAAACAAGGAGAACCGATTAATGTGTTTAAATGTTACCAAAGACGGAGCGTTTCAGCGGTTCACTGGCAGACCAAGCAGTCTCCAAGGAGTGTTCCAGCAACTTCCGTTAGCCCCCTTGCCACCCGTCCCACCCGCAAGTCAAGTTTCAAAGAAAAAATAAACATCAGAATGAGCATGAAAAGAAGCTTTATGCCAAAGGATGAAGATTAAGCTTTTCTGCCCTGCTGAAAATGCTCTCTGTCAGTTTATTTCAATAGGCCTGTATGCCTAAACCAGCGTCCGTTAGAGAGGGGTTAGCGTGATGTGTGTGGAGGCCAAATTACTTGTTGGTTGTGTCAAGCAACGCTTACAAAGTCTTTGTACTGGAAAGTGCAAGGCACAGTGGGTCCTGTGTTTAAGTGCTGTGCTCCATTGTCTGAGAAATTAAATGGGTGCCCTGTTGCAAAAAAAAAAAAGTATGATCCAGCAAGAGACACAGTTGTGTTTATCATCAAAATGCGGTGAAAGGAAGAGCAGATTCTGGCAGCGCTGCCCTGTTTTATCCCCAGCTGTGCAGATCTTCTAAGCAGAGGAAAGATAAACAAAACTACGGAAACTGTAGCTTTGCTCATTTGATTTCAAAGAGGGGTTCAGTAACACTGCAGTCTTGGTTACCTGGCATATCAGAGGGACAGTTTTTAATTTACTTTAAAAACTAAAATTAAACACCCCACACAGGGTGCCCCCCACTTAGTCCCTTGTTTGTTCCTTCCTGGGACGGGCTGCTGGCTCACGATAAGCAGATAGAGAAGATGGATGGAAATAAAATTCAAAAAGCTGTGGATAAGGAAAATATATCCATCTATCCATCGATTCATATATCATGGTCAGGATCATGGGGGGGCGGGGATC
>JAAGVU020000025.1:4626113-4690718 GCA_011763525.2 Mormyrus iriodes
TATCCCAGGCAGCACAGGGCACGAGATGAGGCTGGGGTCTATCCCAGGCAGCACAGGGCACGAGATGAGGCTGGGGTCTATCCCAGGCAGCACAGGGCACGAGATGAGGCTGGGGTACAGATTGAACAGAATGCCAGTCAGGAAACTGACAGAGAAATCGTAGCATGTACTAAATTACGTATCTTTTTATTTCAAGAAAAATATGTAAATACTAGAGAAATGTAATGTGGAATAACTTAATGACTTAACAGCAGTATACAGATTATACGTCATTAATGTCATGTCTGTTTTTAGGTGCCACACAGGACTTTGAAATATTCCCTATCTATTTTTTTATTGTCCATTTTATCTCTGTCGACTGACTAAGTTAAACTTGTCCACAACATCCCAGTAATTCAATAGCATGGTCTCCTCATTGTATCTTAATGGCTAGAAAATGAGTATTATGCTGAGTTAATTATGATATTCCTCATGTGGCTTCACCTTTAATTGAGGCCACCGTCGCTGTATACCCCTACGGCACAGGCCAGCATCTGATTGGCATCCCTGTTCTTACACTGCAGAGCCTTCGAAATCTATTAACCTTTCTGGAAATGCATTTCATCACCTATAAAAAGAGCAGCTCAGCAGTGTGTCTAAAAGTGACGCACGTGTCAGCGCGGCGTGCCTGGGGACAGTTTATTTAATTTATTTCTTTCGTATTGAGGGAGGGTTTTGTTTCATTTCACCACATCCAATCCTCTCCAACAGTATGAATTATAACCAGAAATGTGTCTCTAAATTAGATAGCTAATAAAAAAATCTGTCAATAGACCGATGCTCTGGGTATTTTGTGATGAAAGGATTTGCGTTTTAAGAGGAATATAAAAATGTAAAGCTTGACACAGAGCCAAGTCATATTTTGACACAAACTTCAGTAGTTTTTCATTTATCTTCAGGCTTTCGACACAGACTAGATGCATCCTGTAATGTTTCATGTCATTCTGCCACTTTTGAGTGGATATCTGAGTCTCAGCAAGGCTGGGCTGCTCCTCTCGTTGCTTTGCAGGCCATGGTGACTCATTGCTTGGCGTTGCTGTACCCCTGGTTCCAATCTAGCCCCGGTTTCTGCTCCCAGTTTGAAGACATGCAGTTCTTTTAAACTGGTGACTCCATGTTTCCCTTTGTGTGTAAGAGCCCCTCAACGGGACGGCACCAGGTCCACAGAATATTTCCCTGCCCGCTTCCCAGGATGAACTCTGCCACCCCGTGGCCCACACCAAAGGAGCGGATGTTGAAAGATAGTCTCGCGTGAATTCCGTGACTGTAACCCATGACAACGCGTGCTGCCGCTGCATGTGCTGCCTGTGCGCGCTCTTGATGCATTCTGAAAGCACAGCATCTCGGGGATTTGCTCTTGTTGGAAGTGGACTTTAGAAAATAAAAAATTACAGGATGTGAACGAATGTGACCCTTGCGTTTTCTGCAATTAAATGTATTCCGAACAAATACGTCCGTTCCTCGTAAAATTACAGTATACTGTTACAAAAATTATACAGCAGTGTGGAATAACATGTATGCATGTCTTGCAAAGCCTGACGGCAGTTCACCCATCTCGTTCATTATGTCATGTTTTAGCAGTCATGTCTGTCACAGCATCAGGTTTAATCCAAAAGGTCCTTAAATGAATGACAACAAAATAAAACCAGATGAAATTTGGTATCATGTATCTTAGGTACAGTATCCTGCCCTTTTAATTGCATATTAGAACTTTAGTTATGGAGCCAACATATACCATCCATGAAATATCCTTTTCGAATGCTACATATAGCTCAGAGCACGCCCTGATTATGAGGTTTGGGGCATGAAATGTACCAGGAAACAATAGGTTTAATCTTTGACGAGGTCCCTTTAGTCACTGCGAATTATGCTTAATGAAAAATGTGATGGTTGGTAAGTGGTCATGCAGGATTGGGTCAGCTAGCCACACTAAAGAAGTACCCTCACAATCTGAGAAGAGATGTGTGAGAAATGCAATCATGATAAAATGATTCAGATTAAACCAAGTCTAAATTTCGGCTTTAAATGAGGTGACGTTTATATGCGTTGCAGTCCAAGATCAGGACTGATTATGCTTTGAAAGGCCATCGCCAGACTGTTACTGTGTGTCGATCTTCATAAGCATGTACTGTCATCACAATGGACTAATCTTCTGATATCAAATAAAAACCCGCATTTCATATTACCTATATTAAATACTGAAGCCACATGATGCTAAAGCTAATTAAAATAAGAGATGATGAGACTGCCCATGCTGCAGGTGGCGAGAAGCCCATTTTCCACTGGGTCTGGGAGTCCCTGGCCAGTGCGTTTGGCGTTATGCTGCACTTCTGGGGCCGAGGACCCAGCGTTCCTGTAAAAACACAACTGAAAATAGCTTTCAGGGAACGGGTAAATTATTTTGCCCACTGTTTCCGTGACCATGAAATGCTTATTTAAACTCATGCCGACTTTCCAAACTGCTTATGTCTCTGTAGCGATGAGCAAAGCGGCTTTGGTGCATTTCAACAGGACAATACAGTAAACATTCTCCAAACGATGTAATGTTTGTATAGCATCCTGTTCACAAAACAGAGGAGCCAGCCCGTAGTCCCATTAGTTACCAAGACAAACACAGTCAGCATGGGCACTGGATAGCAGCAGACTTTCATTGTCAGGGACACACAGTATACTCTGCTATAGTCAGTCAGACAGCTCCTCACTGTCAGGTCCTCGGCAGTTAAGGCTATTGATGTCACTGTACAATGCCAATTAGCCTAGCCACACTGCTAGCACTCCAGCAGACAGGCGTGTAAGCATGTGCCTGGAGAGCTCTCCCGCGCCATTAGCCCCCCTGACCTCCAAGGGGTCGGGTGCGAGTTACACGCCGTCACACCTCCCTCTCAGCCTCTCAGCCGCGTGCCATTAATTACATTAAAGTGACGATTCAATTAACGGCGGGAGACGAGGACCAACTGGCAAGACTGTAAAGCCCCATAAGGAAGAACTTTACACCACTGCAGAGTGGAACTTATCCAACACCAGATGACAATATTTTCACCACTTCAAAATAAAGCAGAGCAAAGAAAAAACAAAACAAACTGCTATGAGATACGGTCAGTCCCCAGTGATAACAAGTTCTTCAGAAGCCAATCCTAAATCTTGTCAGTACCCAATTTTGTAGATTTTAATGGAGCTTTGTTAAAAGCTAGAGATTAAAAGCTGTCTTTAAACTCAGTCATATTATAGCCCCAAAGAACAATGCACTTATTTTCTGTAATAAGGAAGCCCCCATTTATGGCTGTCCAGCTATATGACAGACCAATCAGCCATAAGCTTTGTAGTAAATGCCCAGCTTAAGATGGTCTTGCATTAAGAGGGTCATGAAGTAAATGGTATTTGTATATGTGTACTTTGAAATACAAATAGGATGCCATTACTGCATCTACATTCTATACAAAATCCATCCATCCATTTTCTATTTTACTTATTAGGTAAAGAGAGCCTAAAAGGATACAGGCGGTCCGCGGATTAAGAACTTCCGACTTACAGACAACATGTACTTACAGACTGCCATAAAGCCTATTATATTAAAAATTCAGGTTAAATACAATGGTCCGTAATAATGAAGGCACAAACTCATAAAAACACTGACCGGCTTCAGCGGTTCATCAGTTTAAGGTAGAGTACAGTACCCTACATAGTTACTTTAATTATTATTATTATTATTGTTGTTGTTGTTGTTGTTGTTGTTATTGTTGTCGTTATTATTATATACTGTATTCTTATTTTTCTGACTGACCAACAAATTTGACTTAAAGACAGACTTAGGGAAGTCGTTTGTAACTTGGGAACTGCCTGTACAGGGCAAAAGTTAGGGCATCCATTTGATAGGAAGCCAGTCCATCATAGGGCCCATACATGCACAAAGTCACACACTAAATACAACATAGAGACAGCAGTCTGCCTAACCGCACGCTGCTGGACTGCGTGGGGAATCCGCGGAGAACACGAAGGCATTTTCTTCAAAAGCACCAGCAATAATGCACAAAAGCTGTTCGCAGTTGGTGATGTGACTCACGCACAGCGCAGCACAAACAAGTGGCTGTGTAAAATTGCAAGAAGTATCTTCCCAGTGTCACTCTACAGAGCAATAATTCCCTGAGACGACACGTCTGCTGCTTTGGCTTCCCCATCCAAATGAAAAGGCCAAAGGAGCTGCATGGAGCCAATACCCTTCCTTTGATTTAACATCTGTGCACAACCCCTTGCTAGATTTCTCCCCCTTTCATTGAATGTAGTATTCTACTACATATTCTACTATCTGACTATGTGGCTGAAAAAATTTGGGGGAGGGGTTCAAACCCGTTATTTTACAACTGGTGCACACTCCACCTGTAAGGTTCCCTATTTGTGACTGGCTTGCGAAGTGCTTTTTAATTGGTGGTGTGCTTGGGCCGTGACTATGGCCAGGACTTGGTCACTCCAACTCAAAGTAAGCGTCAATGAAACTCAATGATAAAGTAATTTTCAATGAAGGCAAATCATGTTCCATCGGCCCCATTTCAGCACCAATGTACCCCTACCCAACATGAAATATTTTCCCCCTACCTGCAATTGTTTGTCAGTCTGCAACACACACACACACACACACACACACACACACACGCACACACACACACACGTTTGTATTCATATCTTCTCCATTCAATTCTATGGGCAAAACTCTAATCCCAACTATGCCAACCTTAACCCTTACCCAACCCTAACCTTAACCATAAGTAACCAAACAATATACAAGTCTTTTGGAATTTTTAGTTTTTTGATTGCAATCACAGATTTTTCTAAAATTGAGTTTCCCCTTGTGGGGACCAAAAAATGGTCCCCATAATGTCAAAATAGCAGGTTTTTATCACATGCCCACATACACACACACACATGCACACACTCATAAATATTACCATTTGTGGTTAATTCATAAAAGACAATGACTATGATATATGATTATAGATATATATATAATGGTATAAACGTGATATAAGTGGGTGGCACTGTTCCCCCATACCTCCAGCCCCTGGTGTGCGCATTTGTTCCCCCCATACTGTGCAGGCTTTTTTCTGTCTTGTACTTTGCTTATTTGGCGTCTCTAAAGTGCCCATAGAGTGCTTGTTTGCTTGTGTGCCCTGTGATGGACAGGCGTTGTGCCTAAGGTGTCCCCTGCCTGTGCTACTGTTGCCTGAAATGGGCCCCAGCCCTGACCAGATCGAGTGTATGGATCTAGTCTATATGCTGTAGTTATACACACCAGACTTAGAAGCACAACATTGCATTAGTCTTGTTGTGAAAATGATTGGGTGCGTTAGATTCTGCACGTGACAGCATGAGGGCACGGCTGTCCCTGTATGCGCATATGTGTGCATAAGCTGGCCAACTGTGTATGTAGGAACAAAAAAGTAACTTTACTGAGCCTATTGAAGTGGACTAGATGAGAAATTATATTAAGAATTATTTTAATATATGGGGAAGCTTGAGTGGATGAAATGAACTTTTATTCTGCATTAATGGCTCATTTACCTTTTTCTTTATAACACAATTTAAAATGTACTTAATCTGTATTATGAACTTTAATGCTTTTGTTGTCCACATTCACCATTTGAAACCTTTGTCCTGGTGTCATGTGTGTGTTAGTGTTGAAAGATGGATGGATGGATGGAGGGATGGGTGGCTAGATGGATGGAAGGATGGATGCCTGAACTGATTTATAATATTTATTAAATTTAAATTTACACTATTTTTGAATTACTATCTATTCATCTTTCATAACTATTTAGCCACTAAAGGGCCATGGTGACCCTGCAGCTTATACCAAGAAGCCCAAAGGCAGGGGACACACTGGATGGGATGCCAGACTTTTAACAAGTAATTTCTACCAATTTGCTATTTTTGTCCCGTTCACTCACCCCGCTTGTGGGACAGAGGTGGTACAGTCACCTAGCTGCTGTGAAATGAAACTCAGAGCTGTACTTGTGCTGCCTCACAGCACATTCCCTCGGCTCTCTTGTCACGCTCCGGCAAAGTGACACATCAGTGGCGTCGTCACACTTTCTCTCTCGGAATGGAGTTGATGTGTTTTACGGCTTGAGTGAGAATTTTCAGCTCATCTCTGCCAGAGCAAAGTAGCTTTGGAGCACCTGTAACAGCCAGAGACGTGGGAGGATTAACCTGTCAGTCTGAGCTTCGGAGGCGTCTGTTCCGTGGCCACAACTCGAAACGAGATGAGCCTGCACCTCCTTCGTGGGGCCTTATCAAATATAGGAGGCTAGTTACACTTGCCACTGGTGGTATTGCAGCAGATTTTTAGAAAAAAAAATACAGGTGTGTTGTATGCATTAGCATAGCATGGTGACTGCATGCATTAGCATAGCATGGTGGTTGTATGCATTAGCATAGCATGGTGACTGCATGCATTGGCATAGCATGGTGGTTGTGTGCATTAGCATAGTATGGTGGTTAGTACTACAGCCTCATGCTTCTACATTCATGAGATCGAATATCACGCACTGCTTTGTGATTTTTGCATTTGCATGACCTCCCAGTGTTTTTGTGCGTTGCCTTCCACGGTCCAAAACAGGTGGTTAGGTGACTAAATTACCCATAATGCTTCAGTGTGATGGACTGGCATCCTGTCCACCCTGGCTCATGTCCTGTGTATTGATAAGCTCCATGATCACCATGAATCTGTACCGATGATCTCTTGTGGATTGTATGTGTTACAGGCAATTTTTTATGGTGGTTTAATTTCCCTTAGTGCCGTCTTCATGTGATGTGTTGGGATACCATTTTCCAGAGCCCAATGAAATGATATAAACTGATGGTGCACACACGATGGATAGGAAATGTTTGCCCACAGTAGTGAAAAACGGATCGGTGCTTTTAATTTGACACGATAAGGAGAAGAGGCACAGATGGTCGAAATTTAAATGAAGCGTCAGAGTATGAAACTCAGCATAATGAAATTAAGCTGGGTGCAGAGAAGGGGCAGTCAGAAGAACTTCAGACTGGAATCCAGTCAAACTTGCACTTACAGCTAACCGCTAACTTCAGCTACATTCAGTCAGAGGAAATATTGAATCCTTCTCATTTTTTCTGTCATTTTAAAAGTGGGGAAAATTTGCCCAAGTCCCTAAATAAATTAATAAAGAGAACAAGATGACTGAATATCAGAGTAGGAGAAAGGTGACAGAATGCGCATCCCCAGGCAGTGTGTCACTGAGCCTTTGTATCAGGCATATCGTAGGTCAGCTCACAGCTGACGGGGTGGGGGGGTGTTCATGCTGCCAGCAGTTACCGAGATCAGTGAAGACACCTGACATGATTAATATGCATCGGAACAGGGCTGGACCCTCCATCTGGTGTACCAGACATTTTCCCAGTGGGCCGATAGGTATGTGGACTGGTAAAATGTACAGTGGGGCACCCCTCATCCACAGTTTCAGCGGCACACAGGAGAACAATTCAAAAACAGGGCTGAAGTCAATGGGTCAGAACATGTTGAGGTTGGCAGAGATGTGGCTGGTACGTGTTGGCACTGTCCGCAATGTTCATTTACAGTGTCCACAGGTGGCCCTCAGCTACAGAGGAGCTGCTCTCCTCACGCTTCTGTGGGAGGTGCTGAAGACCAATGGAACGTAAAAAGCAGTGATGAAAGTGATAAACTACATCCCCAAAGCCATTAGAAGGACACAATTATGATTCTGCTAAGCAGATGTGGGACTTCCAGCCTACAGCACAGACAGAGCAACAGAGACTGAGCAGCAGAAACTGAGCAGCAGAAACTGAGCAGCGGAGACTGATCTGCACAGAGCACCTGCAAACTCTGCAAATGAAGAAATGTAAATCTACCCTGGTTCGAAAGACAAGGTTTGACAGGATACCGGATCCCTGCCTCTCCTTTGATAATGACACCTCTCTCAGGAGAGCCATTCAGCCCATTTGTCATCATACTTTGAAGCTTGCATTTTCTCAGAACTTTTTGGCTTGAAGTTGCTTTAGAATATCACGGAAAGAATCTGTAATCTGCAGTCTTTCCTACAACCTAACTTTGTAGAACTAGATGCACCATAATAGGGCCAAATTCAACAAGATCGCAAGCTGAGAGTGACGTTCCTAAAACCTGACACCCACCATCTGACAGCATCTGCTAATAACATAATCTTGTGACAATATAACAGGCATTTTTTTCTTCTAAAACTGCCTGTAATGACATTATTGCAGTTTTGAAGTGGTTACTCACCCCTCAGGCTGTGGGAGACGGTAACAAAGTTGAACTGATCCTTCATCTCAAATACGTTGTAATCTGAGCGTAAGTGTCAGGAAGGGAAAGCTGATTAGAAGACACTGCGTTTCCTGCCTTGCGTCCTGTGTTTCCTGGGATAGGCTCCAGACCCCCCTGCGACCTCGTACTGGATAGGAAGTTGGCAAATGGATGGATGGACATTAAAAATGCAAGCTTTATATGGCCAAATGTTCCCGCTTTGTCTAATTACTGACTACCATGTAAGGCAATAGTAATACTAGCAACCTAGACTTTTTGCTATCACATACGTTCATAATTGCTTATCCAGTACAGGTTGAAGCAAGACTGGAGCCTGTCCCAGAATTCACAGGGCATGAGATGGGACACAGTAACACGCTGTAGGCGAAAATCCACATGAACACATGGTGAACATGCACCCCTGCGTGCCCAAGGGACAGAGGCAGGATCGGAGGCATGAAGCTATGGAGATGCCCTGCACGAGGAATTTACCGAGACATGTGGTTGATGTTGATGTTCGTTCCAGTTGCACGACTTGAAAAAAATGAGCTTAATTCCTACTACAATAAATCAGAGCAAAACTGTATGGGGTGCTGTACCAATGTTGCCATGACAACTACTGAACATTTTCCCCCAGCTAATGTTTGTGTGTTAGTTCAGGTTAAGGCTGTGTGCTGCTCCGAGGTACCTGGGCATTGATCTCCAGAGCGTCGGTGCTGATCTATATTTATATGCAGTATGTATAATAAACCTCCAGGGGCCGGGAAGGCAGCAGCGAGGCACTTAGGCCATTTACTGCAGGCAGCAACTGCAATAATCACTGCTGAATATGACACATCGTTGCAGGGTTGGTCTGGCCATCTGGTATATGCCCGGCATGCTCCCCGAGGGCCGGCAGGGCTGTGGGCCGCCAGAATGCCAGTCCAGGCCTGCATCATTCACTATGTTAATACCTCTATCCTTACACACTCAAAAAGATAGCTCACATTTACAGGTAACACACTCAAATTATGAATTTTTTACATGTACTATTTAACTTAAAATGGATTAGGAAAGGCCACATTGTTTCTGGTAGGCATGAGAATATTGCTGGGGTTGAGGGAGATGCAGAGCAGCCTGGGAGACAGGGAGCCGGGGCGCGACCGACATGCGCAGACCTTGCATCTGTTATATCAGTCAGCACTTTCCTAAAGGCCTTATGCCGCATGCGGGAATGGTACGTGCCGTCTGCGCAGGCCCTGCATGTGTTGTATCAGTCAGCACTTTTGTAAAGGCCTTATGCCGCCTGCAGGAATGGTGCACACCATCTGCGCAGACCCTGCATGTGTCGTATCAGTCAGCACTTTCGTAAAGGCCTTATGCCGCATGCAGGAATGCTGCACGCCGTCTGCGCAGACCCTGCATGTGTCGTATCAGTCAGCACTTTCGTAAAGGCCTTATGCCGCATGCGGGAATGGTACGTGCCGTCTGCGCAGACCCTGCATGTGTTGTATCAGTCAGCACTTTCGTAAAGGCCTTATGCCGCATGCAGGAATGGTGCACACCATCTGCGCAGACCCTGCATGTGTTGTATCAGTCAGCACTTTCGTAAAGGCCTTATGCCGCATGCAGGAATGGTACATGCCGTCTGCGCAGACCCTGCATGTGTCATATCAGTCAGCACTTTCGTAAAGGCCTTATGCCGCATGCAGGAATGGTACATGCCGTCTGCGCAGACCCTGCATGTGTTGTATCAGTCAGCACTTTCGTTAAGACCTTATGCCGCATGCAGGAATGGTACACACCATCTGTGCAGACTGCAGGCATCCACTTCTGCAGCTTTTTTCCCAGAATATTCCGTTTACTTCGACTCCTGCCATAGTAATGAGAGACAATGTTACACTATACAGTACATCTGTACATCTGCTTAAACAACCTGTTTTGAGTCATTGTATTTAAAATACATGCAGAGTACTGCCTTTTAAATAACAGCACCACAGCTTAAGGTGAGGGGGACTGAACGCTCTCTCTATTCACACATCTGGCACAGAAAGTGTTAAGCGCTGTCTAATTGTAGATGCAATACTGCAACTACGCTGGTGTGGTTGTCATGGAAACATCTCACCAGCTGTGCCCCCCCCCCCCATCCAATCTATTCATCCCAGTGATTTGTTTGCTGATTTAAAGCTCTGAGATGTTGGGGGGGTAGGGTAGGAGCTGTCCTTGTCAAAGGAGGACATCTCGATCCTTACCAGCGTGTGCTCGAGGGAGCAGGACGCGGTGCTGATCCTCATCTGTTGGATTCTGCCTGCCACTTTCCTATAAGACTGGGGACATGAAGGTCGCAGCGGCCAAGCTGTGGCAGGGGCACGGTAGCTTTCAGTCTGCTGCAGGCTAGCAGAGCCAGGGGTCAAGGTGTCCCCCTCGTCAATGGGGCCCCGGGTTCAGATCCCAGGGGTGACAGCCCCTAATCTCATTTGTGTCAGCCCTATATTACGGACAACACTGGTGTAATAGTTCAGGTCAGGTACTGCAGTGCCTGGGGAGGACCAACAACTGTAACCTTATAGCAGAATGGATGTTACAATAGACCTGAGTTACGCATCAAGCAGCTTCATTTTATAATGCTTGTAAAGCACAGTCAAGAAACACAATCTGAAATACCACTTCCAGTCCTTCTCAACTGGATGGACATTGAATTAACAATGTTATATCTTTAGTTTATTAAGTTTAATCCAAGTGAACCCAATTGATAAATAAGACATATTTTGCTGTAATGATGGGAAATACAATGAGACATAAAATAACACTTAAATAACACCTTAAAAACTAAACCATTTAGCTGCATAAAAAGGAATTACATATTCACAATGGAATTCACCCTTTGTGCTGCCCTTTGCTAAGAAATGTATGCAAATCCTGAGAGTAACACTGCCCCAGGGAAAAATACGCTCTACTAATACACATGTGCAGTATAGTGTTTCTGAGTAATAGTAATACCTACAACATCTCATTCATTAGCTGCTGCTGAAGTCCTCAGGATTTGCCTTTGCTGCCAACAAGCAGCACCTCCTCATTAAAGCTGAGAGGCGTTTTGCCAGCAGTAAGCCAGCTCCTGGCTGTCCTTAGCGGATGTGAAAATGAAGTTGTAGTGCGACACTGCGCTCCTGCACCGCACCCAGGCAGGCTCAGTGTCACCTAAATCTCTCTGGGTGCCTCGACGGCATCCTCGGCCGGATCAAACACGCAACATCTGCATGAGACTGGCGACAGGTGGGGTCCATCCTCCTCAGCAGACCTCTGCGAATTAGAGAGCAAAAGGGGGATTCCATTAAGGCTTAACTGTTTAAAGAGCCGGTTAAATGACACAAACTGGACAGAGACCTTGTCCCCTTCGATTTAGATTAGACCCCCCCCCCCACCACCTCTACCAGAAGAGTGTTCTTTCATGTCTCACAAACCATCAATTGGCTTTTTTTTCTCTGAAGACCTTTTTTGGGGGGTGGGGGGGTTGTTCTGGAGAGATTTCTTTTTAATCTCCAAAGGCATCGGTGGCCTGGTATCTGCTTGTTAACCCTTTATTTGCTCCCTGGCCAGATCTGAGCTATTCATGCATCCTTCATTCCCGCTCTTTCAATTAGACGGCTCCATCATCCAGAAGATCAAAAGGCCCTTTTGCACAGCAGCTTCAGCAGTGCACTGTAATTATCTGCTGTCCCTTCCTGCTGACACATCAGGCATCATTAATATGGAGTGTAAAACCAGGCAAACGGCAATCATTCTGCAGTTTCACACCTTTCCTGTTCGTTTTGCTTAACGTTGACAGATGCTCTAGTCATTCATGAATTCAACTACAATATCAATTTTCCTTTGTCTACCTAATGTAAACTTTGCTCATAATGACCTGTGCACTTTTCATATAATTTCAAGAGCTTCAAAGTCCTAAAAATGTCAATAATACTTTTTTTTTTTTTTTTTACAAAACTCAAATATATAGGTATATATAGGTACATAGGTACACTGCAGAAGTATATTTCACTTAGGACAATAATTATTATTCATGAATTGACCATTCCTCTTCCTCTAACTTTAGAAGTTAGTGTTTTAAAAAGTGTTTGAAAAGTTAAGATTTAACACCTATATGGAGGGCTGGATTAAAGTAAACACCGTGTTTTTATTGCCAAAATGTCAATATTTTAATGAAATGTTAAAATCTGCCATTATTTTATTCTTATATCAACAAAAGAGCAAAAGAAGCACAAGTATTTTCTGTTTACGCTGCTCCGGGGCTGTTTTTACAGACACAGCTGTGGTCTGATATCAGGCGATGTGATGGTGGCAATTATTTCCCAGTAACGTGTCACACTGACTCACGGTGACAGCTGCTGTCTGTGCAGCCACGACTCTGAAGGGAGAATGATCGCAGAAATGCTCAGTATGGCTGAAACCGCCGTGCGGTGCTGCATTGGCGGTCAGCATCCATCGGCGGACAAGAGCAGTAATCGGCCCGGGAGCTCAGATCAAGGATAATTACCGCTTTTCATAGAACAGAATGCAACGCTTTTAAAATATAACAGCAAAAGCTTGGGAATAACTGAGTCTTCTGTGAGCAACTGGGACACTCCTACCTGAGCGCCATGCTTATGAAGATCTATTTAAAAAATGACCCAATTACACTGCTTTGATATTCTAGCTGTTTTAAGGCACTTGGAGTCACCTAATATCACTTGATATCAGACACACCCGCATCTGTTAAAACACCCCCAGAGCAGAGTACACAGAAAATCCTTGTAGGTATTGTACTGTCTTGCTGGTCTTTTCAATGTTTTATTAAAATATTAACCCTATGACCATAAAAATATTCTCTTTTCCTTAAACTAGGCCTCCACTATGGAGCAAATTTTTTTAATTCTTAAAAATACTACGCTGTGAACTTAGAGTAATGGTTACATTAATTACGAGTGCAATTAAATAGCTCCAATGGCAGAGATATTAATTATAATGTTCCATTCATATCTTCCCACTTCATTTTATTAATCACTGCCCTTTGTTCTTTGTCCCCCAAAATTCTTGCCTTTAAATGAGACCGTTCTTACTTATTAGTTTTATTTGACATGATTTACATGCCAAAACACAGAGGGTGTTGCAAAGCATTTCAATTAGACAGGCAAATAATAGCCTTAACAAAGCAAAGCAATACACATCCTTTATCTAATTACCAAATCAAATTGACTCTGTCCAGCTCCTCCTATTCCTAGGAAGAGAGTTACTTGAGCCAATTCACACATGTAGATACGGCTACGACTCCGTTCCATTTTCAGCTGGACGCTTTGTGAGTAGCAAAACAAAATGTAAATATGGAGTGAGCCCGCAGGGGGCAGTCCTCTAAGCCACGCAGTAATGATCAATCCTTCCGATGCAGGTAGCGGGGGTTGGATGGCATAGTGTTTCCCCTCCTGGTCCCCGGGGACCCCCAGTAAGTCTATGTTTTTGCTCCCTCCCAGCTCTCTGCCAGTCAGTCCACATTTTTGCTCCCTTCCAGCAGGAGTTGGGAGGGAGCAAAAAAGTGGACCATCTGTGGGTCCCCGAGGACCAGGTCGGGAAACACCAGTATAGTCGGCAGTGATGGAGAGAACAGGCTTGACCTTCCTGAGCTACAGGTGTGTGCTGGTATTAATGAACCTCATGTCGGAGACGAGCGCTCTCTCAGCATCCTTTCCTGGGGGGGATGGGGGGTGCAGCTCGCAGGCTCTTGCATAATTCATCCCCCTGTCGCTCCACCTGTGACTGCCCCCCACTTTTTTGCCCCTCAGCCCAACTGCTTCTTAAATATGTAACAGCTTGTTGTGGGGTGGCAGGGAAACCAGCGACCCAGCTAGTCGGCCTGGCCAGCTGGCGCTGGTTTCACTGGGCTCTGCTCCCCTTGTGGCTATACAGATCGTGGCTGCAGGCCAGAGCAGCATACAGGATAAATAGAATGAGACGTTGGATCTCAGCATGGACGTTTCCGGCACAGTGTCATGTTAGCCCCGAGCGACTGAGAGTCCGTTTATAAAATGCTTATGGATCCTGGAATAAACAGGTTTTGCGCAGAAAACTGAAAACTATCAAAAAGATTCACAATTATTTTTCAAGCTGTTAAAGATGAGGTTTTTTATATATGGTAAATATAAGCAAAGCGTTTGTACGTTATTTGATCACTATTGACTTTATTTTGAAAACTTGCTGCCACAATATTTTTTGATTTATTTTCCAATATATGCAATATCTGTACGACTCTTTGAGAAATTATTACATCAACCCTTGGGCTGACAGATATATCGTTTCAGTATCGTCATCGGGATGTGCGCACACGCAGTAATCACGTTGCATTTGTCGACGCTGCATTCTGTTTGCTTTCTGACAACACCACCAACACACTCTGTTGGTTGATAAAAAAAGTTCAATTTGCCGATGTTTATTTC
Source organism: Mormyrus iriodes (assembly GCA_011763525.2). Classification (NCBI taxonomy): domain Eukaryota; kingdom Metazoa; phylum Chordata; class Actinopteri; order Osteoglossiformes; family Mormyridae; genus Mormyrus; species Mormyrus iriodes. The sequence continues at coordinate 4,640,889 of JAAGVU020000025.1, forward strand.
AGGTAATTTCATCTCCTTTTCTGTTTTGTAAATATCACAATGTTACTAGCGGAAATGTCACATATCCAGGTGTGATATTGTGCAGCCCTAATCAACCCAAACCTTTTGTTTATGACTATCTTTATTTTTCAATACTATATTACATTGCGTACTAATCTTTTTTTCACTGTATAATTTATACTTTGTATCATCATCTTTTCATCTTGTCATTGTCTGCTACTAGAGAGACATTGGTAGTGGGGTGTACTTCACCTCTGTGAAATGAAAGAGCTCAATCCATCATTGTCTTTGTAATCTCTCTCTGTGACCGTTTATTAGTTTGAGCCCTTCATCTTTTGCCTGAAATGTGGTTTATTATAAAAAATTGATTGGTTTTCTTTCCCGGCGCTCCAGAGGAATGAGCGTAAATGTCATATTGTCTTTCTTGATTTTTTTTATCATTTGTGTGATACGCAACCCCTCCCCCCCCCCAACACCCCCACCACTTTCGGGCGGCTCTCCAGGTCTCAGCAGGAATAAGAGGCTCTTTGTGAGCAGAGAGTCAATGTGCAGCATTGTCCCCAGCTGTGGAAAACAGCTGCCCAGGCCGAGCTGCACTTCAGGGCGGCCGGAGGAGCCTCCGTGCACAAGCTGGGGGTTGGGATCCTGGCTGGGGGGTGGCTATGTCCTTTAAGTCCTGTTTTCTTGTTGCCAGTTCCCTCAGGTGACACAAAACCCCCCTGACTCATCCTCGGCTGCACTGACACTCATCCAGCGCACGTCTCCTCTGTCTCGGGCTGCTCTGGACCCCCTCTAGACACCAGAATCCTCACAGGACGTCTGCTATGCTGTTAGCGGTGGGCTACCACATCACCAGACAAACACAGCTCGCTCACATCGCTGCGCCTGTGCCGCGTGCAAGCATCCTTCCACATTCTATATAACCGTACGACCTGCAATTTACAAGAATAATAGTTAAAACACACGTGTACCCCGTGTACGCAGTGCGTACCCACTGTACGCACAGTGCTGCCTTTGTCCAGAGTCAGCGCTTCTGGATCTCTCCAAGCAGGCCTTTCTGTCGCCGCTGCTCTGCAGTTCTTCAAACAATGACAAAGCTTAAGCCTGATAAATCATGTTACGTGGCTGCAGACAAGTCACACCAATACCATGTCAAAATATTAGGGTTAGGTATCCATCATCAGCCTGAGGATTATGGGTAAGCCACCCTGTAGCAGTGAGGCGCCATGACTCGCGAGATTCGCTCAGTACAAGCCACAGACAGGATCACCAGGGCATCCCTCATGCCATCGGTCCAGAACCTTCTTTTATTTTATCACTTATTGGACGCTTTTACCCAGACAGATATACTGATACATCTACATGTATTTACATGCTGGGTCATTAACTGAACCCTTCACTCTGGAGAAAAGAGTCAGCTACATAAATGAACATAAGCGTTAACAGAGCAGTTAAGCATCTTGGCTCAGCTGTTCAGTGGTGAGGTTCTCCTCAGATATCTGTGCAGACTGGGCCCCACCGAAAAGCTCCGGCCTTGTCCTGACATAGCAGAGCAGCAACATGGAGGAGGAATCATTGATAGATCCACGTTAACTCAAACAGACATCGTCCATCTGCTGGAATGTGCCCCCTGTGGTGGTACGGTGCATAATTAAGCTCACTTTTGAAGAAAACATTTGCATAAGTGCACAAAAGAATGCTGTTCCCTGAGCGGGCCAAGGACTGGTCCAGGCAAAAAAAAATCAAAATACACTGCACTCACCCAGCTGCTGGGTCACCCACGCATCCAACAAGCCGGTGACTCCATGCAGCGCTGCCTGGCACCTTGCCAAAAATCCCTCTCCCCCACTGATTCTGCTCCCCCCAAGGCTCTGCAAAAAACACTGGAGCCTTCTTTGCCTGCCCCCCCCTCAGTAATTAACAAACGCTGCGATTGAGCCTACAAAAAAAGTACAAAAATGAGGAAGTGGTGCCTGTAAGACACAGGAAGCGGTTTGACATGCGCCCATAAATATTTTCTCATTAATGATGTTGTCTTTCACATTTTTGAAATGTATTTTGATACAATGGATTTATAGATTTACCCTCAACTGCCCTCAACTATTAATAGCAATGCAAAAGCAATTTAAAGGCTTTATCATAAGATCCAAGATCCAAATGAGAAAAACAGATTTACCTATTAGGATATGAACATGTGTGTGATTCGACCTGCCAAGCAACATAGAAACATCTGACTGGTCAAAGGCTTGTGGTTTAAAAACGTAAGAAAAAAAATCCATCCATCGTTCAAGGCCATTAATTTGGAACCCAGTCATGACCTAAGCCTAAATGTAAAATATACCATTAAAAGGGTTGACAACACCAATATTTCATATTTTGCACAAAAAATGACACTATGTAATGAAGCTTTACATTTTTTTATTATAGGTTGTCACAGAGCACAGGTGCTGCATAAAAATGAAATCCCCCACCCAGCCTCCTCCATAAAAATCCACACACAAACAGTCACAGACTGGCACACATCTGCTAGTGGCTGAATACGCCACCACAGCGCTGCTCTGCTGGCGACGTCTCCCAGTGCATCACCATCACCCCCCCTTTCCTAGGACGCTCGCGTTCACAATGAAGAGATAATTAAAGAGATGTTGCTTGCATGAATCACCCACCTTTCAGCAGCAAACTGGGAAGGATGGGGGGGGGCACGGAATAAGGAGTAAACACTTCCACATTCTCCCTGAAAGGGCTCGTCTGCACCCAACACAGCCCTTTCGTGTCTGTCTCCTACTCCTTCATTACTTGAGAGCGATTTCATTCCGTGCTGCTGTGTACACAGAGCGTTACATCACCAGAGGAAAATGAGGGGGTCTTTCACCTACATCTGTGTGATACCCTCTGAGGGAAGCCGGCCAGGGGGTATCACCAACAAGAGACTAGAATGCATGAAACCTTCCCTGTCTGAATTGGCTACATTCATGCAGTCTATTAGATCAAGGCTTTAGTTGCCTTGATCCATAAGTGGTAGGAATTTTGATATAGTTATTCATAAATGGCAAAGACTATATATAGATAATATATGTAGTGTGTATAGTATGCATATGCGCACTATATATACTGTAACTAAATAAATAAATGCACTCAGTGGCCGCATCTTATGGCGCTTTCCCACCGCAACAGGTACCATACTTTTCGTACTTGAAGAAAGTGCCTAAAATGCGGAAGTTCAAGGTGTTGGTTTTCCATTGACACAAAAACTGATATCGGTGCCGAATGACATCACAACACTAGGCGGGGCATTTTGTACTGAATCCGAAAATGGCTGTAGTATATTATAGTGCTGGACGATGTGCGATATTAATACCAAGATCTCATGTCATGTACATGCAATTCTCACATCGCAAGGACTGCGATAGTCAGCTAAGTTGAGATCAGGCTTTGTCATATTGTCATGCTGTCTGGGCACATAGTCTGCCTCTGAAAAGCGCCCTAGATGCACCTAGCTAGTACCGGCTGGATCCGTCTAGGATGTAACCACTTGAATAGGAGATGTGCTGCATGTTCAGAGAAGCCTTTCTGTACACCACTACTGTACTGGCCTGTTACTTTGGCACTGGTGTCCTTCCTGTTAGCTTTAATGAGTCTGGCTGTTCTTGCCTAGCCTCTCTCATTAACAAGGCATTTTCATGAGTAGCAATGCCACCGACTGGGTGTTTTTTCTCTCACCATTCACCATTTCACCGTTCTCTCTAATCTCTAGACACGACAGTGCATGAAAGTCCCGGGAAGGTGGCCATTTCGGAGATTCTGAAACCACCATGTCTGGCACCAACAATTACTCCACATTAAAAATGTCATTTGAATAGATAATGCATCTTAGTAATTAGCTATTTATTTAGCAAACAAGCTTGGGCTCAGGGCTGCCCCACCCCTTTGGAGAAGTTGCAGTTAAGAGCCTGACAGTGATATGATTACCTGAGAGACTGCAGGATTTGAACCCACAACATTTTAGGTTTAATTTAAGAGCAGATCCCTAACCAACAGCGTCACACCACTATACTAACACTTAGCTGTATCGTAACTAAACCTCCTGACCCCTTCTGATGCTGTATGTTTAAAGTTGCAGCCAAATGATTGGCTGTTTGGAAGAGCAGGCTGTTAGCATTAGCAAGCAGGTGTACATAATTAAACAGCCGCTAAGTGTACACTCATACTGAGTATTAGGAACATTCAGTGGGGTAATTTATATATGTACCCCCCATAAACATTATTAAAGTCAACATTCAGCCTTAAGAGCATGTCAATCAAATGAATGCTATTTTATTATTGTTATTATCGTCATCATCAATAATAATAATAATAATAATAATAATAATAACAATAATAATAATGCATACATTTACATGCATATGGAACATCTAATTCGCTTGTTAAAGTTAATAAGTGTATCCTGCTCCGTGTGTGTGGAGTTTGCATGTTCTCCCCGTGTCATCGTGGGGTTTCCTCCAGGTACTCTGGTTTCCCCCCACAGTCCAAAAATATGTTGAGGTGAATCGCAGTTGCCGAATGCTGCATGTGACCCACTGGCGCCCCATCCTGGGTTGTTCCCTGCCTTGCACCTGTAGCTTCTGGGATGGGCTCTGGACCCCTGCACCCCTGCACAGGACAAGGGGGTATAGAAGATGGATGATGATATAAATTTTGTCCCTCCTAAGTGCTAAGTAATGCATGGGACATTACCCTCACCACATGACACTGGGGAACCTGAAGTGAGGTCTGGAAATAAACCAGCATGTGTCGCTAAAGCAACTCCAAACCAAAGCCCGTTTGTCCTTGGCCCAGTTAAAGGTACCGTCTCCATCCTTGCAGACCAATGGCCAGAGTTCACTGGCGGGACAGGCTCTGTGCCCTCGGCGGCCAGCAGTGTGTCACAGCGGTGGGATGCTAATCCGCTACGGAACGCACGCCAGCTTTGTGCTCTCCGGAAACGCCGTCGGTTGAGCGTTTAGACGTCCATGGCGTGGGGATGCGAAGGAGCCAGGCTGCCGCCCCCCTGCTTTTGCTCCCATGCTCACGGAGAGCAGATCAGGGTATTTCATGCTCCGCCTCCCCCCCGCTTCCTGCCACGCACATCTGGCCTCCATTAACAGCTGCTCTGGCTCAGGCAAAGTTGGACCAGCCATAGCCATGGGGGGGGGGTTGTGAATATGAGCCATGCATAGCCCCCCCCCCCCATAAAAGGCCCTAATGTGCTCTGAATTTGGTACGCCTCTACTGCAAGAGGACAGACTGACAGTCACATACGCCTGCGCCCATGTCACCCCCCCACCCTGAGTGGGGGAGACGGCGGCCTTTGAAAGGGGCGTCCCTTGAAAGCATATTGTCAGGAGGCCTGTCCTGCAGTGACCCCCCTCCCTCAGTCCTGGCCCTTCGTTATAATGAGCTGGTGTAATGGCACCACACCACCTGGCGGTGGCCTAATTAACTAGCCGTACATGTATCCATCAGCCAGCTGCCCCCATCTCAGGGCTCCTGATGGCCTGGTACAGCCGCAGCAAAGAGACCAGGCTTATCTAATGTGTTTACTTGAGAGATGGACCCTAAAAAAATATGACTCTATAGATTTTAACTCTTTTCAGCTATTTCAAAATGAGGCTCAATCAGTGGTCTTCAAACCACATGTTGAGGTAAAGATGTTTCCAATAGAACGTTTGCTTCTGTTCACCATCAGTGCTTGGCTGAGCTTCCGGTTTGATGAATTACCCCACAAACCGAAACCATCCATACTATTAATCATAACCACTTATGTCTGTTTTTGCTCGTTGTTTAACTCAGAAGCTCATTTTCAGCCATTAACGTGGATCTCATTTAATAAGTAATAAAAATGAGGCACAGGAAACTGAAAGTTTTCTCATTAATGAATATGACTGAGTATAGTAATAAGGAACAGGTAGGTATTTAGGCCTTGCTATGCGAGAAATTGTGAAAAATAAAGCATATATGTTCTGAGTTTCAGACTGGCTGGACTCAAATCTAATTTGAATATCAAGTTGGCCAAGTGGTAAAGGATGTGAACCACGTGTATATAACACAATCTGACAGAGATGGTTCGCGTTTTACTCCAGATATGAGAAGTATCAGATACATTCTGTGCCAATAACCACAATCAAATAGTCCATTTTCATATTTAAAGATCAGTGGCAGGCTATCACTAACACTGACTAATAACCCTGCTACTGATCAATTTCCATTTTACAGTCTGGTTACTCAAGACGATTTTTTACGCAGGATGACTACCAAGTCATACTTGTACTGCAACAATATTAATACAGTGCTCATTGGGACGCTTGCTTAATTCAGTAAAAATATTGCATATTTACAATCACTTTAGAAACAACCGGTAGTTTTAGGTAAAAACATTCATTTGAAGTCGTAAAAAATTGAAACCCAAGTTATAGTTCTAAAAGAGCTGTGAAAAAGTTCATTTACAAACAGTCTCACCAGGGGCTTTTTAATTAGTAACACCTTTGCAATAACACAAAACACCAAAGATTTTTACAGAATTAAGCATATGTCTCAAGACTTTCTGTACACTTCGTTACCTTCCCTTGGTATACGTGTAAATTTTGCTACCAGATGGTGCGGCTCATAGCTTATTATCAGTAGTAGCATGATTAGAGAAGCATGACAGTCTGTCCAAACAGCCCCCAGGCCCTAAACCTGGCACTACCAACACAGGCATTGCCAAATGGTCACCCAGTGAAGGCAAAAACCAAGGACCGCGATACCGCCTGCTCGCGCACCCATGAGAACAGCCACCACAGCCCCAGCACCACCTCAACATGTTCTAGACCTGCCTTCAAGAAAACGCATGTTTACTCAGAGCTCACGATCTTTCAGCCGAAACTGACATCGGCCCCGCCCCTTTGTTAGTCTTCTCTCTCTCTGTTGTGATTCTCTGTTATGGTTTCTGCGGATTTGCCAATGGGACGCTGGCACTGGAATATGACAGAGGGTTTGAGAAGCAAGCTGCTAGCTACCCTCATCTGCAGGCTGCAGCCGCTTGAACGGGATTCAAAGGCAGGCAGGCAGGGACACCATTATATCAGAGCAAACCCAAGTGCACGAAACACTAGGAACACATGAAACCCGCCGGGGAGTCAGCGGCATTCAGGTCAACAGAATGCAGGGCAGTGATTTATTCCCAAGAAACTGTAATTAAATTTTTTGTTTGGTATTTCTCAGTCACCTTGTGTTAAAAGCCAGTGCTGGTACTAGAAACAGCTTCAACATGAAGCCAGTTGCGGGCTGAGGATTTAGGACCAGTGTTTCAAGAATAAGGGAATGATATATACAGTTCACAGCTGCGTTTAGGATTAATCGTAAGTGAGCTTTCCTTAAATATTTTTTCCAGTCGTTAGATACAATTTAGATGCAAGTCAACTATATAAAATGTATTTTACAAACAAGTCACTGACATGTCAGTTCTTTGATTTGTGTTTAAAATGTCTGAGGCATGTTTAATACATTAGAAATATGAGACTAGCTGATACTTTAAAATGTCTGCTCTGTCAGTGCATTCTGGAGCCACCTATAAATACAAATTTTATATATATATATATATATATACACACATACACACACAAATTTTATTTATATATATATATACACACACACACACACACACACAGTACATATACAGTATATGCATGCACACATTTTACACCTAATACTTTAACCTGTGTGTAGTGGAGGATGGGGTACCCAGGAGAGAGACTGGTCTGCTCCATCTCCCCTCCATGACACTTATTGAGGTGGGCTGCTCTGCTTGGTCCATCACTTGCACCACAACTATTAAAATTTTGACTGAAGAAGAGGAAGAAAACCCTTAAGGATGCTGGATGAACAGGGAGGTCCAGGAAGGCTCCAGGTTAAAGCCCTGGCTCCCGGAAGCCTGTCCATGACGATCTCACAGCTCCCACTGGGCTGTGGGCCTCTGCAGACTGGCCGTGCGACGCTACGGGCTAAGAGTGCCAGCAGGAGGCATGATAACCGCGGAGATTAATAACCCAACCTGAGCATCAGTATGAGACAGACAGCAAGCAGTGCACTGAAGCTTTGGAAAGCAGAATGCCTTTAATCATTCAAATATCAAACTTGACCGAGCTGGGAGAAAATAAACAGCTTAAATTACCATAAAAATATTTACTTACAATTTTGATACAGAGCAAACTTTTAGTAAACTCATCGTTACAAAGACACAAATCTTAAAATATAAGATACAAATCTTAAAATCTAGTTGACTGGCCCACAAGGCCTATGTGAATCCACTGTGGGGCATCAGCCGGGTGGACTGGAAGGGTGTGTGTTAGAAGATATTGCTCCCGGAGGAATCGGTGTCCCCCTCGATGGAGCTAATGCTGGCCAATGCCTCCTCCTGTCCAGCAGAGGGCAGCTTGACAGGCGTCGACCTGGGATGAGCCAAGGGGGGCCCAGGGACCTTGGCACCTGTAGGAAGACAATACAATCCATCCACTTGTGACCTCTCCCCTGGAGATTCACTGTCCACTTAACACCCCCCCCCCCACAAACTGGGTCTGGCAAGCCCATCGCTGGCACCACCCCATGGCGAGATCTTTAAGGAATGTGTATATGAGCACAGGACAGCGCCCAATTGGCAAGTGGCCCAATGGAAGTCGCCTCAATCCATCAAGCTAACCGAAGGAATATAGCCAACAGAGACCTGACGCAATGAAACAAAAGCACCCTCCCCCCCCCAAAAAAATCTCTAGATATTATTATAGCACCGCTCCACTGATTTATATCTATTTCTCGACAGATATTCATTTGTCTCTCACAGCCCAGGATGTTTTTTTTCTGCTGAGGAAACAACCAAAGTTCAGCGCACCCCTGTCAGATCGACCCCTCTCGGTTTGCCCCATGGCTACCAAATGGGGGGGGGGGGATATCAAGGGAGATGGGGAGCAGAAAAGTACTGAATTATAGGACAGTCTCTCCTTGAGGGGGAAAAGACAGACAAAAGGAAAGAAAGACTGAAAATAAGACTGAGGCTGAAAATGGATAAACAACCTTCAGCCAAACTTTATGAAAGGCCAAATCAGCGAGTGGTGAGGGTTTAGGGACCTCCCAGAAAGACACACAAAAGTGTAAGCTTGGAGGAGACGGCTCCTCTTTTCTATGTGCAGGAGACGTCCCTGATAATATTTTACAGTAAAAAGACCCTTTTCCAACAGCTGCTGAACTATCCAGCACTGCAGCCCCCCCCCCCCGCAGGCTTCTCTAGAGACAGCCGCGGCTCCCGATGGCCTGCCAATCGTTTGAAGTATTGGTGCAAAAGGCATAGAATCTGCTCCCGATGTGCGCCTTCACAAATCCTCACGGCTGCATGAAAGACTCGAGCAGCCAGGTCAGAAGAGCAGATGCAGGAAGAGGGCACACTTTCAAGGAGAGGGGGGGCAGGTGTACAGGGAGGGGGCAGGCCCCAGCGTCAACACGGCACCAAGAGCACAGAGGATTGTGGGTCTGGAAATTCAAATAAGGAAGGTGGATTGTGATTTCATAGCTCTTCCAAAATGTCTCCCCTCTTTTACAAGCTGGAATGTTCTGCCTGTTAAATGGGACGTTAACCCATCCTTGCTGTACGGGGCCATTTTTCAATGAAAATGAATGCCAGCAAAATCTCTCTCAGGGGTCTTGCCCATTTAATAGCCCACATGGGCAAGGCTATTTCTCTATATGCGTCCCTCCATTAATAACCAATAAACAACTGGAACACACATAAAAGTATAACTTAATGCATCAGTTTCGCTGATGATTTGGGAATGTAAGTCTCTTGGGAGACCAGGCCTGTGAGGGACAGGCACACTGTAAAGGAAAGTGTCATTAATTTATAATTAGTAGGCCCTTAACTACGCCACTGTTGTCATGCTGAGAGTCAGCGCCACCCGGGAACCTGACAGGACGTCATCACTGGCCATGGTAACCGGGGGACCCTAGTGATCAGTGACTTGCTATGGGAACACAGCCAATTTGGGTTCATATTTAGCCAATGGAAAAAAGGCAGCTCTGCAAAAAGGTGGGAGCACTGTGGAGTGTGGAGCTGCAACTGAAGCTCAGAGGAGCCCAGTCTGGCAAGAGAGGGCGGCCAGCTTCCCATGATGCCCCAGGAGAAATGTACCTCTGAACCTTCATGCCAATCCCAAACATCTCTGCTACTGCCCCTCGCAGATCATCATTTGTGTCTGCAAGGAACTCCAAAGCGTGTTCTGTGGTTTTGAAATGCTTTGTTTCCTTTCTAATTAAAGGCAGATAAAGAAACACATCCTCCAAGGAGCAGAGCCTCAGAGAGAGAGAGACAGCTAGTCAGGTCATTATCTGTGATATGAGCTGTTTCATACAACTACCAGAAGCTGCCTGTTTCCTCAGCAGCTGAGCTTATCAGCTTTTTTGGGAGTCTGGTGATATGAAAGGAAGGTGGTGAACAGGCAGCTCTGAAGCAGCACTTCACTTATGGGCAAAAGGACCACATCCTTATCCTGCAGCACAGCAGAGGCCCATAGTACATCTGCTGCACAGACAAAATCTTAAAAATGTGTTTTATTAGCTGTGGTGTGCACTGGAATAAAATAAACAGAATAAAAATCAGGAACAATACTCAGGATTTCCACTGGCACTTGACTGAGTATCCACCAGCCAATCATTCATATTTAGACACCCCAACCAAAGCCAATCGTCAAACTGGACATAATCACATAAGGAGCATAAAGGCTTATGAGCCGGGCAATCGAGGCTGTGACATCACACTCCTGACCCAGTCAGAGAGAAATGCCCGAGGCCGGTCCCTCACTCACACTTAGCACCCAGGGCCTCCTCGTCCTTGCAGATTTTCATTACAAAGATGACTGCGACCACTTAAAATGGACTATAAAACTGATTGAAGTCTGCTGCTCTCTAGGAGGCCAGCATTAGTAAAATATGGATAAAAATCACTCACCCATATATAAATTACTGCGCAGTGTATCTTAAAAGTCTGGATATGAAGATCTTCAAAATTATTTACATAGCTGATGGATACATGACCCAGCTAAATTAAGGCTGATTTATACTTCTGCACAGAATCTACGCCATTTGTATGGTGTAGATACAGCATACCCTATACCGTATCCTATACCGTATACTACATCATACCCTATACCGTATCCTACTGCATACCCTACACCGTATCCTACAGCATACCCTATACCGTATCCTACATCGTACCCTATACCGTATCCTACATCATACCCTATACCGTATCCTACACCATACCCTATACCGTATCCTACATCGTACCCTATACCGTATCCTACATCATACCCTATACCGTATCCTACACCATACCCTATACCGTATCCTACTGCATACCCTACACCGTATCCTACAGCATACCCTATACCGTATCCTACACCATACCCTATACCATACCCTATACCGTATCCTACACCATATCGTACTGCATACCCTACACCGTATCCTACTGCATACCCTATACCGTATCCTACACCATATCGTACTGCATACCCTATACCGTATCCTACATCATACCCTATACCGTATCCTACACCATACCCTATACCGTATCCTACACCATACCCTATACCATATCCTACAGCATACCCTATACCGTATCCTACTGCATACCCTACACCATATCCTACTGCATACCCTACACCGTATCCTACTGCATACCCTACACCATATCCTACTGCATACCCTACACCGTATCCTACATCGTACCCTACATCATATCCTACACCATATCGTACTACATACCCTATACCGTATCCTACTGTATACCCTACACCATATCGTACCGCATACCCTACACCGTATCCTACACCATACCCTACATCATATCCTACAGCATACCCGACACCGTATCCTACATCGTACCCTACACTATATTGTACTACATACCCTATACCGTATCCTACTGCATACCCTACACCGTATCCTACATCGTACCCTACACCGTATCGTACTGCATACCCTATACCGTATCCTACTGCATACCCTATACCGTATCCTACTGCATACCCTACACCATATCCTATATTGTACCCTACACCATACCCTACATCATATCCTACTGCATACCCTACACCGTATCCTACATCGTACCCTACACCATATCGTACTGCATACCCTATACCGTATCCTACTGCATACCCTACACCGTATCCTACAGCATACCCTATACCATATCCTATATTGTACCCTACAGCATACCCTATACCATATCCTACTGCATACCCTACACCGTATCCTACAGCATACCCTACACCATATCCTATACCATACCCTACAGCATATCCTACACTGTATCCTACAGTATACCCTATACTATACCCTACAAGGTACCATACACCACAGCCTGACATACAGCTCCCTAGAAATGTAACTGCAGGGGTCAGGCTGATATGAAACTGTACGGTACAAGGCTATGCAGTGACCAGAAGACAGATTCTATGCAGAAGTATAAACCAGACTTTAGTCAGAAAGTCCTTACTCATGAACTATATCAGCCATGTATACATTCATAATTGTTATTGTTGCTGAGAAACCTTATCTTCATCTAGATTAAGCAATACAAGAGAAAACATGACTAACTCCTACTGCTTGGTGATATCCTCCATACCACCTCACCCGGCAATGCTTTCTCTCTTGGACACAAATGAACAACACACAAAAAAGTAACTGCATTTAATAAAAACAGAAGAGCCAGAAAGCTGCTGTGGCACCCAGATGGTCTACATGTGTTATATCACACTAAGAAGAGGGGGAAATTCATAACACAGAGGCAGCAGACATAGCACACTGTTAACATGGCAAACCAGGTCCAGAGCAGAACCTCCAGGCCCGGGTTCATCCTGTCACCCATGCAGATCTCCATGCAGATGGAGATGAAAGCCATAACGAGCTGTGAGATGTTTGGGAGACACCTGGGATTGGGCAGGATTTGCTGGGCCCCCGCTAATAAGGAACACCTCACTCTGGCTGGCCGGGCTGGGCTTCAGTCCAGCGGGCCCATTCACCCATTCAGGGGAACCTGCAACACCCCCCCCCCACCCCACTCTCACAGGACACCTGTAAGCACTCCAAGGTTTTCCCCTGGCTGAGAACAAGCCCTGGCAGATAGATCTCCCATCAAACCAGGGAGCAGATTCTCTCCCCCAGCTGCTGGGGAATTTGGCCTGGTAACCCCCCCCCCCCCAAAGGTATAACACCAGGAGAGCTGTCCTCAATCTTTGCTGTTCTTGGATCCAAAATGCATTGTTAACCGAGGGGGGATGATGCTAAATCTTAACAGGAAAGCAAAGAAGGAGAAATAAATATCTGAACCAGAATATTCCAGAATAATATGTATGCCTCTGAGCACAGTAAATAAGGGACACGGTCCTGCAATAAAACATTCACCTCCTTTCCTGTCCTGGAAAAAGTCATCAGTGTCGCTGGAAATGTTGTCGTGCAGATGGAAGTCTACAAGAGAGCAGAGAGATTCCTGAGTCAGAGAGATTCCCGAAGTACTAAGGACATACAAAGGTAGGCAGGACCAACACTGAAGACAGCGAGAAGACTCAGAAACAACAAGAAAATCCAAAGAATGTCTAACAGATGTGAATAGTAACGTTCATAATGTGATTATACAGTCTGGACGCGTAGATTAGCCTGCCTAGCAGAGCCCACAGCAGACAGAGAGAAGGCAGAGCCATGGGAACCGGAGTCTCCACAGCAAACAGCTTCACCAGAAGCCATTCAGCAGGGGCGTCATCATAAAGGATCCTGTCATTTCAGGCCTTCAACATTTTGTTCCAGCAGGCATTGAGAATAATGCTTATTTAGCATAAAATTGGTTAAACAAAGGAAAGTTCAAAGTAGTAGCTATAGCCTGTAACTCTGATTAAACACAGTCATAATGTCAAGTCTTCGTGGTATGGGGGAGCGAACGTCTGGTAGAATAACCCTTTAAATCCAAATCACCAACATCCCACAAAATCTGACTTTGTCTACCAAGTACTTTCTTTGTATTTTAAAAAGATACATTCAAACATATTACTTTAAAAAACAAACCCACAAAATTAACGACCCGCAGAGACAGAGCTAAAACAACAAACCCAGAGAGGCGTATTTCTGAAAGTGCGAAAAAGGCTGACCGTCCCTTTAAGTGACATTCTGTTCTGAAAGCTAATGGGCCGTTTCATGCTTTACAGCATTAGCTCTCCCTGTCCACAAATATAGAAGGAGACATTTACACCGGAGACCTTCTGACTGCTCTATAAACCCTGTGTCAAGGGGCCACTGTCGCCAACGTGCACGTCGATACCTAAAATTCATTAAACGAAGCCATAAATAATGATATATCAAAGGAATAATACATTTTCTAAATAATACAATTATTGTCCAGGGATAAGAACTGGTTTGCCAGGGTGGATATCAGAAAACGCAGGAGAGATCTGATAGAGCGAGAGAGAGATAGACAGGGGGGAATTCTGTTTGCGTCATGGACCTTCAGGGGCCAGTCATCCAAACTCCCACATCATCGCTGCCATTGTCATCACAACTGTTATTGTTAACAATGATGATAATAATAAATGATCTGACTGCTCAGGACAGACCCTTGGGTTCCATAGCCCCCGAGTCTGTGGAGGTTATATTACAAATACTTTCCATGATTGTGGCAAAACAACAGACTTGTTTATAGTGATCCGCCACGAGTGGAAAACATTACTACAAATGGCAGGTGAATAATTAGCTCAAGAAATACACCAATCGTTCGATGGACCTTCTTGCCACAGCTCAGGAAATACTAGTAACAAGCAAAAATGATTTACAGCCCCACCCCCTCCGCCCTTGCCCCTACCCCCACTGTTAACCTGTAATGGTTTAGTTCTTGGAAGATCGACAGTTTTATTTGACACTAGTTGTGCAAAGATTCAATCTTGTTGAGTCAGGAGCATCCATTTATAATACTCAATTCAATTAACTGCAAAAGCACTACAGTGACACATTGTTTAATTACAGGGATACGTTCAGAGAAATACATCGTTATGCGATTTCATTGTGCAAACATCATAGAGCGCACTTACACAAACCTAGATGCTATAGCCCACTACACACCTAGACTATATGGTATAGCCTAAATAACGATAAAAAGTACAGTACAGTAAATACATAAACCAGTACATAATTGTTATCATTATCAAGTATCATGTACTGTACGTTATTGTATCTGCTACACTTTCATACGACTGTCAGCGCTGTAGGTCTGTTGACAGCAACATCACCACAAAGATGTGAGTAACTTTATGAATTCACCAGGCAACAGGAATTTTTCAGCTCCATTATGTGGCCAGTCACTGAGCGAAATGTCATTATGTGGCGAATAACTGCATTATCACGGAAAGTCATATTCAGAGGCTTTGATTCAAATAATTTCTCAAACAAAAATAAATTACATGAATGTTGCATTCAAAAGGAGCTGAGCTAAACGGAATACCTTAATATAACAAAATGTACTTTACAATGGTGCACACCGCAGTCTAGGAGTACGATGGACACAGCTGCACGGTAGAGCTTTCATCCTCACCTCTCATCTCTTAAAAATCACACTGTTTACCGACACTAGTGGAAAAATGGGCCATAGGAGGTGACGTGGCAGTTTAAGTGAATTGGACTGAGGGGTTATGGGAAATCAATGAAAATGAACCCAAGCTGTCAGATGGAGCCTGGTGCCCAGTTTGCTGAGCCTGCAGTTGACATTGATCACCTCATTTACACACCGTGACAGCACAGCGTAGTAACACACAGAGATTCCACAGAGCCCAGAGAGAAGCTGCTGGCTGTCCATCCTACAGGCCAGCATAGCACATGTGTCAGACACATGACATAAACCAGGGCTTATGTGTCTCCGTTCCACCAGCTGTGTAAAAACGCCCCATCTGACTTCACTGGACCAACGGGTCCTATTTGCCATTAGGTGCAGAAAACTGATTTAACATCGGCAACTTCTGCTGCTTTCATAATGTGCCCCAATCTGTTGGCACCTAAAACCTGCATTATAAAGCACAGAGCCATTTCCTCCCTCAAACAGAGGACAGAAGTAGCCATCACAGGATTTGCTGTGGGAGTTTTTTGTCTCCCTCCCTTTCCTTCCTTTCCTGGGGGGGGGGGGTGGTCATCTCTGGAGTATGGAAAACAGCAGCAAACTTCCTTTCCCTGAAGAAAGATTAAGTCAATCAAAGGCATCAATGGCTCTCCTAAGTGACCCTTTTCTCCTGGCTTGTTTACACCGCAGAACAGGGAAACTGTATGTGCTGCTGATTGAAGCATTGTGCTGCAGTGCCCCCTCTCCTGCCCCGCCCCCCCACCGGCCGGCCCAGACCTTAAAAGCAGGGGCAGCACAATAAGGGGAGCACTAATTGAAAGTTAGGGGCCATGGCCTCTCTGCCCCCCCTGCACAGACAGGGGCTCAGTGCAGTTAGAATGAATGGTGCTCCAGCTTTGGGTCAGCGAGGGGAAAGCCCCCACAGCCGTGTGCCACTCCGCAGGGCTAAAGGGGGAGGCCCTAGCAGCAGGGGGGGGCGCGCATTTGCAATTGGCCATGAAGGCTTTCATCCTCACTCTATCCCCATTGAGTCCAGGGTGGGGGGGGCCCACTTGGCAGTCTTTTCATCTAAGTCTCACTGCAGAGATAAAAGAAGGCCTGGGACAAGGGGAAAGGTGCCCCCCCCCACAAAAAAGGAAAAAAAAAACATTATGGTGGCTATGGGTCCAGCAGCATCAATGCTGCCCTTAGCAGAGGAGGTCAAGCAGTAAGTAAACTATGTGTGTGCAGACCTGTGTGCCTGCGGGGGGGGGCTTTCCCCCTAGTAGTCAGTTACACCAGAGTCATTTCTAATCACACTTGACTGGAACCACCCTGTGGGGACAACTTCAGGAACATATACTCATAAATCCCCTTTTCTCTGCAAATACGAAGAACTGGAACAGCTGCCGATGGCACCGAAAGGACAGAACCGTCACACGAAGGGAGCGTCAAAGGCCACCATTCAAATGGGCATCTTCAAAGTGCCCATTCGACTCTCCTAAGATGGACATTAGATCCATCAAACAAAAGGACATGCATCAGATCTTCAATAATCCCAGACTTACAGGGCAAAGGCCCCCAGATTCACAGAAATGAAAGATAATTGCTTTTTTGTGTCATATTGTTCCGCATTCTTCACAGCCTCTTTCAGTCCTACAGAAACCGATGGTCAGGTCAAAAGGATAATTCCCTATTATTCACAAAAAATCTGCCTTTATGTGTATCAAATATTAATTCTCAAAAGTCATCCTTTCATTACACACGTCAAAGAGACCCAAACTTAATTACTACTTAAAGGCCTTGCCTGCACCCACAGGGTCACAGATAAATATGTATTGGTATATAAAGAGTTACACATTAATCTGAAGGGCAGGGTGCCCAAAAAGGTCAATCTTAAGGCTTACACAGAAATATAACGCTGCATTTTGAAATGTATCCATTCAGACTGGCTTCATTTTTATCCATCTTCCTTCCAACATCTGAAAGACGACGATGTGATTGACAGGGAATCTGGCTGGTCTCCTGCGGTTATGACATCGGCTCCATAGCAACCGGAGTCTGCATGTGAAAGCCGGAACGCCGACATGTCCTGTAGGGGTGAGGCCGTCCAGCGGTCGATAACCCTCCGTGTTTGCCGATGGCCCTGGCTGCTTAGTTCTGCCTGGCTCACCCCGATCGCAAAGGAAAGTACCGAACAAATGAGCCAAGCCGCCCTGGGGAGAGGCGACATCAGCACCATCGCTGAGAGCGAGGACGAGATGATCTTTCTCCCACAGCGTCAGACGCTAAATGTATGTGTGCAACCTGCCAAAAGAACCCATCGCCATTCCAGTGAAAGAGATCACAGGGAGACATTTAAATAGCATTCAGAAACCGTACAAAGCCACTGCTCTTCCTGTCAAAAGTGACAGATAAAAGTGAAAGAGCTGGAATCTTAACGGGTCGCCCAGAAGTCAATTTGCACACGGCTGAGCTACTATCCCAAACAAACCGAGTCCTTTCAGAACGGCTCAGTCACAACGATAAAATATCATTATGCATTCAACCAGGATCCATAGTATTTTAGCCATTTACCTGCATTTCATAGGAATTACTATTGTTGCAATTTAATAACTCTGCAAAAGTTAAATACACACTGTAATTCCTCGATGTTAAACATTAAAAACTTCCCGTCTGAAAATGCCATTATGCATCAAAATAGGAATTTTATTGGCTATTAAATTGCATTGAAAAAGTAGATTAATGGCTATGATGGTGTAAAGTAATAAAGCAAAGCATAAATATCCTGGGTACACACACACACACACACACACACACACACACACACACACACACACACACACACACACACGCCCATGTCACACTGCGCACGGAATTCCAGATGACTTATGCCCTGGCGTTAAACACAGAATTTAATGTGCCGCGTTTTAGGCGTCCTGGAAAAGCAGTCGGCCACTCACTGTCTGTCTTTCTGATCGCGCCCCCACCTCCTTGCGCAGCTACGTAGAAGCGTACAGTTGTATTTAGCTACGCTGCCTGAGGGGGATTTCCTTTTTTTTTGTGTGTATGTCATTTCTAGAGAGACCACAATGGCCAGAAAAGCCCCCCCACTAAGAAGGGGCCCAAAAGCATGAAAGAAATACATGAATAATGGTGACGGGGCTAATCTTCAAAGCAGAGGAAATGTAGGGTGGATAATAGCGCGAGCGACTCGGCAGCTTCCTGACAGAAACTGTCATACCGCATCATGAAACGGATTCCCTAAACGTTTCCTTAATTTCAGCAGATTTTGTTATATCTCTGAAGCCTTTTTTTCCCTTCAATGCATTTGGCTAAATGTTCCTAATCTCTTTTATATACAACTGAAAAGAGATGAGGGCTATAATGGGTTTGCTTGTAACCTGCTATAACACTTGGCAGTGCAGGTCAATGTGAATGACATTAGCGCGGCAACGAAAGACCCGCTGTAGCACGCTGTGGGAGGTAGCGCTAAGATCCTGCACACGCATGCCAACATCAGGGCGCAATGGCGCAGCTGCACACACGCATCCCTCATTCTCACCATGGGAGAGAAGTTGCAGCTTGTTAACAACCTGCATCCTCTCACAGATTTCTGTTTCAATTCCTGTGAATAAAAATGTGCTGGCTGGGGGAGAGGGGGGGGTTAAGGAAGGACGATGAGATTGCGGCCAAACTGAGTGACAAGGTGGCCCTGTGAAGATAAGCCTTCATTACTTTGTATGAAGCCCTTTGCACACAGTAGGAGATGCTAATGCGAGATTTTTACATGCAGCTTAATGGTCTGCAGATGAAGCCTGATGCTGAAACTGAGACTCATGGGTAAGTCCAGCAAAGCAGGGCTGGCTGTGCCCATGCTGGGGAACACCTGCAAAGATACTTCAGATCTTTCTAGTGATGCTGTCCAGAAACAGGACGGGTTCTCCTAAAGGCCCACGTGACTGGGGGGGGGGGGGTCATCCGCCTTGGCCGTGCAGATGGAGGGGGACTCTGTATGTGTGCTCACACTGCGGGCCAGGTACGGCAGTGACGGGGAGAGGGTCAGTGCGGCTTATGGGTGCGACGCCCAGCCTGGCTGCCATCTGCGAGTGGGAGGGAAGGAGGGAGGGACATCTGCCTGCATGCCCTAATCAGCCCTTTGGATGAAGCCGCTACAGGAACAGGCACTGTCATTTCGTCTCAACGCATCCGCTTATTTGTTACGTTTTGCTGGGGGTTAAACACGGCTGATGGAGCAGGACCCTCTGAACGCAGGTCTGCTGAGCAGTGCCTTTAGATCACATTTCGTAGTGATACATAACATGGGATCTATAAACGCTAACGACAATGACCACGGTTTGGTGACAACACCTGCGATCGAAAAACCTGCCTCTGTAAATGAGGCTTACAAAGTGCGCGTTACATTCGCTGACGTAGAACATTCTCAGCTTTAGAATAAAATATTATATCCAGCGAATGGCATTAAACGATCTGCATATTCTATTTTACGCCAGTACACATATACATCCGTTATTCAGGAACAGAAAAGACAATCACATTAGGACAACTGATCCGACAAGCTTGTAATGTACCTGCAGGGAATTTATAGCCAATACAGCTACATTTATGATTAAGTTGCAGCACTCCATCAGCTCTCTGACAAAGGGATATTCCTTTCTTTACTGTGCCTTAACTAATAAAAGACACAAGACATTATTTGGAAATGCATATTGAACTTATAATTTGTGTTACTCCAGTTAAGATTCTTCGTTATCCAAAGCTGAGGGACACCCTGAACAGGACACCAGTCTATCGTGGGGCACACGCCAACTGCACACCTACTCTTAGAGATGCCAATTAACCTTGTCTGTGGACTACAGAACCGAAAAAACACGAGAAGATCATGCAAACTGCACCCACACAGTTCAGAAGCAGCATTCGAATGCCCCCACCCTGGAGGCATTAGTGAGACCCACTGAGCCACCCACCCACATCCACACAGTTTTCTACAGAGCGCTTCTAAAATTACATGCATGAAATTGCAGCCTTCTAGTAATTTCATTATTTATTATCAGTTGCTTGTTGGAGCATCAAGGCCTGAAATTAAAACTGATTTCCAGTCTATACGAATTTGGAAGCGGCTGCACTGTAAGGCTGAGGGAGGGTGAGAGAACCCCCCATCTCAGCTGTTGTAGCCTACAGGAAGTGAGAGTCTGTGTGAGGCCGTGACGTTTCCCTGGGAAAGTGAGGGTCTGTGTGAGGCCATGGCGCTTCCCTGAGGAAGTGAGGTTCTGTGTGAGGCCGCGGCACTTCCCTGAGGAAGTGAGGGTCTGTGTGGGGCCATGACGCTTCCCTGGGGAAGTGAGGTTCTGTGTGAGGCCGCGGCGCTTCCCTGAGGAAGTGAGGGTCTGTGTGGGGCCGTGACGCTTCCCTGAGGAAGTGAGGGTCTGTGTGAGGCTGTGACACTTCCCTGAGGAAGTGAGGGTCTGTGTGAGGCCGTGACGCTTCCCTGAGGAAGTGAGGGTCTGTGTGGGGCTGTGACGCTTCCCTGAGGAAGTGAGGGTCTGTGTGAGGCCGTGACGCTTCCCTGAGGAAGTGAGGGTCTGTGTGAGGCCGTGATGCTTCCCTGGGGAATTTTGGAAAAACACATTTGTAATGTTACTTGCAGCTTCACTTTATTAGAAGTTTTAATCATCAATGTTTTGTGAAGCTGAACTTAGTTAAAAGGCCTATGGTCATCATAAAGTCTGTTGTAGAACCATACATTCTACAACATGATTAGCTCCAGCAGCAGTACTCTAAATTCAACTCTAATCGATGAAGAAAGAGTTCTGTTTGAATTCAGTTTCAAAACTTGGCTGGCAATTAATAAAAATGATGGAGTGACAAGCAGCTCAAAAAAGAGGAAAATCCATATTTGAAGAAACACAGATGCAAGTCAAGAGGGCAGTTTGGTAACACTTTTAAAATGAAATGCCAGTTACCCAGCTGATGCCAGCAGAACCTGAGCCTCTCAGCTATTAATGAAATGATATGGGGAGGAGATGCAAATTTCAGCCACAAGCATGGGGAAATGACTGCCCGTTAAGGCTGGGGCTAGCTGGACAAACGGCGGGGGCGGGCGGCCCTGTTGGAGAACAGCAGAGCGACTCAAAACGCTGGCCAGGCACTGTGGGGAGGGGCGGACAGAGTGTGACGGACTGGCAGGCCAAATGATGGAAACCAGATGAGGCGTAGCATAGGATGAAAGGAACAAGAGCGTCCCTACAGCAAAGAGGAGCCCCCCCCGCCCAGTACCCTCACTGTGGTCCACTCTGTGAGCCGGGCGCTCCTTCCTTGGTAAACACAAACAGATAGGCCGGACTTCTCTCCACACGGGAAGTTGCCTCCCTCCTACCCTCCCTGTGTACGGGCCTGCTGGGAGATACCTGGGAGTGTGCTTTGTGTCTCTTTGAATATGGCATAGGGGGTGGGGTGGGGGGGGGCACCGGCCTTCTGTGAAGCAGGGGGAACGTTTTCCAGAGATGGGCTGTGGGGGGATGAAGCTAAGGTCCATGGGCAGAAGTCCTGGCCCCCTGGGGTCAATTTTAACCCCAGACAGCCTGACGGAAAAATCACCAGGCTGGACTGTGACATGCCATTTCAATCCCCACCACAAATGTCAGTGAGTCAATTGGACTACCGTGAGGTTAACTGGGGGATTTGGGGACCTAAGAAACATCACTCCTTCAAGATGAGCCATTGTCTCCATTGAGAGGGCACGGGGAGGGCATGGAGGACAGGTGGATGTGAATGCCTGCTGCAGTCACGGCCGCTCTTTTGAGGTGACAGCTCATTGCTCAAAAGGTAGCGTCCCAGCTGAAAATGTAAGCAGACGACAGGGCAGCCAGAGCCTGGTGTGCAGGGCCGATCACATCACGCCGACAAGGCTGACAGCAGCTGGACACAGAGGGGCTCCCATAAAGCAGAGCATTCTGGCCCTGTTATTTGGAAAAATCTCAAAAAAACCTTGCAAATATTTAATCCTGTGCTGCTCAATACGAATTCCCCGAGGGCAGACGAGGCTTCGAAACCCTGTGGGCAGGATTAGTGTGGGATGTCAGTCACTGACTGGGTGAACCTCCTCTCCGCTGAACATTTTGTTGTGTCCCATTGGAGCATACCATAATAATATAACCCAATGTGGGTTCTGAAGCCTGATTTTCCCTATGAGACAAATTAGTCTTTTAAAGGTCAAAAAAATCTAATTAGCATATAAATCCCAAAATCCTCGGATCAGAAAACAATACTTTAAATCTCACACTCAGAGCCTGGAAATAGTACTTTACCTCACATTGACCTGTTTGTAATTAAAATGCCGTCCCAAGTGACTTAGTTTGGCCTAGTTTTCAAAAATATTCCACTTTTAAAACATATATATGTGTGATACACCAGGGAACATTCCTTTGTATTATTACTGCAAAGGTATTTACTGGGCAATGCTTTATGTCCATTATTAATGCTCATCGCAACACTGATCCATAAATAAAGCATGAGAATATCATGGAATTCCATCCATACATTTTCTGTAACTGCTTGTCCTATTCAGGGTGGCGGGGGGGTCCAGAGCCTATCCCACAGACTGCGGGCACAAGGCAGGGATAGAATGGAACTAGATAGAATATGCTAAGGAATTACAAACATTTTGGAAGCAACTGTATGCCTGTTGTCTTTGTAGAT
The DNA here is from genome assembly GCA_011763525.2 of Mormyrus iriodes. Lineage (NCBI taxonomy): Eukaryota > Metazoa > Chordata > Actinopteri > Osteoglossiformes > Mormyridae > Mormyrus > Mormyrus iriodes. The sequence goes on from JAAGVU020000025.1 coordinate 4,664,245, forward strand.
AAGGGCTGTTCAAATAGACAAGGGACTGAGGGCATTGCTCAGCTGAACATGAAGGTCTGTATCCAGGTTCACACTGCTAATGTAGGAAATACAAACTGGGTCAGATCCATTCCTGGTTTTGAAGGGAAAAGCAGCCGGTGAGTGAAACGGATTGAGGCAGTGAGGTCAGGCAGCCCCCCCTATCCCGCCCCCCGCCCCAAGACACATGCCCACCCACAGATGACCACTGTAAAACAAAGACATGATGTGGTTAAATGAAAAGAGGAAAAGCCAGACAGGCGGGGGAGGGAGCAGGGGGGGGTCACCTCTGTGCTTGGAGCCGCTGGCAGACTCTCTGCCAGCCAGGCCGGTGCGTCACTCATCGGGCCAGACGGCGTCGGTATGAAGACCGCAGCTGTGCCTGACCTGTCCTGGCTGGGGGGGCTACACAGCACATGGCTATTTTAGCTTCAGCTGCATTCCAAGCATGGGGGGGCTGCCTACCACGCTTCTCACTGGCACTGGAAACTAAACCAGCACCACTTAACACACCTCTCTAATATTCAGCTTTTATGTCAGCCAGTGCAGTCTGATTACATACAATAAGCTTATCCATCCATCCATCCATCTTTTGCCGCTTATCCAGGGTCAGGTCGTGGGGGCAGTAGTCTGAACAAGGATAGCCAGACCTCCCTCTCACCAGCCATCTTCTCCAGCTCCACTGGGGGAATACCAAGGCGTTCCCAGGCCAGCCGAGAGATGTAATCTCTCCAGCGTGTCCTGGGTCTGCCCTGGGGCCTCCTCCCTGCTGGAAATGCCCGAAACACCTCCCCAGGGAGTCATCCAGAATCATCTTAGATAGATGCCTGAACCATCTCAACTGGCTCCTCTGTATGTGGAGGAGCAGCGGCTCTACTTTGAGCTCCTCCTGAATGTCCGAGCTTCTCACCCCCTCTCTAAGGCTGAGCCCAGCCACCCTGCAGAGGAAACTCATTTCTGCAGCTTGTAGCCGCGATCTCATTTTTTCAGTCACCTCCCAAAACCTCACCAGAGGTGAGGGTCAGAACGTAGATCGACCGGTAAATCGATAGCTTTTCCTTCTGGCTCACGTATATCTTTACCACAACAGAACGGTAAAACACCCACATAACTACTGATGGTCATCTAAACCGACCCCATCCACCCCTTGGCTGCATTTAGAAATTCAGAATCGACGACAAAGGGCAGCCCTGCCGGAGTCCAACACCCACTGGGAAGGAGTCTGACTTATTGCTGGCAATGTGAACCAAACTCTCGCTCCAGTTATATAGGAACCTAAAGGCCCGTAACAACAGACCCTTTACCCCATACTCCCGATATACCCCCCAAAGGACCCCCTGAGGGACATGGTCTTTTCCTTGTCCACAAAACAATATAGATTGTTTGGGCAAACTCCCATGAACCCTCCAGTATCCCAGTGAGGGTGAAGAGCTGGTCTAGTGTTCAGCGACCAGGATAGAATCTGCATCATTCCTCCTGAATCCGAGGTTCAACCACCGGACGGACCCTCCTTTCCAGTACCCCAGCATAGACCTTCCCAGGAAGGCTGAGGAGTGTGATACCCCTGAAGCTGGAGCATATCCTCTTGTCCCCTTTCTTAAAGATTGGGACCACCACCCCAGTCTGCCAATCCAATGTCACTGTCCCCAACCTCCATGCAATGTTGAAGAGTTGTGTCAGCCAAAACAGTCTAATAACATCAAGAGCTTTCAGGAACTCAAGGCGAATCTCATCCAACCCTGGGGCCTTATTACTGAATTTTTTGTTGATTACTTTAGTGTCCTCAGTCCTAATGGTGGGTCAGTCCTCCTCTGAGTCTTCTAGCTCTACTGCCTCCAAGGAAGGCATATCAGTGAGTACTTCGAGGAAGTACTCCTTCCACTCCCTGACTATATCCTCATTTGAGGTCAACAGTGCTGCATCCCCCCTGTAAACAGCAAGGGCAAAGCCCTGCTTCCCCCTCCTGAGTTGCCTGATTGTTTGCCAGAATCCTTTCAAGGCCTCACCAAACTCCTCCCACACCCAAGTTTTTACTTCACCAACTGCCAAAGTCACATTCCACTTGGCCTGCCGATACCTGTCAGCTGCTTCAGGAGTCCCACAAGCTAACCAAGCTCAGAAGGCCTATTTGTTCAGCCTAATCACTCCCTTTACTGCTGGTGTTCACCACAATCTTATGATCACAACTCTGCATAACCACTTGAGCAATGGAGGCTTGGACTACCGACCATTCGAGCTCAATGTCTCCAGGCTACTTCAGGGTGCCAGAGAAGTTCTGACAAAAATCAAAAGGGGCCTAGCACCTCCCAGCACACCCTCACTATGCGTTTGGGTCTACCAGGTCTATCCACCATCTTCCCCACCATCTGATCCAACTCACCACCAGGTGGTGATCAGTTGGCAGCTCAGTTCCTCTCTTCACCCAAGTGTCCAAGACAAGCGGTCACAGGTCCGATGATATGATTACAAAATCAATCATAGAGCTGCGGCCTAAGGTGCTCTGGTGACACGTGTGCACTTATGATCAGCCTTAGGCTCAATCATGATGTTCGTTATGGACAAACTGTGGTTAGCACAGAAGTCCGATAACAGAGAAGCACTCGGGTTCAGATCAGGCAGGCTGTTCCTCCCAATCACTCCCTTCCAGGTTTCACTGTCATTACCTACGTGAACACTAATGTCCCCCAGCAGAACAATGGAGTCCCCAGAGGAGGTCCCTTCCAGCACCCACCCCAAAGTATCCAAGAAGGCCGGACACTCTGAAATTGAGTTTGGTGCATAAGCACAGACAACAGGGGCAATTAAATTGTCTTGTCTTATTAAATTGTCATCTAATTTTGTTTACTATTGTAACTTGTTGGAGTAAGCTGTACTAGCAAACATTTCTACCTGCCTTGGTCATAACTATTGTGGTTATCAAGGGTGCATGAGACGACAGTGCAGGCAAATGCCCCACTATGGGCAACATTTATTAAGAGAAAAGGGAGAAAATATGCAAAAGAGTTGGTCGTGAAGCAGGAATCTCTTCAGGATGGTCGTCCTCCTGTAACCACATAGACAGAGAGAGCAGGCACCAGAAGCCTGGCCTTTCCTTTTCCTCCTGACCTTCTCCCCAGTGCTGATTTAAGCTGCACTCGGGTCCCATCCTCTGATTGGGGAAATTTGTGGCCACCAGCCATGTCCTGTTGGCTCTCTTTGTGATCAACTATGAGGAAACCATGGTTACCATAAGCCCATGTGGTGTGCCCCCTATTGGTGTGTGGTGGCTTCATTGTGGACTGTCCTGTTACAAGTTCTTACTTTGTAGAGATAGCATTGTCCTAGAGGTTTAAAAAATCAGATATTAATCACATTTTTTAATGTAACAGTTCTACAAGCTCCAGCAGAGAAACCCCTATAGTTGTGCCAGCAATGAGTGTAAATGTTCACGCTCGTTATATTCTATGTATGTTTTGAATGGTTTTTGTTTAATTTTAGAGAATGTAACGAAATAACAAAATAACTTGATTCATATGCTCATTGGATCACCTGTGCATCAATTAAATTGTGCAAGTGCAAATTTGCACCGATGCCCTGGACATTTTCAGTTGGCAGTTAGACTGCCATGCTAGCGTAACCTTATGTAGTGTTCATTCTGAAATATCAGCGACTGCAGCCATCTGCGTCCAGAACTCTTGTCAAAAGTTCTCCAGTAATGACTGAGATCTCTTGCTCTTTCCATGGCAATGTGCAGCTAAACTTAAGTAAGCACTTTGTCATCCTTAGCTGTATTACTCTTTTTCTTGTAAGTTAATTTGTCTATTTTAATTACTTGGTCAATAATGTGAGGAGGAGTACCGTTCTAAGTATATCTCAATGACTGGGCCGCAATCTATGGCATGGATCCGTGGTTTGGCAAACCCATTCGCCACCCAGGACAATTCACTGATTGTCAAAATATACAGAGGTTTTGAAAATTTGCCGAAGAGGACCCCACCCCCTCGGTCTGCAAAGTCTCCCATTGGCCCACTGGATACTTATCAAAGTCACTCGGGTCTTTATCCCTACCCATTTGTTCTGCATTCAACACGTCAATTATGAGTACCAAATGTTAGCTTACCGTCTAATATATCCCAGACCCTGACGTGTGCCATTTTTTGAAGGTAGTCAACATTATTCGCGTCATATGGGAGTGACCGTAATGTTTTGTATATGAGTATTACATTTTATGCTGCCGATTGTCATAAAACAAATTTTTGGAAAGATTAGTCAAGGTTTTAAATTATACATAAAGTTGTTTTTTTGTATTTTATATAAAGAACCATATATTTTAGATGGGCATAATGGTTGATACAGTGGGTGTAAATAGCCCAGGAATCATACTGCATATGCATAATTATCCACAACTATTCACAGTGTTCACACTGGCTTAAGTTATTACAGTCCATTTTATTCCTCACACAGAAAAAACTGGTCAGCCATCACAACATTCCTAATAAGCTATCCCTAATAAAGAGCACGCCACTGTACACGGCTTATGCCAGATAAGTGGTCATTACACGCAAATAAGGAAGCTAAAATACAACATAAAAATGCGCAATGTTTATGTTTTAACAGTAGGGGGTGCAAATTCACCATTCTGGAAAAGCGCCCAGAAGTGTAACAGTACACATAGTGGGTATTTGACTGCACCCTCATCTTAAAGACTTGGGTCTTTAAGATACAATTCCATTGTGTTGGAAAACCTTGATATTTAAAAAATAGATTGTGCAAAAATGGTTTGTGATAGTTCTAAGTTTTGAATTAGGAAGCAGGTGACACAACACATCTTAGTATTTCAGATCGCCAAACTCTAACACTTAAAACCCTCTATATGAACCTTTATCATCAATAACCTGCATATATAATTATAATGAAAATTTGGGACTTTTTTCCATTTTTAAATCCCATGTATAACGACTCTGGCAGGTTTATTTTTCTGTCACCTACACTTTCCTCTGTGGTTACTTCGTATCAGAGCCAAACACAGAGTGAATCCACCCCACGTCCCCCAGGGGAAACCATGTTACACTCAACAGGTACTATTGTACTACGCTGTTGAGGTAGTTGCTTTTTCTTGCTAGATTCCTACCTTTAAAGTTGCAAAAGCTGATGGGCGCTTTTTGATTTTCAAGAAAAGTTCTTGAAACACTTCCCAGTCCTCCAGTCACTGACAGAGCAAAGAGTTCTTTTAAAAATAAAAAAGAAAACTAAAAAGTGAGTAAAGCTGTGTGATACTGAGGAGCAACTTCATTAAATACAAGAAATTGGGTTTAACGCAGTACAGCCATGTATTCCATTAAAATGTGCAACAATGGTTTACCAAAAATATAAGACTAAAATGTTTAAAATGTACATTAATGTTGCCAAGTTCTACAAGGCTATGAAGATTCAGGCAAAATGATACGGCTTTAATAGAAACGATCAGTTAAATTTAATAAGAATTGACTAACAGGATAGAGAGATACTGAGGCTTCAGAGAATGGAGAAAAGCATGCCCCTGTAACTTGTGCGCGAGAGAAGTCTGTTTATCTGAATGTTATTTCATTGAAAAGCACATACGCACACACTCATACCCAACCATAAACTACCGGCAATTTAGAGAACACATTAGGCCGGCGTTTCCAAACCCAGTCCTGGGAACTCCCAGACAGTCCACAGTTTTGCTCACGCCCAGCAGCAAAAATGGAGCATCTGGCAGGGAGCAAAAATGTGGACCATCTGGGGGTCCCCAAGGACCGGACTGGGAAACTGCTTTAGCCTAACTTCATGTTTTTGGAATGCGAGAGGAAAACAGCATGAGACAAGGGTGAACAGCTACAAGCAGGGCAGAATTGGGATTTGAAACCCAAAATGAAATTCCTGCTCGCAAAATTCTGCACTGCAAAAACGTGGCAAACGCCAATAAATACATTGCTTATTAATCTCCTGCTGCTTTTAATGTTTAAAACATTAAGATTGTGCAGTTACACCCAAAATGTCACAGATACAGCAGTAATTTAGAAAAAAGGATCATTAAATGCAAAGGCAATAACCTGTAACTTACCAAATATAAAACATTTAAATTAACAGTCACAAGCACAAAAATCCAATCATTTATTAAAGCATGTTCTGAAATACTAGTTACATAAGCAGAAACACCTGAGAGACTTTTGAAAAACAGTAAGCACATTAAATACATAAAAATGTTAAAAGTTTAAGTTCTTAATGTTGGTGAAAAGTAGAGAAATGTTGCCAAAAATGGATCCTCAAACTGATCTGTAGCAAAAACCACTTCTCTAAGGCAGTTTCTACAAAACTTTACAGAGATATGTATACATTTATATACATGATGAAACATTTTGGGAGCTGGCAAAACAGCCACCAGTTTAAAAAAAAAAAATAAGGCAAGTCTAACACTGACATCTGTGCTTACAGTGTCAAGGGAACCAAAAAAGTTTAAAAAATACAAAGGAATGTGTTCTTAATAAATACAAACCGCCTTATACATTCTCCACTGATTATCCATCATATCTATTATTTAAAACACTGGTAAGCACAGAACTGTCCTGAAGCAACTGCAAAAGTCATCTTTCCATCCTTCACCGTGCTCCAGGGGGCAGCCAATAGGACACGCCACCACTGCTGTTTCATCCCTGGATCACTTCAAAGTAGTGCAAGATGGCCATGATGTGCTGGGGCATAAAGACGTAACCTGTGTACACAGCCATTCCTGCCACCGAAATCAGGAGAGAATCTGAAGTGTCACGTTAAAGAAATGCTGAGTGAGCAAAGGTTTACAATAACCCTGAATAACCAAATCAACAGCATAATTCATTTTGCCACCACAAACACTAGAGTGAATCAAGACAGGAACACACAACAAGCATGTGTTATTTAAATCACAAAATTAGAAATGTCATTTTCAATTAAGCCTATAACAAATATTACATCATTTCAAACATGAAAATTAGTATAAAAATGCAATATAAAATTTACAGTTTTACAGAATTACTTGAACTTCTGCAAATGAGAATCACAGAGCTCTCTTCAAACTATAGTAAGAGGGACAATAGCGACACCAAGTGGCAGGTTGATTAAAATGAGAACGGATATCAAAGGAAAGACAAGCAGGCCGTCAGTAAGCCAGAGGCCAATTTTTCCCCACACTAAGGGGTATAGCTTTCCCTGCCGTCCGATAATCGGAGCAAAGGTGCTACATTTCCATTTATCGTTTCCCTTAGGGGGAAATTCTCGTTACAGCAGAATTAACATACATTAAACATAACGCAATATATGAGCTACAGATCTATGTGTAATAGATCTATGAGAGAGATGTATAGAATATATCATTTTTTTATGACGATTTTCAGCAACATGTACCAGAGAGTACAGTTACCCAAGAGCATTCGGAGGAATCACAATTAAACATTAACACATGACAATTATACACTACCTAACGCACGCAGCTAGTGTCATTCACATTGGAAAACACAAGTAAGGTATTTTATGTAGTTGTGCAACCGTACTTGTAGCAGAACGACTTGCATGAAGCCAGTTCTTTTTGGGTGATCAGCTACAATGAATGCATTGTCGGAGACAGGTATTGTACTGATCTACTAATTGCGTCACCTTAAGGTTTCCCTACATAACTCCGTTTTCAGGAACCTGTTGCACCACAAGCACAGCCGGCAAACGCGCTTCCTGGAGATCACGATTCTCCTGGCTGCTTAACACGACGCAAAATGACACCAGAGCAGCTCCCACCATCACTCCCAGCTCCAAAGAGCCGCACCCCACACCCCGATTACCGGACATTAACCGCAGATAAAAAGTAACCTCTGCTTTGGCCTGACTCGCAGCCAAAGACTTTGTGGCCTCTTTAAGCTTTCCAAGTAGAGTAACGTTTTCGATTACACAGAAAGGATACTGAACACGGTTCTCTCCCAGGGCTCCAGCATGTAGAGAGCCGTAATGAGCAGATACTGGTAGTAGATCCAAGACAGCTGCTTCCAGGCATCTCCGAGCGCCATGATCTCCCGATGGACGGCAGAAAGCCTCCTAGGTGCTTGCCCGCTCTTCTTCCTGGTATGACGCAGGAAAATCAGACGCACGCTGATAAGTCCGGAGACCCGGTACTGACATAAAAATACCCGAACACAGGAAAATCAAAAGGTGACAATTTACAAACAAAAAAAAAAATATACCAGCTCAATTTCAGGTATATTGGTTTCCACCCGCGGTGCTGGTAGTAGCTGTAGGTAAATCTTTGGCGTAGCACCGTGACACCGCCCACCTACGATGTCTCATTAAGTCACGGGTGAGGAGAGAAGGCCGACGAATCGAGAGCAGAGAGTTCGAGGAAACTGGCCAATGGTATTCCGCGAAATTAACCGCGTGATCTGCCCGGTTGCGTAGGCTTTACATTACGTCAATTTAAAGGGCAGTGTGGCATGTTATCGGTATACGTTACGCTGCCTTGTTTCGTTGTGGCAGCAAGAGCCTTTCCTGATACGCTTTATAAGACAGGAATGGCAAATAAATGAGCTACAGGTGTCGTCGCGATATGTGACGATCGTGAACAATCAGTAATAAAAAAGTTTAATCAAAAACTAAAATTCTCTATAACTTTTTTTCCTACAAACGCCGTTCAAAGACAGGCCAACAAAAGATTCATCACATTTGATGACATATAGCCCTTTTCTAACAGTGACTCGTATTTATAAATTTTAAGTCGGGTGCATTTATATTCACTCGTTCTCAAGAATGTTGGAGGGGTCTGGTTCAGTATTAAATCTCAGATGAATTTCCTTCATTCATACATTCCAAAATGTTGTGTAGCTATTCATCTGGAGAAGTACCATTCAACGGCCAAATATGTTACTTATTATTTCCCGGGGAGTCAGCCTCTTATTTCCGAAAGCATGTGATAGACCAGCATGCTGTCTTAAGTAGCAGGCATATGGTTCACCTATTTGTCAAAAATATATAAATGGGCTCAAAATGTGATGTTGCTTTCTTATTAAAAAGAACAATTGTGAACAGCTTTAGGAAAAGGAAGCAACACCTCTCAAATGAAGAGTTGAAAACTTATTAAGGAGGTGACTAAAAATAAATTTTTATAAAATAATTACTGCAATGCTGTGTAGCGCACTACACATAAAAAGAACAGCAAAGCAGCATTCAGGGGGGAATCTTAGAGCTCCCAAGGACTCGTGTAGGCACCAGAATCACATCTGCCACATGCCCAGAGCACCCTCTACAGCAGTGTGTGTTCTTTGGTGTGCAGTGTTATATCTCTCCTCAGCCACGGTTTGGTGATTCAACACTGGAATAAGCAGGTATTCACTAAGAGGCTGCCTGATGTCTCTCAATTACCAGCCACCAGCAAACATACCATCCCAGATATAAGCATCATGTGTACTCCCAGGCCACTTGGCCACAATGTCCATAAAAAGTCCTGGATGGCTGCATATCACCTAGATACTTAGACCTAGTGCTGAGAAACTTTTCTGACAGGTGAAATTTCTGCAAGTATGAATAGAGTTGAGTGCTCCATCCACTGCACTTAAAATGCCAGATATGGTTACAGTGACACGAAAACCAATTTTATTGTCATGCAAGACATTCTCTCCTGCTGGAACTTATATGTAGTTTTGTGCATGGTGCAATAGAAATGTGATCAATGTACGCACAGAGTGCATCACAGACACTCTGCAGGAATCCACTGGTGGCATAGAAACAGGGAGCTGTCAGAGGCTGCACAGTGGACAGTCTTATGGCGAGGCGTGACAAAGGACAGACAATCCACGTAGCATCTCTGACAAAACAGGGTTTTATTAATCTATCAGAACAAAAAGGGAGAATCAGAAAAGGCAGACTGACCACATAGTGACATACATTGACTATACCTAACAATGACACAGCTAACATAGGGCAACAGCCACAATGCCCAAGAGCAAGTACTTAAATACACTAACAAGACTAAACGAAGGACAAGTAAGGAACATAACCAATTGACTAATCATAAAGGACTCAGGGCAAGAAGGAACAGGTAGGGGCAATCAGATACAAAAAAGAGCCAAACACCAAGGGAAACTAAAACAAGGAAAACTGAACATGCTACAAACAGGGAATGGAGGGACTGTAACCAAAATACACAAACACATAGCAAACTGGCCACTGGCCAGCCTCAAACCCAAAACAAAAGGGCAGCTGGGATGGTAACCAACCACCTAGCTTATTAAGCCATGCAGCAGCCCGGGGAGTAGGGAAACACACTGTGTGGCATTCTTTCATTCTTACATTCATAACTGTGACTGGCAGAGGCTTTTTGGGCAGGTGCTCAAACAGGGTGGGCGACGGATACATTTTACCACAGTGAATTTTTGTGATTGTGGAGGGTGGGGGGGTTCAGTTTATGCTGTGTATGTTAACATGCTGTGTAATTCGTATAGAAATATCAAGCTGTGGGACGGCATGGAGGCACGGTGGTTAGCATGTTTGCCTCACTCCTCTAGAACCAGGGTTCAAGTTTCCACCATGATTCTATGTGTGTGGCATTTCCATGTTCTCCCTGTTTCTTCTGGGTACTCTGGTTTCCCTCCACAGTTCAAAGACATGCTGAGGTTAATCAAAGTTGCCAAATTGTCCTTAGGTGTGCATGTGTCAGTGAATGGTGAGTATGCCCCAGGGTTGTTCCCTGCCTTGGGCCCATAGACTCCCAACCCCCTGCACCCCTGAATGGGATAAGCAGTTACAGAAGATGGATGAATATCAAGCTGCAGTTCTGCACCCTGTTCTTAACTGATTTTATGAATCAAGACCATTTTCAATTCAGTTCTGAATGGTGCACAACCCCCTTATGTACAGACACTCCTTACTTAACAACCTAGCTGTTCAACCACCACCCAATTTCCTTTACACCTTTTCTTTATTCAGAAAAAAAAAACATTTCCTGTATTTACAGTATGCAAATCTCAGTGATGTACACTCAGTGACAAAAAAAGTTAAGCACCCAGAAGTAATGGTCCAATTTGGATGTAATTTGGTACACGTGCAGACCAGCGCTGGTTATGTAAATGATTCGATTTGCAAGGAGCTGGCACAGTGGATGCCTCATAGACGCATTAGACAGCATTACCAGCACTTGATGGAATTTGATAGGGGTTGCATTGTGGGTTTACATGAGGCCCGGTGCTAGTATCATGCAACTGCCCGGCATGTGGGGCAGGCAGTTGTCACAGTCGCCCGATGTTGGAACCAATGGGCACGTGAGGGCCCCCACACACGTCGTGAAGGTTCCAGTTGCACAAGACAGACCACACCAAGGGAGGATCATCATATTGTGTGGAAATCCTTACAGAACCCCATGACATCTGCACCTGCCATCCAGACACAGGTATTCGACTCTCTACAACACCCTGTGTCATCCCGCACCATGTCTTGATGACTGGCATCAGCTGGACTACAGGTTCATCGTCCCATGTGTAGGCTGTCGTTAACACCAGCACAAAGACAGCTGCGTTTGGAGTGATGCTATAACCAGGAGGCATGGACTGATGACGAGTGGCATCGTATCATGTTCAACGATGAATCTCGGTTCTGCATTCGGTTCACCACGGATGACCATCGTGTGCATGTATGGCAGTGCCAAGGGGAGAGGACCAATCCTGCCAGTGTTGTGGAGAGACACACCGGCGTTACTCCTGGCATCATTGTGTGGGGAGCCATAGGGTATAACTTCAGGTCATCTCTGGTAGTGAGTCGAGGGACCCTGACGGCACAGCGCTACGTCAGTGACATCCTGCATCCGTATGTCTTACACCGCCTGAGACAGCACCCTGCTACAGTGTTTCAAAAAGACAACGCCTGTCCACACACGGCACATGTGTCTATGGACTGCCTGCATCATGTTGAGGTCCTCCCGTGGCCTGCCAGGTCCCCTGATCTTTCCCCAATCGAACATGTGTGTGATCAACTCAGACGTCAACTCAGACCCAGTGCCAATCTGCAGGATCTCAAAGGCCCGTTACAACAGCTGTGGGCCAACTTGTCGCAGGAGAGGACACAACGGCTGTACGACTCCCTTCCGCACCGTATCGCCGCATGTATCTAGGCCCGGGAGGGGGGCACACCCTACTGACATGGGACCAACGGTGTGCCCATACTGCCAACTCTGTTGTCCGTTAGATCTGATATTATAATCATTGTGATACAGTCACATGACCTTTCACCACGTGCAGATCCATTTCACTTCCACCACTCTGTCTAGGTGCTTAACTTTTTTTGTCACTGAGTGTATATTAGAGCTGATTTCCTCTATTCCATTTATTACAGTATACTACTGTATATGCATTTATAAATATACTAAAAACGTTATAAATGATGCAAAGGTGACATTAAAACAATATCTATAGATGGTCGACACAAACTCACTGCCAGTACAGAATGCCTGAAATACCGGTAAGGGGCGGCTCCTCGTTTATTGACCAGTTTGCCAGCTGTTAAGTGAGGAGGGTCTGTACTCAAAACGTGGACAGGTGTCAAAAAAAACAAACCTTTTCTGAGCTAATATATAGCTTACGTTATAGTTTTATAGCGCAACATTGACCTCTTATTATTATTATTATATCATCAGCATTATTACATTGTCCAAAAAAGAGCATGAGTGTTTTTTTGTGATCTATTTCAGGTGACCTCTGTGTCTCTGTCACAGAATGGCAGGCAAAACGTAAATAAAAAATTACAGAAAATAATAAGTGGGTTGGCACTTGTTAATTTACGAGCGAAATTACAAAAAAACAGTTACAAAGGGTTTCGAGAAACCCTCGCTAAGATGCAAAGCTTTCAGGAAACCCACCCATTCATTTAGATCAGTCGAACCTTCCATTCAAAGAATGGGTTGGAGGGGGCGCATTAAATGCTTCTGCACTTACTTCAATTACTTTTATTGGAAAAAAAAATCATTTTTATTAAAATATCCATCCATCCATCTTCCGCCACTTACTTGGGTCGGGGTCGTGGGAGCAGCAGTCTAAGCAGGGCGTTCCCAGGCCAGCTAAGAGATATAATCTCTCCATTGTGTCCTGGGTCTGCCCCAGGGCCTCCTCCCGGTTGAACATGCCTGAAACACCTCAACTGGCTCCTTTTGAAGTGGAAGAGCAGCGGCTCTATTTTGAGCCCCAACCGAACGTCTGAGCTCCTCACCCTATCTCTAAGGCTGAGCCCAGACACTCTGCGAAGGAAACTCATTTCTGCAGCTTGTATCCACAATCTCATTCTTTCGGTCACTACTCAAAGCTCTTGAACATAGGTGAGGGTAGGAATGTAGATCGACTGGTAAATTGACAGCTTTGCCTTGCAGCTCAGCTCTGTCTTTACCATGACAAAACAGTACAATGTCCACATTACTGCTGACGCAGCACCAATCCATCTATCCATCTCCCACTCCCTCCTTCCCTCACTCGTGAACAAGAACCCAAGATACCTAAATTACTCTGCTTGGGGCAGTTACTCATTCCCCACCCGGACAAGTTGATCCATCATTTTCCCATTGAGAACCATGACTTCTAACTTGGAGGCCCTCATCCAGGCTGCCTCACACTCAGCTGCAAACCACACGGGTGCATGCTGCAGGTCACAGCTTGATGAAGCCAACAGGACCACATCATCTGCAAAAAGCAAAGACGCAAACCTGAGGTCATCGAACCAGACCTCCTCTGCTCCTTGGCTGCACATAGAAATTTTATCCACAAAGGCTATAAAGAGAATTGGTGATAAAGGGCAGCCCTGGCTGAGTCCAACACCCCCAGTAATGAGTGACTTACTGCTGGCAATGTGAACCAAACTCTTGCTCTGGTTATACAGGAACTTAAACGCCCATAAGAATGGAAATCTGCACCCCACACTCCTGAAACACCCCCCACAGGACCCCACAATTATGAGACACATCAGAACCAAACTTGGGAGTGAATACAAGTGTACAATGATGTTAACCTGTAATGGTGTTACTCTCAAGCATGTTTTTTTATAGCTAGCTAAGGTTACAGATAACCTTAGCTTAATTCCCACCCCCCCCAAGCACCTACCCATTTTCTTAATCCCCCCAGACCTCAATATTTTTCAAACCCTGGCTACAGCCCTGTCCTCATGTCCCCTTTCTTAAAGATTGGGACCACCGCCCCAGTCTGTCAATCCAAAGGCACTGTCCCCAACCTCCATGCAATGTTGAAGAGATGTTTCAGCAAAGACATCCCAATAGCATCAAGAGCCCTCAGGAATTCAGGGTGAATCTCTCCCACCTCCGGGGCCTTACCACTGAAGAGTTTTTTGACTGATTCAGTGACCTCAGCCTTAGTGATGGGAAAATCCTCCTCCGAGTCCTGCAACTGTACTTCTTTCAAGGACGGCATGTCAGTGGGTTTCAGGAGGCCCTCAAGGTACACCTTCCACCGCCTGACTCTATCCCCCCTGTAAACAGCAAGGGCAAAGCCCTGCTTCCTGCTCCTGAGTTGCCTGATTGTTTGCCAGAATCCTTTCAAGGCCTCACCAAACTCCTCCCACACCCAAGTTTTTACTTCACCAACTGCCAAAGTCACATTCCACTTAGCCTGTCGGTACCTGTCAGCTGTTTCAAGAGACCCACCGTGACAGTCACCAACAACCTTATGGCCACAGCTCCAGACAGCTACCTCAGCAATGGACGCCTGGAGCACTGTCCATTCAGGCTCAATGTCTCCAGGCTCCCTTGGGATGCAAGAGATCTCCCTGGCAGGGGCCTCTGCCAGACGCTCCCAGCACGCCCTCACCATGTGTTTGGGGCTACCACGTCTATCCGGCATTTTCCCCCACAAACGATCGCAGAGCTGCGGCCTAAGGTGCTCTGGCATCAGGTGCACTTATGAACAACCTTATGTTCAAATAAGGTGTTGCTTATGGGCAAACTGTAGTTAGTACAGAAGTCCAAGTCCGCTCAAGTTCAGATCATGCATGCCTTTTCCTCCCAATTGCACCCTGTAAAGTTTCACTGTTGTTCACTGTTGCCCCTTCCAGCACCCCATCCAAGGTCTACAAGACAGCCGGATATCCTGAACTGAATTATTACATTGTCCAAAAAAGAGCGTTGGTGCACAAACAGACAACAGTCAGGGCCCACCCCCCAACTTGAAGTTAACGGGAGGCGACTCTCTTGCTCACCAGGGTGAACTCCAACACACTTTTTTTTAATAAACAATATTTTAATTAATCTCAGAATCTTGTGAATGTATATTGATCACAATATACTTCCGGTCTAATTAAAATGAAAAACAATCACATAAGCACATTTTGATGAATTAAGCTCCAGCTCAGCAGCCACATCATCTTTTTAAAAAGGAGAAATTGTGGATAAATAAGTTTAAAAACATATGAGTGGCGTGGCAGTACTTTGGCAATGCCTGGCACTGCTGCTGTGTACTGTAAACTAGGGATTCCCAACCCCCAGTCTGTGTGAGTATCGTACTGGGCCACGGACTGCTGGGGGTGTTTTCAGCAGGGTTGGTACATTTCCAAGCCATAAAACTTTTTCTTTTTGGTGACCCCCTCACACATCTTAATCGCATTTGAATGAAATGGAAATGTACTAAATCTGTCTCACCTATTGATCTGCCACTAGTACCTAGCCCCCCTCACCCCCAGTCAACAGGTTTTACCGGTCCAAGAACATTTTACACAACCTACACCGGTCCATAGTTATCAAAAGGTTAGGAAACACCGCAGTCTTAATATGCGATATAAAAAAAAATAGTAGGATAAACGCCTATAGCCCCCCCCCCCACACACACAGAAGAACACAGAGGGCACCAAGCAAGCCACTAAAAAGTCAAAAGAAAAATGTGAAAGCAGAAAGAATGGGACACTGATAATCCGCTAAACAGCTGACGTTAAAACTTGCCGACTGGGTAGGGGAGTTTGCAGTGCTAATTAGCAGAACAAGGCTGAAATAATTTTATAAACAATCCGGGGACCATTTTAGTGACATGGAATAAGAAAATCATACTGATCATGCAAATTGTACATAATAGGTTTTGTTAGTCAGATACAACTTACTAGGTGTCAATCAAGAAGTTTAAAAAATCATTTTGTAGCAGCAAATAAATAGTTAAACATCGAACTACAGTCAAAATGAATATTAAATGGCCAGCTTTGATTTATGGACCTCAGGTTAAATCCATTGTTTAATAGGAAACCTCCAATATCTTTGGTTAAAGGGCCACCAAAACAAATGGGCAATTTCTTCCCCTGTCCCACGATTAAGAGATGACAATGACCTAGAAGACACTAGGATTAAAAAAATGAAGAAAATTAAAGGTTAAGTCTGCTGTAAATCATGTGCATTTTTCAGTCACTCAGTGATTTTTAGCAGTGACTTGCAAGTATGTTGAAGAAATGATAAACTTCATCTTTGTCGAACACGGCGACCTCTGTGGCGCACTCCGCACATCGCACAGGGTGGTACGTCTCCTCCGGCTCGGCTCCTGCAGGGACTGCCTCCTGGTGGCTCGCTCTCCTTTTGCGGCGGTTCCTCCTCTGCTTATCGTTAGGTGTTTTGTACCGGAGAACCTCTTCCTTGTTTATGGTGCAGTTCATGACAAACATGGCCCGATATTGTGTCCGATACTTCTCATGCCTACAGCCAAAATCAGGAAAAGAAGAATCAAAGCAGATAAGCATCTAAGTAAGTAGGTTTCACAACTTTACTTCAAGACTTAAATACTTTACTTACTAAACCAGAACCAGGGCCAGACTGGCCATACAGCATACGAGTCATTTTCCTGGTGAGCCGACAGGTTTGTGGGCTGGCAAAGGTTACCATGGGGGACCCTAACGTCCAGCTCTGGTCGCAACTAAATAGTTTTTCATGTTTAATGAATGCGATACCAAGCATTTTCACAAAATGTCACATTAGCGTAGATATTAATATAGCATACACTAAACAGTGAATGTAATTATGGCCCCACAAATACAGAAGCATGCTACATAAAGATCCAGGCATGCTGTGAGTGACCCACCTCTGGCAGTCCAGACACAGGGTGGTCATGCAGGCTGGACAGTTCAGGATGGCGTCGCTGCTCGGAAGCGCTTGGGACGGAGCTCCTCGACCAGCTGCTGACCGTCTGGTCCTGCATGCCCTGTACCTGATGAAGCCCAAAAACATTGCATTACTGACTTGCATCTCCTCTTTTCTCTAAACAAAATAGGCATCTCATATCCCATACCTTGAAACATAGATAACCGGTAATGGATAATAGAACCAATTAATTTACATACACTGGGAATCTTCAGAATAACCTGGGTGTGGAAACATTAAAGGAAAAAAAAACTAGCCATTTCCAGCTACATTAGTCCTTTACAACATTAACAGTGTCTACACCATATTTCTGATTAACTTGATGGTATTTTAAAATGGACAAAAAATCCTTTTCTTTTGGAAACAAGGAAATTTCTAACTGACCCCAAACTTTTGAACAGTGGCGTATATTAACCAGTGTTTAGTGACATATAGAAAAGTACAAAAACAAGGTTTACATTCTAGTAAACTGTGTTTGTTATAGTACAATGTTCAGAGGAGAGAAATAAATGCCTGAAAACATTCAGAACCTAAGTTCTTAGAAGGAAAAAATGAATTTTTAAATTCAGTAATTTGTTGTATTGGATGTCCTTTTGGTCTGCCTTGCTTTGGATAATCACTCTGGAAAACTCATGGCTAGACAGATTAATACTTGGTTATTTAGAGTAGAGGTTCCCAAACTTTCGATGACCGTGGACCAGTATACATTGTGCCAAAATTTGGGAAATTAACCAACTCCACTCCAAACCCCTGGTGTTCTCCGGCCTGCTGGAATACTGGTATCCGTGCACAAATCGGAGATAGTGAAACCCTGCTTTAGAGGATCCAAATGGGTGTATACAGCCCATAGTATTACATACAGTACATGTCTGCACTATGTTTACTTGTTTGCACAATATGTACCATTCTCGCACCTTGTCTGGTTTACACTAAACGTATATTCATCTGTGCTCTGTGTAGGTTGCTACTGTATTCACGACAATTTCCCTCTGGAATCAATAAAATGAATCGACGTTATCCAAGAAGCTGTGTATTTTTACTTGTGTGATACTGCAAACTTTACATTTACCACCCTTACTGACATGAATCTACTTGGAACAAAACAGCAACTGATGTCATGCTTAAAGGACTAGGATTTACAACCAGGTCCCACTGTTGAACTTCACCTGAGTTGCTTTAGTAAACTATCCATCTGAATTAAAGGGCAAAAACTGAAAACCACTTTGGAAAAACAGACCAGCTATGCCACTATAATAAAGCCAATTCCAGAAACCACAAAGGCCTCAGTAAAGGTTCATAATGGCTACTGGTGCACTTACCTCTTCCTCTGGGCATCTACCCAAGCCTGGTCAAGGTTGTCTTTGTCAGGGTCATACAACAATTCATCATTTGTAAGGATCCGCTGCTGCTTTGCCCGGCGACTGGCTGAGATACCTAGGAAATTATTTAAACAAGCAGACGCTTATTTACCCTCCAAGTTTCAAGGCCAAGTGACTAAAAACTGCTGGCATTGAAAAAAGAGTTAGTGTAATTTTAAAATAGGGTAATTTCATTTTTAGTAGAACTGCACTGATAACCAGACAAAATCATATAGACCAGGGGTCACCAACATGGTGCCCGTGGGCACCAGGATGCCCCCAAGGACCGCATGAGTTGACCGCAGACCTGTTCTAAAAATAGCACAACTCATCAGTGAGCAGCGTCTAAAATTTAATTTTATCCTGTTGATATGATAAAATCATAAACGTGATCAGTGTTTTCACATAGGTGAGTATCATTAATCATTAATAATAATATATAAATAAAGGTAAACTGAGCAAATTTATTTAAGAAGAGTGTATCAAACTGGTAGCCCTTCGTATGGCTCAGTACCCGCGAAGTAGCTCTCAGTTTCAAAAAGGTTGGTGACCCTTGATATAGACTGATGCTCCTACACACATTACTGGATTGCAAAATTATTGCCAAGTGACAGTACTAACCAGTTATTGAGAGCTGATAAGATAATTATGTTCCAGTGTCCCCTCACTTACCAGGTCTTTCGTCCTCGTCAGAATCGCTGTCAAAATAAATACTGTCATAGAGCTGAGGCTGGGCTGCTCCAGATGTGCTGGTACTTGTGGCTGAAGCGCTAGAAGTCGTTCCTGGTCACAGGGGAACATAAAGCCAGTTAAAATACTGACACTTCCTTTTTAGGTTCACAGTGGCAGGCAAGGGGATGAGAAAAGTTAACACAACCAAGAAAAGGCCATTAATTAACAGAAAAAAACTTCGTTGATGATGATTCAACAAGACATTTTTATTGTCATAAGAATCTTTACAAATGCATAATAACAATAATAATTTGTAGGGCTGAGGCATGTTTGTTTTTACAAGGACCACATAACATATTATTATAAATAATAATCAGCAAGTGATAAAACGTTTGTTTTACAAGAAGTGCTCATGCATTAAAAATAGTGAAATTCCTACAGTTTTTTTTGATTACCCTACACACACAGTGGAGCCTGTGCACCTGAATCCGCTGGCGCCCCCCATCGGCACTCCATGGTCTTCATGGTGGAACTGAGCTCGGCCTCCATCTCTTTCTCAAATTCATCTTCGCTAGACGGCTCGCTTTCCCCCGTCAGGTACTCTCGTATCAGCTTCCTTTTTTGCTCTTGTGTCCCGTTAAGGAGCACGTCCAATTCATCCTCGGAGCTGTGGGATTTTAGCCAAAGCGACACAGTCTAATTGTTAGCCAGTTAAACTGAAATTATGCGACTAGGACGCAAACCGATAGGTCAATACTGCCATCCACTATGATCAGCCCAGAAAAAAACATTAATTATTCTACTGGCTGAAAGAAAATTCCATTAAACTAGGGCTAAAATGCCCCTATATTAGCATCTCATCAAGTAGTTAGCTAGTTAACTAATAAGCTAAATGTACGTACCTGCTCTCAGCTCTTTCTTCGTCACTCGGTTCCTCGATTTCATATGAATCATATTCTTCCTTTCTGTTCATATTTTATTTTTAGACAGCGCCACAAGTACTAACATACGCTTCACGAAGCTTATACGCCTGTTTACCTAACTGAAACCCTCCCCTTTCTGCATGTATTAGGAAGAGATAGTCCGACGTTTTTATGTGTCCCCAAGCGTACGGCTCCACTGGCCGAAGAATGGTTCCGCCATGCCCCACAAACGAACAAACCCCAGCAATATCTGACAATGTATTGTTTTATATTATCAGATTTTCACTATTATAACCTTTATAGATAGGTTAAACATGTATATCTAGCTGTAAAATAGAACTACTGTATGCTAATGAAAAGAAACATGCAACGAAAACTATTAGAGAATTTAGTCTCTTTATAAGAACCTTCAAAGTGTGTATAATTATTTCTCATGTTTGGATTATTAAATAGTTTAAAGTACAACAAATTATATTGACATATTGTAAGGCATAGCACATTATTTTTTTTCTTGGCACCAGGCAGGACAGGAATGAGTGAGCAACAGACAATAGCTTCAAACAAAAACCATAGATAACAGAGATTCTTCCTCAGAAGGAGAGAAAATTCAGATTCAATTGTAATTGCACTTTTTGAGTGTTTAAATAATGTTAAATCATCATTATTTAGAAGATAGGTAAATGTATGAAATGTATGTAATATCAGTAAAAAATATGACTGTCTCTCGTAAGCGCGAATGATTCAATATATTTTTAGTAGTTACATGTTACTAAAACACAGGGGAATGTACTGGCACACCAGCAGTGAAATGAAATTGCCATTACATTGACATTAGTGTTCAGACACTTTGCTGTGACGTTTGAAATCTGGCTCAGGTGCATCCCATTTCTATTGGTCATTTTTTATATGTTTCTACACCTTTTGTGGAGTCAACTTATGTTGACTGGACTTGATTTGGACAGGCACACAGTTGTCTATATAATGGTCCTACAGTTGACAATGTGTTTCAGAGCAAAAACCAAGCCATGAGGTCAAGCGAATTGCCTGCAGAGCTCAAAGACAAGATTTTGTTGAGGCACTGATCTGGGGAAGGTTACAAAAATATTTATGCCATTGAAAGTTGCCAAGAGCACAGTGGCCTCCATAATTCTTAAATGGAAGAAGTTTGGAACAACCAGAACCCTTCTTAGAGTTGACCGTGCCGTGAAAGTGAGCAATCCGATGAGAAGTGCATTGGTACAAGAGGTGACCAAGAACCTGATGGTCACTCTGGCTGAGCTTCAGCAAATCTGTGTGAAGATGAGACAAATTTCTAGAAGAACAACCATCACTGCCACACTCCACCGATCTGGGTTCAGTAAAAGCCTTAGTAAACACACACGAAAGCCCACTGAGAGTTTGCAAACAGCCACTGACTGTGGTGGTGAGATCATCGTGTTTTTCAGTGGCGAGGACAGGGAGACGGAGACAGCACATGGTTGAAGGAAAGTTGAATGGAGCAAAGTACAACACTGACTTTGGACCTCAGTCTGTGCCGAAGGTTCACCTTTCAACGGGACAATGACCCTATAATAATGTAGGAGTGGCTTATGACTACTCTGTGAATGTCCTTGAGTGACCCAGTCAGTCCGGACCTGAACCCATTCTAACATCTCGAGAGAGACCTGAAACTAGCTGTTTACTAATAGACCCCATACAAAATGACAAAGTTTGAGAGGGTCTGCAGAGAAGAATAAGTAAGTCTTCAAATACATGCGTGCAAAGCTTGTCACAACATATCCAAGACTCAAGGCTGTAATCACTGCATCAACTAAGTATTGAGTAGTCTGAATACGTATGCCAATGTGGCATTTCATTTTTTTAAATTA
Organism: Mormyrus iriodes; assembly: GCA_011763525.2. Lineage (NCBI taxonomy): Eukaryota > Metazoa > Chordata > Actinopteri > Osteoglossiformes > Mormyridae > Mormyrus > Mormyrus iriodes. Next base: position 4,686,191 of record JAAGVU020000025.1, read on the forward strand.
ATACATTTCAATATATTTGCAAAAATTTTTATCCTGTTCTTGCTTTGTTAATATGAAGTATTGAATGTAGAATGATGAGGGAAAAAAATGAATTTAAACGATTTTAGCATAAGGCAGATATGAAATTTGAAAAAAAGGGTCTGAATACTTTTTGAATGCACTGTACAACTTTACTTTTGGTCCAGCTGAATTCTTAAGCTTGCTCACAATCAGTTAAATGGTTAATGTGATTTTAAGTAATACCGGCATTGCTGAATTGCTTTTTTTGTGATGTCTGTACTGGTTATAATAATTAAAAAAATTCTTACACCAATGTGAGAATCACACAACACAGGGATGGGGAACGGAATAGGTTTATTAGGCATGTGGCAGGGAAAGGGTCAGCACTATATGTGAGAAGTAAAAAAAAAATCAAGCTTGGGGAAGTACCACACTGAACTGGAGTTAGGATGAGTATCAGGACAGATTTACCGGAAGTGAGGAAAAAAAACAGAACACCAATTAATATTGGTCATTGTCAATAGACATTAACAACCAACCCATATTCCCTGACTCCCCCTCCCCCAGCAGTCAAGGTAACAAATTCTTCTTTTTATTTATACAGTTGTATCCACAGTACTAAATGTGAATTTTATTTCACATGTGGCTGTTTGTAAATGTACAAAGTACAAAATTTGTACCTGTTCCATCAAGCCCCGTTTATGAGATTAGGTGAACTGCCAGAATAACAGAACAGCAAAGCGTACACCACAATTCTGCGCGTTCGGATGGAAAATCACCGTTCTACAGCTTGATTCTGTGAATCAAAGCCAGTTTTTTTGTTGTGAGGCCATTCAATTACAGGCATGAAGGAGACAAATGGATCATTTTTATAAGTATATGGCCGACACAAACTTTATGAATGAAACACAAAATGAGCAGATTCAGTTGGAACTAGGGCCAAAGGCATTGAATCTGACTGATAGACACAGCACCATAAGTCTCACGTAGCATCTCTTTAGCTCAGGCACACCGTTCCCCAGGAGGATACTGGGTGTAATGGAGCAAAACCACACAACCGTGGGCTTCCTGCTGAAGAGATGCTGGTAGGCCACTTCAGAACCTTTATACTGTGGACTAAAATGGGCTCAGTACATTACTGTTCCTAAGTGCATTACATTCCACTGATGCATACTGATTGGTTACCAGGAACATGCTGAAAAATTAATGTTATTAAAACACTCATGGAGATGGACATGGCATGTCAATGGTGCACATTAAGGACAGCACTTAGAAATACACTGAAATAGTGACTGAAATCAGATTAAAATTATCCTACTAAGACTTAGAAATTTCAGGATAGGTCATAAAAATCAGGTTAAATGAACACACTTAAGCACATGCTGCTCTATAACAAAGGACGGTGGATTGTCTACTAAGAATGTGCATTGGTTTCAGTCACAGTTTAGCGATTACCTTTTTTGTTTAATCATTGACATACAAAGAATGAAAACCAAAGCTTATTTCAGTGGTGTTTCAGTAAGCCTATGAAAGTGATTTTACAGGTACAAATAAAGAAAATGTCTGAACAGGCAAACATAATAGTGAATTTGACAATGGTGAATGGAATCTTTCCTTTATGGTATTTAATAAAACCTTTTCAGGGTTATTCCAAGATGAACAGTATAATTTATTATTGTTACCACCATTATTACGGTTTGTCTCAGCATTCCTCCATTTTATATTAATGGATGCTTTGGTCACTTTGCGTGAAACAGAACATTGACATACAGTGCACTTTTAAAAAGTTTGGAGGGGGAGCAAAAATGCTATTTCTTTCACAATGTTCATAGTATTAGTTTACATTTTAAGGCAGACACATTGAAGCGTTTCTTTTGTATGGAATGAAAAAGACAACAGCCTGTGTACTTCAGAATGTATGAAATCGAGACATTAAAAAAAGATGAAAAAAAAAACTGAAATCCATTAATTTGATTAAGATGTTCATTATCTGTAGAGTAAAAACTAATACAACATATACAAGGCTTTTAGTGACCATACACTTTAATTATAGTAACAATCAGCTCAACTTGAACAAGGCAACAGAGCAGCTTCACAGAAAAAGATTACTGAAACTATTGGCAGGGATTACGGTAAAGCCGAACGAAAGACGAAAAAGAAGGGCATGATACGGAGAGTGTGAATTTCACAGAAAACGATGGCTTGATGATTAAAATGTCAACATGATTGAGTAACGATGTAGGATTTTTTTTTCCTTTTTGTGCTGTGTGGATTTTGGTGACATTCCACCAGGGACTTCCTTACTCGGGGGGGGGTGGGGGGCAGGGTTCAGGGCAGTAGTGGAAGGCCTAAACTGTCTCTGGTAGGAGAGGCTGTGGGCCGACAGACCAACACTCTCGCCTTCATCTTCCAAATAAAGACAAGACCAAAATGGAGGGAAGCCCTTTACAGTGGACTGTCAGCCAGGACCTTATGTGTCTCCTTTTAGGACCCCGAGGCAGCTTTGCAACAGCTGTAAATTACCCTGGATGAGGGGGGAAAAAGCCAACAAAAATACAATAAATATAATGAAAAAAATAAGGTCAAGGACTGCACATGCTAATCTACATAGCAATCAAAGCCTCCTAGGATCACCACAATGAAGGTTCACCTTAGCATGCTTCAGTTCCAGCTCTGCCAGTTCCACCAAGTTTTTCCGAAATGCTGCTACTCGTCTCGTCTTAAAGTCTATAAGTTCTGATTGAGATAAGACAGGTGAGGAGATTAGGCATATTATCAAGCTGACCAAATATTACTGAATCTTAAACATACAGAGGCAAATAGAAAAATATAAAACAATGAATTGTGTCAGAGGGACTACATCTGTATTACAATATACTAATCATCAGCTGAAGACTACAGCGAGAAAGAAATCGTATTATTTTCCAAAAACATCTGGTAATTATGAAAAGAACAATAAAGGATCGATTCTGCCACACACTTAAGTACAAAAAAAAAAACATGTAGCTGCAACAATACACTTAACTCAAAGGTGCATAACTTTTTAAGCGCGTTTCTGACTTAAGTGCTTGATGGGAGGATCGACCCTTAAATGACCTTTTGAATCTAGACCAAGTCATCACTTCAGACATAAGAACAACTTTACTTGCTTGTTGTATTTTGAACAGACAATAACTAGGCCACAGTGACAGAAGGGCTTAGGCTGATCTGGCGTTGTAATAAATAACTGCCTTCAGGGGACCTGGACAGGGATCTCCACAAACAGCCAATAGGGCAGTGAGTGTTGTCCAGGCATCAATGCAGACAGTCAGGACAACTAACCACAGTTAAATAGTCTACTGTTCATTCATACTGTCAATGGGAGCCGAACTTGAAGGAGAATGGAGCAGAGGCGTATGTTCAAGGGGAGAGCAGGGGGAAGAGGATAGCCAGATACTGCGAGTACAGCCTTTCGCGAAGTGGCGTGTGCACACAAATAGTATAAACAATCATTTCAGAACTATTTAAAACAAAAGAAGAGCAAATCTTACAGGATGATCGGCATGACAATGGTGCTCTGTCAGAGTTCCCTCTGTAGCGAAGGGGAGCGGGACATACCTTGCTTTGCGGATTCAGAGATTTTTTCAAATTTCTGACAGCAGAGCTGCTGGCTGGTCTCTGCTTGGAGGACGTCTTTATTTTTGGCCCTGGCCTTGTCCAGGGCTTTGTTTGCGTTCTCGTAATCGACTAGCGCCCTCCCTCTTCTGTACAGAAGATCCTGACCAAAAGATGCAGTACAGCACATTTAGGGCTGCTGGATCTGCCCAGTGTCCTTCAGCCATGTTTACTATTGTCGTCATTGTTGTATTACTGAGGGGTGCTATGAAATCTGGCCTTGAAATACATTTAATTTACACTTAAGAAATTACAAGCTACAGCTCCCCTGAGGGATGTTTAAGTATTTTCAAAGGCAGAATATCTGTGTCTATATAAAATGAGTAATTTCAGGTAATTTGTGTACCTCAAATAGTATTTCATTTGGATAAAATCAGTAATTCTCCATTTTTACAGTAAGCATGTAGTTATATTCTTTTAAGGACCAAAGAAAAATAACTTTTTGTAATTTGACCAGGAGAAACACAGAAACGGACCCAAGATGACAAAATAATTCACTCATGGCCAGAACTCAAGTGTTACTCATGGCTCAGAAAGCAACAGCCATCAAGCCTTATTATAATAAAAACCTTAAACTATTAAGCCTTATTATAAAATATTAGCAAACACTGACCCCCCCCGTCAAAGAATATTAATTTCTCATTCTTTTATAGTAACAAAATATCGTTCCTGTTTTATTTTGTGCTGCAAAAGGGGGCAAATCAGCAAATGTTCAAGAGAGGGCATAAAGGTTTGTATCATATTGTGTTTGGGGGGGGGGGGGGGGGGGGGGGTATTTGAACGTTAGGGTGCAGGAGGAACGCAGCCCTCGACAGAACAGGTAAAATAAAATACCCACCAGAAACTAGGCGGTACGGAGGCGAAGATCTGTAAA
>JAAGVU020000025.1:4703883-4723445 GCA_011763525.2 Mormyrus iriodes
GACACAGGAAGGAAGGGGGCGGGGGGGTGGGGGGTGGTGGTGGTGGTGAACGACAATCATAAAGTACTAAATCAGCCTATTTATAACATTTCATTCTTAAGAAATGAGAAATTAAGTCATAATATATAATAAGTCAGAGATTCTATCAAGATAAAATCAGGACCTATCTACGGAAGATTAGATATTTATTGCTCCTCCTATTCAGCAATTGGGCAAATGTCATTTTCACAGGCTTTTCGCACTTTTTCCCAGGTCACTGTTCATGTTCTTCGTGCCGGGATGCAGCCCCCTTCGTCTCTATGTGCCACAGCTGTGCCCCGCCCCCCTCAGGGATGCAGCGACCCCGACAGACTCGCTCCACTGGCTCCACGATCACCTGGCTTTACGCATGTACATGCTGATCCCAGCACTGTCTGCACGCATGTCCTGCAGTCAGGCTGGTGTCCAGCTCTACGCAACATCGCTCCAAAATAACAGGAACCGAAATGCATCTGGTAGATTTTAAACTTTCATATCTGCTGAAGCGTTTGCCTTCAGGCCACTGAACAAAACCAAGTGTTCAGAAGAGAGTATTTTGAAATTGATTCAGTGTTGAGACAAAGAGATGGTCCTGTTAGCTGGGAATAGCTGTTTTTACATATCAGAGTGACAAGAATCCTTAAATATTTAACTTATACCTTAAAGAACATTATTTTCATACAGAAAATGTTTTAAATAATACAATTTGGCACTTTAAAAAATACAACACATGTCTAAGATTATTTCAGAACCAAATTATGCAACAAGATTTGTATTTTGCAAACATTTTCACAATAAGGGAATTCCCAGAGGTTTCTGTAGGCTAGTAAAAAACAGGAGACACTCTTTGCATTGAGTCCCCAGAGAACAAATTATTACTTTAAACGTAAGCGCATGTTGACTTCAAATAATGATCCATCTTGGTAGGTCAACAACAAATTAATGGCAAGGTCTGTTTTCATATCTGTGGTATTGATTCCAGGCCAAAAAACGGACCAGGCTCAAATGAACAAAGGCCATGCAACATATTTCTCTCAGCAAATTCATTGCTATTAAAAACCCATTTAGAAGTACCTACTATTAACACAGCACTCTATGTATTGTATTTAGTTGCCCCTACTGCATGCTGGACAATCGACGCAGCCTGCCCCGTTGTAACCACGACAACCTCCATGGAAACCACCCGCGTGGCAGCAGTAAAAGTGACCCGCGCTCGTGCCCTGGGCCGTTTCACCCCAGCGTGTCGTGCATTTAGCCACCCACTTACCCGCAGAGCCGTAAACATTAAAAGCCTGATAACACGTGCCACCAATCACGTCACTCCGCTAATAAAACACACAGGCAGGGCAGCTGCTTTCGAGGTGACACATGGTTTACTAAAAGGCTGGTTAGTGGCGCAGGGACCCAAGATCAGAGCGATGCTGACGATTTACACTTTAATCATAATAAGTAACAAATTTAGTGATTTAATTTATAAGGAACTAAATATTTTTGTTCAGTGGTGCACTTCTTAAGTCTTCCCACCTGACCGGACTGGCACACGGACCTCGAGAGGCTCGCTCACCCACACGATGCTGCCGCTCTGACAGCTATCACCCCCATGCAGTCAGCCGAACACCACGGCCGCGAAAGGGTGACACGGTCACTCTCATCACAGCACACTCAAAGATAACACTGATTTCTGAAGGGCCATCACGTTTAAACGCCACGACGATAAGGGCGTGAGGAGCTCAGGTCTGCGGTCTGTGTGTCCAGCCTTTTAATGCAGCTCTCTTAGTCAATCACAGTGGTTTCCCATGCGAGGCTGTTTCGCCAGGGCCCGGGGTTGCTCTTGCATTGCGGATCATGCTAACAACAGTCATAAAAGCCATAAACAGCCATCCATCTGTCATGACCTCTAATACACACAGGGTTGTGGGGGGATGCCGGCTGATCACAGGACACACCGAAAGGTGAGCCACCCACACATGGGGAGAGCATGCAGTCTGCAGGCCAGGGCGCAATCCAGTCAGGACACAGAAAAAACAGCGGAGCAGGAATGCGCTTAAACCCGAAAGTGCACCCGAAAGCCTCCTGCACCCAGCGTGTGAACCGGCAGACGTGCCATCTGGCTTAAGGGGCTAACCGGAGACTACGGAAAACTCCAGGAGGAGGTGTCAGACCCCAGGAGCCCTAACCATGACGGTAACCATTCAGCAGGGGGCGTGATGACGCATGGGCCGGTGCAGGTGGATTCTGTGGGGTGCTGGAGTCCTTTCATGTCAGATTTAATGAAAACACATGGGGAAGGAAATGCACCCACAGCAGAGCGGGCTGCAGCCACAGCTCGCTCTAATCGGACCTCTGTGCTGGCCCCGCGTGTCTGCAGACGGGAGGAAGGCACAAGCGGCAGCAGGCTGCTGAAACCGAGCAGGGGAGGTGGTTGCCTGTCCACCAGACAAAGGGAGCGGCCAGCAGCTTGCAGGGCGCCACACTGCCATCCAGTGGCCACCTCCTGTATGACGGCAAGTGCACTGCAAGGTATCCCGAGCTGCTTGGAGCCCGGCATGCTGACCACTCAAGGTCACACAGAATTACTGATGCCATGAGCAGCACCTTCCCTCACTGCCTGTCAGAAACGACACAGCTGGTTGGAATGCAAGCCCTATTTGCCTCGCATAGTTAATAGACACCAGGATGCGTGTGTTTGTATGTGTGAATCAACGAGCAAGCGCGAGAGCAGGAGAGAGTGAGAGAGCACCTCTTTCCTGCAGGGATGCAGCTTGCGGCCGGTGCTGCCTGACCAGGATGGGAGCAGCTCTGCCTGATGAATGCACTGACGCCTCAGACAGCTGGAGAGAACAGCAGAGAGTGAGTGAAGAATCTGTTTTCAGGCTATTTCACAGCAACAGGAACAAACCAACAAGTGGGCCAGACACACGTGTGCCATATGTAATTCCAAACCGCCACCCTGCCCCCGAACACATGTACAGCCAAACAAATGACCGTTTAACGTGTCAACAGAAAAAGAAAGAGGGTGTTTGTGTCCCCCCCCGCCCCCACCCCCAATTTAGGCTCCTATGGACGTGTGAGGCGATGCAGCTGAGCAATTAGCACGTGTTAACGCAGCCTGCAACAGGCTCTCGTTTGTCAGTGTCAGAGCGCGGGGGGCGGGGCAGGGTGGGGGGGACAGTAGTGGAGCAGAGCGCCGCTAGCTTCGCCCAGTTAGCTCCGAGACGTGCCTCTTTTATTGTGCTGAAAAAGCCCTCTCAGCCGAGACCCGGCGGTGAGTAGCCAGCAAGGGGGCCTGTGATCAGAAACAGCTGAACAGGAGGCCAAAGGCAGCGATCCTGGACTACAGCCCCCCTCCCCAGGACGCCGCCCGGAAGCTTCCGGAATGCTGCCCCCCCCCACCCACAATCCTTGTCAAAAGCTCCTTCCACGCTAATGGAAATGCAGCCTTAGACAGGAAGTGCTTCCCAATGCAGGGCTCCGGAATTCCACACCTGCTGATCGCTGTCCGTGTCCTCGGCCTGGGAGTCGCCCTCCTCCACCGTCCTGGAAGCGGGAGGGGCCGCCGGTCGCTCCTCTGGATTCCTGGAGCCGACTGAACAACGGACTGCACCTGGGAAGGCACAGACGGGCAGCGACTCACATCTCGCTCTGATCGCAGCCCACCCGGCTGGCCGTTCCCATCGTCGGTGCTCCGCATCGTTATCGCCTCACATCCCAATCTTGCTAATAAGCTTTTCATACACAAGATTTTATATGAAATGTAACATTTCAATATCTGAGATATGTACACAAAGATTGGCCACTTTTTATGTTTTTGAAATTTAATAAAAACTTTTTTTTTGTAACATAATAGCTTGTTTGACTTATCGACTTGTTAACAGCGCACTGCACTAAAATCCCTCAGCAATCAAAACCAACCAGATTCTGTGGATAAACATCAGGTTTGGGAGATGGGGGGTATAAGGGGGGGTATGGTTTTGTTGTCAGCTTTTCTAAGCTGGATGTCACTTTCACACCGACAAAGATTCTGTGTTTGCACACGGGACACTGTGAGGCTGCTCATGGGAAACAAAGTGCCCAGGAGGACCCGAGACGGATGGATCCGCTCACGCTGAAGCAAAAATGTGCTGACAGGCTGAGCTCAAACCCACACAAGGGTGCGCAGGGAGTCCCCCGCCATTAGGAGTCACTGAGACAGAACGGCGACTTCATCACACCGTCCACACTGCCGGATGCAGAGAAGTACGTCAACTGATGTATTAAATGTCTCTGTTATATGTTTCAGTTTATGTGTTATTCACACATCCTGTAAGACAGTGCTGCGGGTACATAAGGCCGCATGGTCAGCACATCACCCTGTAATCGACATGCAATTCCATCAGTGGCACTCGATTAAGCAGCGACTCGGGGCCGACGGCAGTGCGAGTGGGGAGTTTGGGCAAAAGCAGAGGGGACTGGAGTAGGCATGGATAATGGTGGGGGGGATCTAAGGTCGCTTCAGATAGAGCGCAGATTAAAAGGGAGGCAGAGTATTAGCGAAACACGTCGTACGCTGGGTCACAGAGCAGCCTTGGTCAGAGAAACACAAAGCCCCCATTAAATTTCCACTTAAGAAGCCGTTTTTTATAATTTTTTTCTGGCAAAGCCCATCTCCTAGCAACAGCGCGCCTCCTCTGAATACGAGCGAGGCTGGTTTTCTGCAGCGGTTCAAAGTAAATATTGGTGTAGGCTGGAGCAGGAGGAGAGGGAGCATCCACGGCGAGTGCTCCTGTGAGGTCTGGGAGGAGCAGCGGCCAGGACAGGACCTTCTGCCATTTGGACAGGGGGGCACAGATGGAGTGTCAGCTGAGAAATATGCAGGGAAATTAACCCCTTTCTACACAGGCCTCTTTTAAACCCTCACAAGGGTTTATTGCAAGGAACCAACCCCAATATATCAAGAAGAACCAGTCTTCATGAATTAGAAAACCGAGAGGCTAAATCATTCATACTGAAGGAGACATTTACACACGGGAGTATTTTTCACACATGCGAAACACACGCTGGCGTTCACTGGAAGAGTGCCTTGACGAATGACCTTGAGTCGGGTCCTGTAATATCCCAGCCCTAAAGCTACTAAAAAGGTCTAACACTGCAATAATTCAAGAAAATGATGATGTAAAACACCCTCTGTAGAATAGCAGCGCTTTGTGATGTTAGGGGGTTCTGGTTACTCAGAGGCAGCCATTCCTGCTGCGCTCTTCCCAGGAAAGATAGCAGCATTTTTCCATTAATATTAAAACATCAACAAAAACATGGCACCTCTGGGTGGCAGCTGGGGTAAACTTATGATTAGTGTCTGTGAAGCAGAGGATGCTGGGTAAAGACGGTCACGACCTTCCCCTTCCCCGCATGGGAATAGAAAGGCAAGGCCTTGATGAAGAATGCAGTCCGTTGGGCTCCCCTGGTGCCAAGGGAGGGAGCGCGGGCTGCGTTGCGTGAACCTCCCCAATGCTCACAGCTCTGTGAACACAGCTAGCAGTGCATACATCAGGCGAACCATAACCTTCTATTTGCATCTATAAGTTACTGCAGTAAAACTACTTAAAAATCCAAAATCAACTTTCTCTGACAATCATCCTCAATTTTTACTTAGTTTTAATTTAGTCCTTCCCAGTACTGCCAAAGCCTTCGAGGAAAGATTCTGGGTAATATTTCTAATGTGGTCCTTCATAACACATCTACAAGAACTCAACTATCAACCAACCAGAATTGACACTGTGTTGGCAGTTTGTAAAGGCAGTTGTAGTATGAAAGTTTATTTGCTGAATGTCAGCTGAACGCCCACAGATGGGACTGTAAGGGCGTCTGTAAACAGCTACAGCTCAACCAGGGCTGGCACCTTGTTTACACAGATGGCGGGGTGCTGGTGGTTAGCAGAATCTGCATAGCCTGCTTCTGTACAGGACAAAGCTAGCCCATTACAGAAGAGCTACACTGCACCATGTTGCTACCAGCAACTCACAAGCCAGTAGGGGGCACTGCTCAGGAGGCCAGCAAATGTGCCCTCACTAAAATCAGCACCCCCACAGTACACAGTGCGAATACCACAGACCCCCAGACAAAATTGGCAGCTTTGTGTATCGGGTATGTGGTAGGGGTGTGGCCTGATCCTGGAATCCTTTCCCCCACCCCAAAAGCACTCCCTCCCAGCATGATCCCCAACAGAAATGTTGTTCCCAGTATTATTCCAGGTATTCCCAATAAAGGGCCACGTGCTCATCGATGCAGGTGTATAAAAAAGCTGTGGGAGTGAGGCCATTCCTGGCAGTTAAGAAGAATGGAGTAACAGGAAGCTCCCATTCGTGTCGAACCTTAAAACTCAGGAATTATGTTTAACACCAAGAAAAGCTCTTCGCAATTCTGTCCTTTACTGAGCTGTCATGGTGTAACTTTGGATGAAAATAATTTCAAAGTAGTTGGAGAGTTAAAGCAGAGTTTTTGCAACCCAAGTGCAATTAAAGAGCAAGAAGGTGACCCCCCCCCCAATAAAAACATGGCAATTCTGATGAACACTAAAACGCAGCCAGCCGCATGGAAGATGAACGGCTGCGTTTGACTTTCCTTTGCATAAGCAACAGAAAGGGTCACAGACCATAAAAGCTGGCTGAAAAAATGGCTGTAAGTGCTACACGGAGGTAATCATGCAATGGTGTGCAATGGTGTGGCCCCCCCCAACAGTGCAGGCAGTAAACGGTGGGGTCTGGGAAGAGTGGGATGCAAGCTGTTAAGGTCATGCAGCAAAGAGGTGGCCTTCAGCTTCCTTAGACCAACGGACCCGTGTCGACCGGGCCAGCAGGACGGCTTGATGGAGCAGCTTAAAACCCAGTGCTGCCGCTTTATTGTCCTGCTCGTGAACAATTACCCCGAATCGCTCCAGAGAGAGCATGAAGCAGTGAGTCACCGAACAGTCACAGCACCCAGACAAGCCTGAGATATCCATGCAGTACTCGCACAAAACACAGATCCATGTTAAAACGCTACGGCTCACTCACTTCTGCTCTCTCTTTAAAATTGGCATTAACATACAGTAGTAAAGCATGTTTTTTTTTTTTTAACAATTAGTGGCAGAAAGATATTCAAAATGGATTTTTTTCCAGAGGCATTTATTCCAAACACTGCTGTGTTCCTCTGTGTACAGCGTCTTCAAAATTTAACGGCATTTTCAGTTTCTTCTGCCTCCCTGTTCATTCTGAGCTAAGAATGCAGAGGCTGGTATACATATAGTGTGACACTTTCACAGTCTCTGTACACACTAAGGTTTGCAGCAGAAATTTCATCACTGACCATGTTATTGAACCCGACACCACGGGGATCACAGGAGCCTGCTGAAGGGTTTCGTTCCACTGCTGTTTGCATGGAACAGCTACACGCGTCCAGCTCCACGGCCCAGTGAACGGGGAAGCAGGGAAAGACCCACTGAAGCTGAACCAAAGCCAGCAGAGGATATCACTAGTTTTCATGGTTACTGTTCTGCGCCTGAAGCCTCCACTCCAGACATGATGTGCAGAAACTGAAGACCTAGGATCTGAGGAAGCAACTACAATAGGTACGTGCGGAGAGATCGTTCGCATTACAGCGATCTGCAGGCTCTGTGGATGACGTTAGAATTTTTATACTCACGTTAGCCTACAGTTCGGTAAAATTATTAACATAAAGTCTACTTTATAATACAAGTGTTGAATATCTCACATAATTTATTGAATCATATACTGAAAGTCAAAAACATTTACCGATCATAAAGTTGAAATATCGTAACATGGACCATCGTAACCCAGGGAGCGTCAGTACTTTTAATCAACAATCAAATTAATCCAGTCTTTTGTAAATTAAAAAGAGAAAATTCATGGCGAATGCTCATGGAGGCAGCGAGTGTAAAACATTTCATGCCACAATCTCGTACAAGCAAGTAAGACGACGAAGGAGACGTATCAAACCGAAACCAGACTCGTTTGTGCAAGTAGCCCATTACCGTTAAAAAGCTAAGATGCCCGACCATAGCGATCTTGGACATGGTGTGATTGCTGGTGCCAGGCATGGTGGTTCTGACACCTCAGAGACAGCACTGATTCCTAGGATGTTCTCGCACTGGGGTATCTAAAGCTTACAGGGCACGGCGTGAGGAACAAAAAACCAGCCAGTGGCAGTTGGCAAAAATATCTTATTAATGATTATAATGCCTTACCTGACATTAGTCGGGTGTACTGTAAGAATCAGCTCTTGCTTGTATATACACATATAAATGCCTTTAAAGGGTTACCCTTCCCATCTACTGAAACAGCTCATTTTATCTGACCCTTATCATTTTATTCACACTGTGACTGTGATCATGAAAAAAGCCAGTTTCCCATTTCTCAACTGTGGGGCACTGGGTGGAAATCCACCGCCATTACTACACCCTTACGCTGTACTAAGCCTATTTAGGACCACGGGTTTAACCATTGAACTATCACTAGGTTAAGGGGCGTGGCTTCCAATTTTAAGGGTTATGCAGCTGCAAGGATAACAGCGACCAGAACCAGCTGAGGCTTAAGAACTGAGTGAATGCAGAGATAGATGTGAATAGCTGTGGGATGTGATGAGGTGTACACTGCCACAGTCAAATGAGGTATTCAGACCTGATGGACGGCCCTCAGCACTTACCTGGGGGCAGAGTCACCTGTCCCGGGGAAGACAGCCGTCCCAGCTCAGGCCCCACCTGCCCCAGGAGGGAGAGCCCTCTGAGCGCACGCTCGACGTCAGCGGCCACAGGGGGGCGCTGTCCTTTACTGATTTCCCCCAGGCTGCTTTCCTCATCCCAGAGACTCTGGGGGACACAAACAGTACAGCAACTCACCATTTAAATTCTGTTCATTTTTACATGAATCCCCTTTGTCGACCCCAACACAACTGCTTCAAAAACAGCATTACATTTTGCAATTAACATTATACAAAAATACGAGTAGAAAATATACGCGGACAATGACACTAATGGAAGCTTCCGGCTAACTGAAAATGAAATAAAGAAGAAAGCAGAGAAACTGATGGATTGGCAGCAGACAATGCCACTGTGCAAAGCCCCCTCTGTTCATACAGACACAACATCAGGAGAAATATAGCATTTCACTTATCTCCCCATTTATTTAGTTTTTATGTTTAGTTGACACATTTATGTAAAGCAATTTGCAAATCAACTCTGTGGAAAAAAGAACATCAGTATCAGTAATATTCCCCCATTAATATCACAGCATTTTGGTGGATATATTGTGGGAAGGCAATATGAATGCTATATTTCCTTATCTTCTGTTGCCCCCTGCAGGTAGACATTGGTAAGGCAGTTTAAATTGCTTGTCTATGATGGAGATGCATCCGTTCGCCCGTCCATCCACCTTGACAGGGTCCACACATGCACACCCTCACAGATGGATAATTTATCTAAGTGTACGTCTTTGGAACATGGGAAGAAACCAGAGGATGCAAAGGAACACCAAGCAACTTGGAGAGACCATGAGGACTCAATGGAGATAAGCAAACGGGTGTGCATACAGCGGCAGCGTACCTCTGTGGGGCAGGCTTCTTCCTGGGGGGGCACCGGGCCCCTGATCACAGGCTCCTGATGCATGTGGAATGGCCTCCTCATCACCTGGCCCGCGCTGGGCGGGTCGTAATCCTACAGCAGAGAGGCAGGGAAGCGTCAGGGGGGGTTGTGGGAGAGCCCTGCTGGAGGCTTTTGAAGCTTTGAGGAAAGTCATGCCAGCTCCTGCATCATTCCTGATACAGTCAGCACACAGCCTGCTTCGCATCGCTAGGGATGCCTGTCGCCATGGTGACTGTGGGCCCAGTGCTCACCATGTCCTGGACTCCGTGCAGAGAGCTGGAGAGGCTGGCGTTCAGGTTGGGGATGGTGAGCCCGTCCTCCACCAAGCCTGTGGGGTAAAACAAAGCCATTATTCTCCTAAACCCTACACATTTATAAGCGTGTCTTTTGCATCTCAGCCCCAGGATTCTCAACCACTGCTCTGTAGTCCAGTACCACTGGCTAAAACCCGAGAAACAGGAAACAGGAACGTTTCACTGGCTGAAACCTGAGTGATGGGAACATCCCATTGGCTAAAACCTTGAACGCGTCTACTAACCCTGCCCACCATCAAGACAAACAGAATATACACAGGTAAGCATGGCCACTGGACTCTCCCTTTGGGTCTAAGTTCAGAAATAGCACACAGTCCTTCTTTCATAACCGCAGTCTAGAGACAGCAGCACACCTAACTTCATGTGCTGAACCCTGGAGGTGTGAGGCAACAAGACTACACATAAATATAATTAAATATGTGATAAATGCGATGGAAAAGCCCAGGGTGCCTCCTTATGGATTTTACACAGGGGGGAGTTTAGAGCTCGAGTGCACAGCTACCTGGCTTTACACAGCCTCCCTGCACACCGGAGCCTGCCCACTGCCAGCGGATCCCAACCCCAGCTTTACCTCTTGCCGCCACCATCTGGCTGCAGCTCAGCAACAGCTCCCCCTCCGATATGTGCTTCCCGACCAGGTCTGTCTCGGTCACGGACGAGGCCATGCTACTGTCCTCGGTCGATGGTGTGGGAAGGGGGGGCGGGGCTGCATGTTGAAGGGGAGGAGTCTGCACATGAGGGGGCGGGGTCACCTCCCCAGGAAGAGGTGGCATGGAGGAAATGAGGCTGACAAGCTCCTCCTCCCTGGCAACTGACATCACCCTGAGAGATATGATGTAAAGACCAAATCATCCATTGTCATTCGGTTATAAATACTGCAGCAGAAGCAATGGAGGAAAAAGCGTGCATTAAACACATAGCAACAACCACACACAAACATCGAACAAGAATTGATAACCAGTTATGGTTTTATATAACACAATAATTATATTTACATAAAATGTGTAGTATTGCAAAGGCAGGTAACTGGTACAGTGGCTAGAGAGATTAGCAAAGAAGGTATACAATGACTGATTCCAACAGTAAACAGCAGGGGGCACTGTGGTATAACATTTTGTCTGTGAATTCCCTGCTTTACAGAAGGCCAGAATACACAAAACATGACCCACTTTGATAACCACAAGTTCTTACAGAATTGTTTTTTTTTCCTTTTGCCGGCAGTTCATTGAGCAATCCAGACTGGGCCGCATTTGCAGTTTGTAGTGCTTAAGACACCAAGTGTTTGTGGAGGACTGAGAGGCAGGTCACGAACTTGAGAATAAATACAACAAATCTTAATCTCACAAAAGGGCTGCCCAGAGGAAAAACTGCAAGCGGCAATTCACAAAGTTTCCAAATCAGCTTTCATAAACAAAATGTGAGGCTTGAAATTAATACAATAGGAAACTGTATTACACATCAACACACTTTGTAATACATGTTATCTTTTCATACATGACGGATAGCAGAAAGCGTCCTTCTTGGTCCAGGCCCTCAAAACCCCCCAGACTCACCCTGTCCCATGCTGTGGCTCCTCACTCTGCATGGGTGGGGCCTCCTCCTCCAGGGGAAGCTCCCTGTCTCCCCAGGCATCAGTATACTGGCAGCCTGCCAAGGGGCTCAGGTGAGTGAGGGGTGGGGTGGGCGTGGCCACCACAGGAGGGGAGGGGACAGGAGTGGATGTGGGCGTGGCCACCGGACTCTGTTCTTGTTCTAAGGACAGGAATGATTCCACAGGCTATATCATTTCTCTGCTCTTCACTCCATACAGCTCCAGCCTACAAAGAAGAGTCATACTGCTTTAGTCTAACAACTATCCAACAGAATAACAGCCGAACCTGGCAGCAGTGCGATTGGAGGCTCGACTCGCTGGGGCTCCCTGCATGACTCTGCCAGTGACTCTGGCTCCGAGGCCTCGGGGGTGCCCAGAGGGCTCTGTGTCCTGCCCGCAGGCGGGGGGCTGTCTCTGGGGGTTGGCACAGGGGTCTGCACCACCGACTCCTTCAGCAGCGGAACACAGATAAACACACAGCCCACATTCATACGCACATTAAGGACAGCCAAGGTTCTTTGTGTAAATCATCGTCTCCCAAACAATCTGCTGAATCAATGTCCAGCATTCAAGGCCCCACAGTGCATACACACATTCATTGATGTGTGTGTGTCACAGAGCTTCCCGGGCCGATTCCTTCTGGCCAGTACATATACAGCCTTGCACTTCTCCTGGCCACTTAAGGGTACAAATTAACCTCATCCTGTAGCTGGACTATTTCTGGTTTCTCCCACTGCAACAAGGTAAGAAAACTGAAAAACAAGAATGAAGGGCTGGGTTTCCCCCTGTCTTAGGCCCAGTGCATTCTGGAATAGGCTCCTGGCCCCCTGAAATCCTGCATTAGATAAGCAAGTCGGGAAGATGGACAGAATTAAGATGAACGTGTGATGCATCTTACTGCAGGTGGCGCCCTAATGCAGTGGTTAAGGAGCTCGCACTGCTGCTGTGTGTCCCCACCTCTGGAACAGGGATGTCCTCGACCAGGTCAGCAGGGGCTGCGGGTCTCTGGCCTAAGAAGAGGGCCACCATCTCAGCCAGACTCTCATTCACATACTGCCGGATGAGGTCAGAATTTACAGGGACGCCCGTGTCCACGAACAGCTGCAGGCCCTCCCCACCAGCTGCCTCCACTGCAGGAAGAACACAGAACAGCTCTAACAACCGGCTAGTCACAGGGTCAGAGGTCATTGCCCAGGTAATACACTGTCTGGATCAGATGGGTCATTCACATATGGCAATATGCTGTTGAAAGATCAGATCCTATAATTTGGCTGTAATTCTTAGTGATGAGCAATGTATGAACTATGGCGTGATATCCATTATAACTGGGTGGATTTTAAAAATCAAAGCCATTTCCGGTAGCACAGAGTGCGACGCCCCCTCCAGGCCGAAGCCGACACTCCGAACACGCCCAAAAACAGCAGAGTATACCGGCAGACCTGGAGCCCCGTCTTCAAATTTGCCACACCATTGATCTTCCTATTAAAGGAAAGTGAAAGCTAATGATCTGGAAAGGCATCTTCTCTCTTACACTATGCAAAGAGTAAACCGATCTTAAATCTGTGTGTGTGTGGGGGGGGGAGGGGGGGGGGTGTTTCACTTTAATAAGAAGAGAATGCGTGGCCCCCGCCATGTCTCTGATGCCTCTTCGGAAAGGGAGTGAAACATAGCAATCCCTAACCTTGCACTTACTCTATACTAACACTAACACTAACCCTAACCCCAGTGGTTCTGGGAAACGGGGTGGGGCGAGGGGGGGGGCACAGTGAGCAATGCTGGGGGGCCACTGAGCAATGCTAGGTGGCCAGTAAGCGACGCTGAGGGGGTCAGTGAGTAAAGCCAGAGGTCGCTGTTCCCACTTGGCCTGAGCACTCACCAATGTCCGAAGCAGAAAGGCTGCTCTCCTCAGAAGGGCTTGCAGGCTCAGCCCAGGGGTGCAGCTCTGTCACCATGCGGGCCATCAGCTGCTGCTCCACCCTGCGAAGAAATACCTACTTCACAAGAGCTAGGGAACAATAGCAGCCTTCAAGGATTACAGTCAGTGGGAGGGTAGGGAGACCTGCTTGTGAATGGGGGAGCTCCTTACCAGTCCACCAGGCGGTTCTCCAGTGTCTCCTGCTGAATAACGGACAAGGCGGGGTTTTCGGGAGGTGGGGGCTCCGGAGCCTGCGGTGGAAACACCGGGCCATGGTACGGGGCCACCCGGGCCGCGGCCAGGCCATCAATCTGCACAGGCAGATCCTGCCCTGCTTCCGGCTCCTGGAATCAACCGAGAGTGTGGCTCTCCATTAGGGACGGAGCTGAAGCCCACAGAGAAGCTGCTAGGCTAGACTTCTTACCCGACTTGCTTCTGTTTTTCAATCCTAACTTATTATAGAAGCAATAATGTGACTAAAAATTCCTGAGAAACACAAGTTAACACCACTAGCCTAGATTTCTACAAGCTCCTATCCATCCATCCATCCATATAATCCTACCAAGATGTTTAACTAACAAGGTCCACCTTGGAACCACAGTTCTGAATCACCTGTAGACCCAGGACTAATGATCTCTCGCCATGGCAACATAAGCGATCCCCAGATGCTGCCCTGGGCTATTACTGCGCCTCTCACTGGCTCACACTTGCAAAAATAACACAGCTAACGAAAGGCTGGACAATGGCCATAATCCAACATGCTGCAACAAGACTGCAGATCTTATTTTCAGAACGTCAATGTGAACATCTCAGAGCTTCCATCATTGCTGTGCAGGACAGTGTCCCAAGTGGCAGTGTCTGTTAGATGAGAGTCCGGTAGAAACCATGGTAAACTCCAGGCAGTCAGATCCTTTTTCAGACTGAGAGGGGAATCTTGATCCAGTAAACTGGATGTTAAAATAGGCACTTACAAAGTGAGTCACAATCAGTGTCAATTTCACTGGGACTGCAATTCTTTCAGACGTCTTAGGAACAGGACACCATAGGGGTCTGTCTCAAGATAGATGCATGTCATTTCGAGGGGGGGGGGGTAGGTTATAGAAGCCATATTTCGTGGTGCTCTGATGATTCTGATTCAGTAAAT
Organism: Mormyrus iriodes; assembly: GCA_011763525.2. NCBI lineage: Eukaryota > Metazoa > Chordata > Actinopteri > Osteoglossiformes > Mormyridae > Mormyrus > Mormyrus iriodes. Next base: position 4,718,476 of record JAAGVU020000025.1, read on the forward strand.
CTCTTGCTGCGAAGCCCAGTGTTGTTGAGAAATGGTCAGAACACAAACGTCTGACCCTCATTCAAGGTTTTCTGTGCCCTGGCGCACTGTGCTGTTTGCTTGGTGGTTTATAAAATAAGGCAATTATTTATTTGGTCGAAGGATGGATATACAGAAGGAAAGAACGTAAGCCACTCTCAATAGTTTGAAAAGGACATAATTACTTCAAATTGCATCCTGGTATATTGAAATTTTTACGGTTTGAACACCGTTCTGGAAATTTCAGCCTCACCGAAGCACTGTGCAGCACTGTGATTTTAATTACCACACAAAAATAATGTAAGGAACCCACTTACGAGCACACAATGGATTCATTGTTGTGCTTTTTCTGTAATGAGATAATTACACACAATGACATTGTAGGATCATTCCTAATAGTACAATGAACTGTCCCCCACATCCATCTTCTTATTCTTAAGGGCCTGTTCAAAAATAGCATCCACTGTGTAAGGTCTAACTTGTTGAAATGAGACATGTTCGAAAATAAGGGTACTCATACGTGCACCAGGGCATCCTAAGCCGCAGCTCAATGATCAATTTTCATATCTCAGATATGCGATCGCATGTTTTGGACACCTGGGTGAAGAGAGGAGCTGAGCTGTCAGCTGATCACGTCCTGGTGGGGAGTTTGATCAGATGGTAGGGAAGATGCCATATAGACCTGTTAGACCCAAACACACAGTGAGGATGTGCTGGGAGCGTCTGGCAGAGGCCCCTGTCTGGGAGATCTTCAACTCACATCTCTGGCAGAACATCTCTTGCATTCAGAGGTAAGTGGTAAAGGGAGCCATTAGGCTCAAGAAGGAGGTTTTGTGAGCCTGGTTAGCTTGCAGGACTCCTGAAGCAATTGACAGGTTCTGGCAGACTTGGCGGAATGCAGCTTTGGCAGTTGTGGAAGCAAAAACTTGGGTGAGGAAGGAGTTCAATTGAGGCCATGGAAAATGAATTCTGGTCAGCCTCAAAGAGATTCTGGCAAAACATTAGCTGACTCAGGAGGGAGAAACAGGGCTTTGCCCATGCAGGGATGGAGAGCTGTTGGTCACAATGGTCACAACCATAAAGTCCTCGATTGAGAAACGGCTGGCTGAGTTTGAGGGTACGGAGTGCTTTCAGTTGGCTGCAACCCTGAACCCAAGATTTAAACTAGATTGGAACATGGTTGAAAAAGGAGAAAACATCAAAGACATTCAAAGAAGCAAAGACAACAAAGAATGTCCTCATCTCCACCAAAAGTAGCAACTGCTAAGAATGACCCTTCACCATGAAGAGAGCAAAGATTTTTGCATTAATAGACACCCAAGCTTCATGGACATCTACACAGGTAGCAGCATCAGAGTAGTTACCAAGGTACATAAGCCTGCTGTGCCATACCGAGGAGTGTGATCCTCTCCTATACTGGAAGGAAAACCAAAACCGGTTCCCCTTTTAGGCCCAACTTGCATGTCAGTACCTAGCCATTCCTGCCTCATCTGCTTACATGGAATGCATTTTCACTGTTGTTGGTAAAGTATTTAGCCCTGAGACATGCAATGTTAGTGATGCTAAATGTCAGGATGTAATAATTATTCAACACAGTAAAAAGTGAATATATATGAATGAAATATAAAAATGAACATGACATTATTTTGTGGTTTGACACAATATATCATCTGGTAGCATGTCAAGCAAACTGGTAATCATATACTGGTTAAAACGGTTTATTCAAATCCTTATCATGGCACTAGTGTCAGTTATATACTGCTCACTAATCATTCACCTATTGTAAAAGCTTTCAGTTTTATTTCATTTACATTTCATCAACTATTTCTCATGCATCATTTGGTGTCTGTAAAGTACCATAAATATTGAAAGGGTCAAATGTATGTCACTGCATGTAATCTCAAATGAATGCTCAGAAGCAGCAAAAAAAATGGAATTAGGCAGAATTTCATTGAACTCAATTCCATTTCCTGAAACTTCAAGTGAATTCCAATTTGGTTTCCTATAGTTGTTGTTGAATTCCAATTCCATTTACTTGTTTGAATTGGAATTGTTACGTTCATTCCAGATATGACCCCAACCCTTGTTCCAAATTCAGGGGGATCACACTCTCCAGCCTCAAAGGGAAGGTCTATGCCAGGGTACCGGAGAGGAGGGCCTGCCTGTTGGTCGAATCTTGAATCCAGTAGGAACAATGCAGATTCCGTCCTGGTCATGGAACAGTGGATCAGCTCTTTACCCTCACAAGAATACTGGAGGTTGCATGGGAGTTTTCCCATACAATCTGTATGTGTTTTGTCGACTTGGAAAAGGTATATGTGTCAGGTCCACTTCGGTGACCTTAAGATCGTGTCTTTGCTTTTAGCAGATGATGTGGTCCTATTGGTTTCATCATGCTGTGACCTTCAGCATGCATTGGGCCATTCCGCAACCAAGTGTGTAGCAGCCGGGATGACGATCAGCACCTACAAGTCTAAAGTTATGGTTGGAAAAGGGTGGATCACCACCTCTAGGTTGGGTATGAGTTATTGCCTCAAACCGAGGACTTTAAGTATTTCGAGTTCTTGTTTACAAGTAAATCGAAGAAGGGAGTGAGAGATCGACAGGCGGGTCAGCGTGGCATCAGCAGTTATGCGGATGTTTTAAGGTTCTGTTGTGGTAAAGAGCTGAGCTGGAAAGCAAAATTATCGACTTACCAATCAATCTACGTTCCAACCCTCACCTCAGGTCACAAGCTTTGGGTAGTGACTGAAAGAATGAGATCGCGGATACAAGCTGCAAAAATGAGTTTCCTTTGCAGGGTGTCTGGGCTCAGCCTTAGAGAGGGGTGAAGAGCTCAGACATTCAGGAGAAGCTCAGAGTAGAGCTGCTTCGCATTGAAAGGGACTAGGTGTGAAGGTTCAGGCATGTCCAACAGGAAGGAGACCCCAGGACAGACCCAGGATATACTGGAGAGATTTTCTCTCTCGACTGGCTTGGGAGAGCCTTGGTATTTCCCTGGAGAAGCTGGAGGAGGTAGCTAGGGAGAGGGAGGTCTAGGCACCCCTGCTCAGGCTGCTGCCCCGGGGACCTGGCCCCAGATGAGCAAAATAAAATGCACTGAAGGATGATACTAGTATCAGTATTGGGTCCAAAATAGTGCTCGTGTACTGATTCTTTTAACAATGCACCGATGCCTGTAACTGATACCATGACGCATCAGCGGTATCAATGAGCAAAATAAACGCGACCACAAAATGTCTGCAGTGTGGTAGTACTTCAAAATTAATGACAAAAAAAGCAGACTTTAAACTGCTGTGCGAAAATATCAAGAGGAGATACAAAAACAAGTTTATATAACACAAGTAATCTAATTAAACATCTAAATACTAAACATAAGAGAGTACGATGAAACTGCTGCCAGCAGCACTCTGCAACAACCCACTATGCAGCAAATGCTAGCACGGAGAGAGAGAAAGCGTCAGGCGATAAACCTCGTGCAGTGAAAATAGCAGAAGCACTTACCGAGGATATTGTCCTTAACGATAAAGCATGACGCCAAAAGGGCGGTACCGGAAGAACGTAATACTTCTATGAACGACTGGTTTAGATCAGGAGTAAGCAATTTTATCCAGAAAGCGCCGCTGTGTATGCGGGTTTTTGCTGCAACTCCCCAGTTAGATTACTAATTAGAGACTGATTGGCCGAAGAGTCCTCACACCTGGGTTTGAACAGCTGCATACGTACTGGCCCTTTGCAGGTAAGATTGCCCACCCCTGCTTCAGATGGTCTTAGTTTGCCTGGGATATGTTTTAAAATCATAAATCATAATGAAATCCAGCCCGCCGATCCACCATTTTCCACGGAGACTAAAAAAAACACAATAATCAGCACTAACCCCCTTCCCCCAAAATTTTAACACCAGCTTTTTAGTGGATTATCTGTACATTGTTTTTTTCATGCTTTCACCCTTTTTCAGATGCCCTGCTCGATGCCGCACCCATCTGCTTGTCTGTGTAGATAATGTTGTTTATCCTGATATTTTTTCATGAAATTGCATATTATTTTCTTAGACATTACCCAGCCTTAAGCGGTCCTGAAAGCGAGTACTAGAAAGCGAGTACTAGAAAGCGAGCCGCAGTACTTGTACTCAGTCTGGAAAAAGCAGTACTGATGCATCCCTAATTCAGAATAGCATAATACTGGAACTGCAATTGAATAAAATGGGTAAGTGAACAAACGGTGGTATCTGTGTAACCGATCTCGAAATGTGAGTCCATTCAACACAAAGGAGGATACATTAAACTGCATTATACCACAGCATTGTTCTGAAGGGTGTTGATTCATTTTCCATAAGCACACATACAGTGCCAGGTAGGCCAATCACAGTAGTCAACCAATGTGCAATTCTAATCTTTAATTCTGACTTATGTTACCATTAATTTAATTCTAATTAACGTAAAGCAAAGAAATTGCTATAAATCACTTAGACAAACAGTGTTGAGGACCAGGACCTGCAGTGAGTAGGGGTGTAAATCATTGGTCACGTGGCAATTTGATTCGATTACGACTACTCAGGGAATAATTCAATGCATCAGGAATCTTTAATTTCTATCATGATTCATTTGGAATAATCAATTATTTTGATAACTTATATTCAAACCACTTTTAGCTTCACTGAAAAAATGTCCCAAATATTACTAATGGTACTGAATTACATACTATTAATGGAACACAAAGAAAGCAGGATCTTGGAATGTTAACTAACATTGTTATTATTAAACAGGAAGAATAACACAATGTAAAATGTCAACGACTAAACTGTTGAGAAAGAAAAACAAGCACATGAAGAGCAACCTGATGGGGGGGTCGTCGGCAGTGAAAGGGAAGGGGGGGGGGGGGGGCGCTGGCAGGGAAAGGGAAGGGGGGAGGGCGCCGGCAGTGAAAGGGAAGGGGGGGGGGGTCACCGGCAG
>JAAGVU020000025.1:4749033-4763479 GCA_011763525.2 Mormyrus iriodes
TGGGGGCGTGGGGCGTGGTGCGGGCGGGGGTGGGGGGGGGGGGGTAATTGCATTACAGCATCCGCAGACAGAGAGCTGGAAAAGGAGACCGGCCTGCTCAGCAGCACCGGGGATGAGCCCGCCAGCGAGGTTCAGCTGAAACATGCGAAATGTGCATTACGTTTAAATGCATCACGTGTGTCATGCGCAGCTCTGGGACCGATACTCTGCTGCGCTGACAAGCAAATGTAATCTTTAAAAAATAAATCAAGGCAAAATAAACATTCATTTTAACAACAGGCAGCTTTGGGGAATCAGACGATCCTCCTATTGTTATTTGCAATGATATTAATGTTGAACGTAATAACAGGACAGGTCAGAAGAAGGACTTAAACATGTTTTATATTCACTTGCATTGTATGTATATTATTTAGCACTGGGAACAGTGCATTGATGCATGGATTAAGTTAATATTGTAAAAACATGAATAGATGACATCAACATTGTGTTTTAAACAATGGAGAAATAGGCTTTAGGGATTTTGTTTGACAGCCTATTCTTATTCGCAATTATGTTCTTTTTTTTTTTTCTTTTTTTTGCAAAATCATCTCCCCTCTGGTGACATTTCTTGTTGTACTACAAACAGACTAGAAACTGGAAGCAGAACCAGTGCTCAGGTAATTCGTAGTTTTTCTTAAAATGAGTAATTTACGGCCAGGTGACTCGTGGTGGGCTAATCGACCGAGGTTTTAGAACATGAATTTTTGCAAAATGAGCAAACGGGAGGCTTTGAACTTAGCGTAATGATGTAATGCCAGCATGGGAAGAGAAGCTGGATTTAATGCAGACATAACATATTGTTTGCATTTATGAAATCCCAGCTTTAAGGGGTTTTTCAGCGATAAAATGAGAACGTAACAGTTTGGGTCAGGAAAATGCTTAAAAATAATGATGCCGCTTGGTCTCATGATGGGTTTCTGGCACTAAATCTGTCAGGTTTACGTTGAGTCCGGCATTTTTCATTGCTGATTGAAAGCATGCATGGAACCACCTTCAGAGGTTAGACACGGTTTAAGTTTGCTGCAATAAGACTGCACTAGAGCACGATCGCAATACTGCGGACCGAAACCTGGAGCCACTGCATAACTGACCGCCGACAAGCTCATCTAGTTTCATCATAGCTGGATTTACTAATCGCAGAATCGTTAAAGAGATCAAAGAGGGGAAGTTATTTATGCATTTAACAAGAGCATTAACGAATGTGCCTTCAATATCACATAGAAATCACTTCGAGTTTATCTTTTTGCAATAGTAATCCTGGGAGGTAGTTAATTAGTAAAGTAATTAGTTAAATGGGTGACTCTTTGGCTGCTTCCGTAAAGGCCCTTGAGCAGGAAGAACCAAGGCTGCTTCGCATAGGTGCTGTAAACTAGAAGGGGGGTTGCTGGGGCGCTACGGTACAGCTGCCACATGAATGCTTTCTCGTGCTGTCCTGTAGAGCCTTCACATTTCTGCCACTCTCACCTGCGTCGGGGCCCTGAGTCGGCCTGGGTCCTCCTCAGCGGCGGGCCCGAGCTGATCGAGGCATCCAGAGGCGGAGGCCGGGTCCCACGTTCCAGCGCCAGCATCCAGCGCCACGGAGGACAGGAGGGGGGAGGAGAAGGGGAAGGAGGCCGAGGGGGGCTTAGGCTGCAGCCGGCACGCTCTGTGAAGTGGGAGAGGAAAGAATAGTGGCGGGGGTGCAGCGTGCACGCCGCTGTGGGCCAGCAGACAGGCAGTAACAGGACGGCCTCATCAGGGTCCTCAGGCTGCTGAGAATGTCACCCTCAGAGGCGTGCTGAAGGATATTATTTCATGGTTTTCTATAGATATACAATCTGTGCCTATGCTACATAAAAAAAAGCACAAAGTAAACCCACCCCTATTCCTGCTTCAGAATGGTGCCTAAAAGATAACAGCAGCCTCCTGTCCATCAGCTGTTCTCTTAGGTCAGAGTAAAAGATATTTACACCTCACTAACAGGAAGTCGGAGCCCGGCCCTCACTCGGCCTTTTCCGCCATTCACACCTCACTAACAGGAAGTCGGAGCCCGGCCCTCACTCGGCCTTTTCCGCCATTCACACCTCACTAACAGGAAGCCGGAGCCCGGCCCTCACTCGGCCTTTTCCGCCATTCACACCTCACTAACAGGAAGCCGGAGCCCAGCCCTCACTCGGCCTTTTCCGCCATTCACACCTCACTAACAGGAAGCCGGAGCCCAGCCCTCACTCGGCCTTTTCTGTCATTCACACATCACTAACAGGAAGCCGGAGCCCAGCCCTCATTCGGCCTTTTCCGTCATTCACACGTCACTAACAGGCTTTTTCCCCCAAACCCACAAAACATAGGTACCTCCCAAAAAAGAGGAGCTCTCAGCCAGGCAGCGATTAGTTGGGGGCAGGGGAGCTGTTGTAGCAAGGGTCCATTCTGCAGTATATCCACATGCTTATGAGTGTCCCTCCTGAAGAATATCAATGAAGAATAAAACCAAGAGACCAGTGTTTATGAAAGGCAAAACAGCTGCTGACTTCCACAGATCATCGTATTCTGCCCACACAGACAGCGAGCGCATGGGCCCATCCCGGGAGTCAGCGTATCCAAGATCGGCGAGGTCCCACTCAAGAAACCAAATCCTCCGCGAATGAGGACGCCAGCCAGGGGGATTGTATTGGCTGGAGCGCTTCTGCAACGTTAGATGCTGAACAAAACCCAAGCCTCTACAGGCTACAGCACTGAGACTCCAAGGAACGAGGTTAACAGAGCCGGCAGCAGGTCGGCTGAAAAACGAAGTGTTTGTGTCGAACAGGGTCACCAAAGCGGGTAGGATTACGGCAAACTCGATGCCCTGGAACTGCCACGCTCGCCTGTTTCACCACGATTAATCATAAGCAGGTACTTCCCATTTACCTACATCCCAGTAGTGTGTTTCAAGCTATTCAACAGCTACTTTGGCAAAATGCTATTCCATTCTGGCTGGGGAAAACAGCAGAGAAAAGGGAGGTATTTAGAGATAATTACCAAATCTGTCATTCGGAAACTAAACTGCTCATTCCTTTCGACATTCTCAAACTCCATGTTTTCAGATCGCACCTTCTCATTTGTCTTGTTATGGAACAAAAAAAAAGTTCTTTTCCATCTCACTCTGTCTTTTTTTCCTCCCCAAGGCTGCTGGCAGCCAGCTAGCCATTTCTGGGTAATTGTAAGCTCTCAGACTTCTGGATTGTGCGAGAGTGTCTTATGTAATGAGTACCGCTCCGCCCACCAACAAACAATTTTGGGCTCGGGGAGGCAAGACGAGGAGAGATGGGAGCCGAGGAGAGAACGGACGCGCCGGCACATTTACAGAGAGAGGCATGGGGGGGAGGGGGGATTAAAGAGGATGAGGAGAATCATTTCTCTGCTGAAGCACAGAACATCGCTAGAGAGAGTATACGAGAGGCATCTGACCCTTCTTGCATCAAAGGTTTGCCCCCTACGTGTTTCTTAATGACAAAAGACAAGATAATCTACAAGACAATACCAGACAGAGAGGTGAGGATTGTGGGTAAGAGTGACAGAGTCACGGGCAAAGCCAGAGGACTCGGGCAAGCATTCAGCACAGTGTCCCCTGACATGTTTAAGTGGGTCGGAACTGTGACATAAGGCACGTCTCAGCTGGTACAAAGGATACAGATCATTGGCCCACCTGCGGGTGTACAGTCACATCGACAGACCCACTGATAGTCGCAGGGGAGCACATGGCCTCCCTGTATGGCGAAGGTCAGTTCTGAGCAGCAGTAAATGGCGGCCAATCGGTCGTGCAGCAGATCTCAGCCAAGATGCAATGGAGGACATTACAGCATCGGCAGGTATCAGTGGCACAGCCCCGGGTACTAATCCCAGCCAAGGCGGTAACAGGAGTGAGTTGGGGTTCTGCAAACATGCTAACTCCACAGCAGCCCCTGCTTTCCCCATTAGCAAGTGGCGGCAGGGTCTGCTTCCACATAGGAAGGTGCTCACCCTCTGAGTATGCAACATGGGAAGCTGAAATTTTAATACACCTTTATACTCCGATATATGCTGATATCAGTATCTTGGCCCTAATTCAGTGATGCGTGAATATTAATGATAGACAATGTTTCTGAAATTTTCCTTTATTTTACACCTCTTTATATTTACATTTTCATAAGGCAAGCAACTCATGAAAAGGTATATTCATACCTGAAAACGCAAATTTATGGTCTACTTTCCTACTATACGTTGACAGTCTAGCCCGAAATAACCAACAAAGCTCTGGACAAGGCTCTAAACGTGTTCCAATTTCCAGTGGCCTAATTTTTGAACAAGAATGTAAGAGTTACTGTACTTTCCTTATTTATAATAGAAAGTTTTGGCTGGAGTGGACAGGATTGAGCAACACCAACTGAATTAACAGGACAGAAAGATGAGTGTTTGTATAATGGAGCAACTTAAAATGTTACACCACTATTTCCCCAGGATAAAAAGAAGCTGCACTTTATAGTCTCGATTAATGAAAGCATTTACTGCGTCCATATCTCTAATGAACAACCGTCAAACACTTCATCTTCTGCCAACCCAGAAAAACACGCTATGGGGGCACAGCATCTTCCACGGATGAGGTTCACTATAATATGGCAGCAAAATTTATCCATCACCAATATACTCTAAAAATCGTTGAATAAGCAGAGAATCACGTTTCCACACACTGCTTGGAAATATATCGCTTCCCTGGGAGCTGCAGACAGGCATTATTTCTGCTTGGGTGCTCTGACCATTAGGAAATGCAGCAAGCTCTTTACCTAGAGGAGCCCACAGACTGCCCATCTTATTTCTGGGCGTCTCTTATTTGGCTCGACTGAACCAGAGGAAGTCTTATCCTACATCCCCAAGAGTACTCTTCCTGAGGTAGGTTTCCTTACAATATGCTGCCCTTTTGTTGCAAGGCTGGAATTCCTCTCGACTGTCTCCCTCGCCATTTACCAGAAGTTTCCCAGCCGAGCTTGGTAACGCTACATGTAGATGGTGGTTCTCAGAGGTGGAAAGTTCAGGCCCAAAAAGCAAAAATTCTGAACAAGATTTTGTTTCAACCAACCAGTTGAGTATAAAGAGTCAAAGTCAACAGGTCGATTGAATTAAAATCTTGGTCTGAATTTTTCCTTTCAGGACCTGAACTGCCTACCTCTGGCGGGCCCCAAGCCAAATCACGCTGGTGACAGAAGAGGGCTGATGTGTTGCACACACCCATCATACGTGTCGTTTCCAATGCGCTGCTGCTGCAAGCTGGAACTGGGTACCAAGGCAGACCGAAAATGGCCAGCTTCTTATTGTCACGTTTATCCAGCGCAGAAAGGATCCTGCTTTGCTGGTTGTGCCCTTTGAAATGATTGTATTCCCATCTCAATTTCTGCAAAATATTTGATGTATTTTTTCCAATTTGGCCACAGTTTCCATAAACCATTACAGTAAAAGGTGACGATTGGTCCTTGAGTCGAACACAGAGAAGAATCCGGACTCTGGGGTAGCTGACATGCCGTTATTAGACATTTACAATATCCATAAAAACAGTAGGTTATTAAAGAAGGCGCGTGGTACAGAGGACTCCTGTCGACGGCTCTGTCAACACCAGGTCTGCTGTAGGCGGCCTCCGGGAAAGCGATTCCCATATTAGGCAGGTCCCAAAATCTTGCGGTTTGTTCGGGTTCGCCGATCACAATGCAATTACAGTGAGGGAAAAGTCAATATTAAGGCTTTTGGCAAAGCTGAAATGTGTGTTCTGCAGGGAGTGCATCGGAAATCCCCACTTAGAGACACTATGGCTCTTTGCATTATAATTAATGCATTAAATAATACTTACAGCAGCACTTTAATCAAGCTCCCTCTGTGTGACATGTTTTTAAAGCTTTTAAATCAATGGGGGGTGTCCAGCAAAACAATATGGATGACTTGCTAAATGAGCCCGTATGAACTCTGGAATACATACAATGTCTCGGCACCTGTTAAGGAACATTCCAGAACCATCTGCCTCCCTGGCTGCCCGCGTCTGATCAAACATTCTAGCCGAGCCGCACACGAGGTGAACGGCTCCCTACCGGAAGCTCCCGCTCTACCCTGCGCAGCCAACGGCTCCGGAAGGTGCAATACTGGCAGCCATGGCCTCGTTTGATGGATGGAAAGCGGGGCGATGGCAGACACTTCCATGAAACAAATGAGACGGAGAGAGGAACTGCCACAGTAACATTTTAATCTTGTTCCTTTCCCCTTACAGCCACATACAAGATTACAGGCCTGTTGCACTGGTCTGACAATGACTGTCACTGGAATTTCCTTGTATCTCTATTTGTACAATATGTAATTTAAGGTGATATCACACCAGCTATCAATTTGGTTTACATCAGATTAGAGACTGGAATAACCATCCTGAGAATATGACCACTAAATAAAAAGAGGAAATCGGACTTTATGTGTTACCCATAATGCACACTGTTATTGACTCTTTCAGACCACATAATTCCTGGAAACATCTCCATGTTTGAGAAATTCCACTAGGCAGGGTGTTAGGAATGCTCACTCAACGGAAGAGAAGGGAAGCGCCATTCCGAGACACACGGAGCTCCATCCCGAAGCGAAGCTTAATTTTCTTTGTTGGGTTTCCAATAAATAAACATGAGCCGAAATGTCAGAGAGGCCCCTCGCTGCGATGATGTATGCAGCCCAGCCAGCCATCTTCACTCAGATTTAAGATGCACAAAAAGGCGCTAATCCATTTGAAGGGGGCGGGGGGTTATTGATGCGAGTGCTTTTGATCCTGCTCAGACTGATCAGAACGCAGATGCAGGACGGCTGAACCGCAGCAGCCTCAGAGAGGTCATCATATGCAAATCATCCCAGGGAAAGGAAATCTCGCATTCCTGCGGCTATGTGTGCCGCAGCGTAACCCGACCTTTATCAGAAGCAAACAAAACATAATTACCCAGCAAATACAAACAAACCTGGTTTCAAGGGACTTGCGTCAGCTTGGGGGCGGTGATCTCACACTAATGGAGAAAGACTCCAATTATAAAAGTTATTGTGATAATATAATTGGTACATTTTTCAACAAGTTATGCAAAGGGGGGAAAAACCCATAGGCTTCAGCAGGTAACCCATCTATCAGTCATACACATAGGGAACATTCTCTTTGAAGCAGAAAAATCCGACAGTCTCATTCAGAAAGACCAGACTGGCACCATCATATAAAGACCCCCAAGTACAAATGTTCCAACATACAAAGACCCATATATGCCAAGATCCTCACAAGGCATGCAACTGTGTGCAAAGACTGGCACACAAAGCCCAATGCAGTCTCCCTGCAGGGCGCCACCACGATGAATCCTCAGGAAGAGGCCACTTGTAATAAAACCCTGAATACATTACAGGGGAATGGCTCTCTCTCTATACCATACCTCTTAAATTACTGTTGAAATTAATGTGCATTTATATTCATATATATGCCATCTAGTGATGTTGCTGCTCCATCTAAGGTCACCGATCTGCAGTGGAGGGTGAGGCCCTGGGGGGGGGGGGCGTTTAAAGGCGGGTGAGACTCCCCTGTTCAGTGCAGCCCACGCTGCAAGAACCCCTTTCTCTCAGTCTCTGTCAATTTCCCTATCATGCCACAGGGCCGCACTTTCTTAGAGTGGCCCCCGGTCGGCGCACTTCTCCCTTGCTCCCTCAGTCCGTCCTTCCCATCATGCCACGGGGCCACACTCTCTCAGAGCAGCCTCCTGCCAGTGCTCTTCCCCTCCTCCCTCGGTCTCTCTTTTCCCATCAGGCCACGGGCCGCTCTCTCTCAGAGAGGCCTCCTGCCGGTGCTCTTCCTCTCTTCCCTCGGTCTCTCTTTTCCCATCAGGCCACGGGCCACTCTCTCTCAGAGCAGCCTCCTGCCGGTGCTCTTCCTCTCCTCCCTCGGTCTCTCTTTTCCCATCATGCCACGGGCCGCTCTCTCTCAGAGACGCCTCCTGCCGGAGCTCTTCCTCTCCTGCATCAGTCTCTCATTTCCCATCATGCCACAGGCCGCTCTCTCTCAGACGCCTCCTGCCGGTGCTCTTCCTCTCCTCCCTCGGTCTCTCTTTTCCCATCATGCCACGGGCCGCTCTCTCTCTCAGAAAGGCATCCTGCCAGCACGCTTCCTCCTTCCTCCCTCAGTCTCTCTTTTCCCATCATGCCATGGGGCCGCTCTCTCTCAGAGAGGCCTCCTGCCGGCACTCTTCCTCCCTTGGCGCTCCTGCCCCTTCCTCCTTCAGTCTCAATTTTTTCCCCCCATCATGCCATGGGGCAGCTTTCTCTCAGAGAAGCCTCCCACTGACACTCCCCTTTATAATAATTGTGAGCAAATAATTCATCCCCCTAACCTCCACGCATCACTTCCTTTTATTGCCATTTTGTTGAAAAAAGGGAGGAAGAGGAGAAGGAAGAAGATATGACAAATATGTTAATGGAGGAGGTGAGACGGGCCCTGATGTGGACAGCGGATGGGGGAGGGCTTCACAGGCGGGCGTCAGCCCAAACTGCCGCACATCAGGGGGCCAAGAAGACTGGCGGGGGGGCATCTACGGGCTTGCCTGGCTAAAACTATTCACACCATTCTAAAGAGCCTTTTAAATACGATAAGGTGTCATTACAGAGGTACCCTGGACTCAGCATGCAGAACAGGCAGCTACGAGCTGAATGTAATGCCGTGCCAGAAAATGCAAGCACACCGCGGGCCCGCCGTGCCAGAAAATGCAAGCACACCGCGGGCCCGCCGTGCCAGACGACACTCAGTGTCTGTGCAGAAAACCAGGAATCCGCTTTTGGGAATTACCTCTGCTGTCCAGTAACGTCTCTGTGCCATGTGTCACAGACCCAAAAGGGTTCAGCGGTGGCAATGAGGCCTGGGGAGGGTGACAGGCGAGGGCGCTGTCATGGGGCCACCACAGAGCCGGCCCACCAGGCGCAGCGGGAAGGTGAGCATGATTGGGGGGGTAAAGAAGGGTTCTCCTCAAACACTCCCAATCAGGTTCAAACTCAAACAACTGACTATTGAGCTGAACGTCTGCTTTGGGAAGCCACCGACGTGAGGTGGTGAGACTATCGTTCCACTTCCTGTGTGCTATCAGTGATGACAACCAGCCCTTTAGTTTACATAGGTCTACTAATGACGTTCCTCTACGCCAATAATCGTCAATCATCATTTTAATTATATTTTATATAAACAGTTTATGGAGGAAATTCCCTAAGGACTATTTATGGAAGCAGGCAGTGGCTGCATCACGTCATTTGTTTTGAGCTAAGAAATGCCTGACTGATGGATACTGTGTGGCCCAGCAACTGCACATTTCCTTTATTCCACGTTTCATTTTTACCCCCCCAGGCTTCATACTTCATACCTGTCTGCAGGTGCAGGGGTCTGTCTAGGAAGCCTGTCCCATGAAAAGTAATTAAGGTGACTGATGACTGTGAAATACAGACGTCTCTGTACATCTCAACTTTCAAACATGGACAAATACACACACACACACACACACACACACACACACACATTTGTATTCATATCTTTTTGGGGATCGTCCATTCATTTCTATGGGAAAAACCCTAATCCTAGCAATGACAACCTTAACCCTACCCAGCCCTAACCTTAACCATAAGTAACCAAACCAAAGACAAACTTTTGGCATTTTTAGTTTTTTGACTGCAGTCACAGATTTTTTTATAAAATTGAGTGTCCTTTTGAACAAACTGTAAATATAACACTTAGTCAAGTGTCCAAATCTGTATCAAACAGCTGGGTTTCATCCATGCATGTGCATTAGGGGACACCCAGCATGTCTCACTCTCTCGCAATCACTCGTTCCCTCGCTCACTCACTCACTCTCTCATTCCCTCGCTCACTCACTCACTCACTCACTCACAATGGGCAATTTCAAAACGCTGATTCATAGATTACTCTGGGAAATCAAAGTTCCTAGGGGAACGTGGCGAGAACATCTCACACACAGAGCTGGAGGCAGGAGTCCAACCCCATGTCTGCAAGCAGAAGAGCATAGGGGCAGCACCCAAAGCCCCCTACTTAGGCTGTGTCAGAATTAATTGCAAAAAAAAAAAAAAAACACTTACAATGGATTTACCACTCACAATGACTCTAGTGTACATCACCGTCAGCTGAGACAAAGGGGTTTATTCTTGCTTTCTATTTTAAGAAAGGTGGAGAAAATTTAAAAACAAATGGAGTTATTTTAAGTAAGACTGCCTGAGGACAGAAAGGGGAAAATATATACAAAATAAAGAGGACAAAGCACATTAAAAATGGCTGCTTTTTGCGAGCCTTCTCTGCACTTTAACCCTATGGCTCCAGGCAAACTTAAATTGGATATCCCAAATGTATATTCATTTCTGCTCCAGCACTGATAAAAAAAACAGCATTCAGGAGCTTTCCTCTAAATGAAATTTAAAATGACTTGGATATGGTGATACTGGGCCTACAAAACACCAAAAACAGCATCAGTACTCTCCTCAGTAAGCTCACCTCCCATCAATGTCCCAAAAACAGGTCCACAGATACCCCACAGATACCCTGGAGGATCCACAGATATGCTTCTGGAAATCAGGGTCACCCTACATCACTGCCTCCTTAGGTACAAAGGTGCCTGAAGGATAAGTGAAATGAATTAATGAACAGGAGAGAATCAAATGGGAAAAGGGGAGACAGCAGGCAGCAGACAGGCGTGGAAGTGGCGATGCTTTTCAGTGTAGTGCCCAAACTCCTGGCCACGGAGAGAGCCGCTGGCCTGGCTCTGTCACTTTCAGACCCCTCACCATGCTGACCTGAACGGCGGCCGTCAATATTTAATTGAAAACGTCTCCATAGCGATATGGAGCCACGGCAGTGGCTGGTTTATATTCAGTGATGAAAACACACAAGTTCACGCATGCACTCACACACACACGCATGCATGCATACACACACAGTCCACGTATTCATATCTTTGTGGGGACTCTCCATTCATTTCTATGGGTGTAGCCCTAATCGCAACTATGCCAACCTTAACCCCTACCCAGCCCTAACCTTAACCACAAGCAACCAAACGAAAGATAAGTTTTTTGACATTTTTAACAGGAAGACTTTCAGAAGCATACCGAATGCAAACTCATTACTGACGCTTGATATCGAAATATCATGCAGGCAGGGTGCATCTGCAGTGCATTGTTCTGCATCCTGGCTGCCACCCCCTGCTTTCTCTGACCCTGAAATAGAGTTTCCGGTAACAAAAACAGCTGTTTTAACAAGGAAATGTCAAGGCTGCTTAGCCATGGTAACTGCCTCCCCCCAATCCCAGGCAGGGCAGGAGGGAGGGGCAGCCTTTGTCGCCTCACTGGCCTCACCGAGCCGGAAAGGTTTCCCGCCTGAGAGGGGGCATTCGTCTCAGGCACGCCACGGGGCACCTCATCCCGACCAGACCAGATGGGAAACAAAAGGGAGCAGGTGCCGAGCCAGTGAGGACCTGTAGGGCTGGCTCATGCTGGCCAGGGCGCCCTCTCAAACCCATGCCCCCCTCCTCCCAAAGGGCCGCTGGCACGCTCTGGTTTATTTGGCTCTTGGAGGAGGGGGCGGCTGGGCTGTTTTCTTCTGCCTCTGCCCTGGCTGGAGCGTTATACAGCAAGGAATATATTGGGATCGGGAGGAAGGGGGGCAGTTCCCCTTGCACTTAATCTAACTAAGAGCTATCGATTACTGTTGAGGAGGGAGGCCAGGCAGCAGGGGGGGGGGGGGCAGAGGACAGGTTGCCCATGTTCCTATTTTCTGCTTTTCCTTTTTTTGATGCCAACTTGGTATTCTCCTCACTGTCGCCCTCCCCCCCCCCCAGCCCGCCGCCACTGCGACACACGTCCGTTATTAAGATGCATCTCTAGACCGGGTCCGTGCTGCCTTATTAATATTAATCAGCCTTAATACAAAGCTCATGCATTTTTCGATTAATGTAACGATCTGTTTCTAATAACGCCAGCCATACATATTAATGGCCGCCATCGCCACGGCGATGCTGCCGAGCCCGGGCCTGCTCTGGGGGCAGCCGCTTTGACGTGACAGCTGTCATTCCCCTGCCGTTTTACGGGATGCCTGTTCACGGGGAGGGGGTGGGCTGATGTAATCGGTTTCTTCTTTCCTGCAGCAGAAACGCAAAACTTAGCATTCCCAGGCGGGGGCAGGACAGGAGAGAGCGTTTCCTCAGGAAGGTGCAGCTCACGTCTGAATGGGACTGATGGGGGTGGGGCTAAACACTGCAGAGGGCACACGGCTGCCAGGACAGGATTCACAGACAGCAGCAATGCAGAAGACATGTCCCGCAGGGGGCAGTGGGACTACTGCATTAAAAAACGTGGATATTGAGCGACGCAGTGATAGGCCGAGTGAAGTTCGAGGACGTGGCCAGCCTGCAAATGACCGATATATCCGTCTGTAAAGCTGAGTAACAAGCAGCAAACGATGCTCTCGCATCCTCGCATTACAAGGCTGCACTTGGAGCGATGCTGACGACACCAGTTTGAGTGGGTCGAGGCATCTCTCCATCTGAACTACAGCACAAGGGAGACAGAGAGCAAAGGGTCAGTGGCAGATGGGTGCAAGAACATCAGGAGGAGACAGCGGGCAGCAGATAGGCGTGGAAGTGGCGATGCTTTTCAGCGTAGTGCCCAAACTCCTGGCCACGACGAGAGCTGCCGGCCTGGCTCTGTCACTTTCAGATCCCTCACCATGCTGACCTGAACGGCGGCCGTCAATATTTAATCGAAAACATCTCCATGGTGATATGGAGCCACAGCAGTGGCTGGTTTATATTCAGTGATAAAAACCACACAAGCTCACGCATGCACTCACACACGTACACACACACACACACACACATGCATGCATACACACAGAGTCCACATATTCATATCTTTGTGGGGACTCTCCATTCATTTCTATGGGCATGGAAGCCCTAATCACAACTATGCCATCCTTAACCCCTACCCAGCCCTAACCTTAACCACAAGTAACCAAACGAAATACAAGTTTTTTGGAATTTTTAGTTTTTGATTGCAGTTACAGATTTTTATAAACCTGAGTTTCCCCTTGTAGGGACTGAAAAAATAGTCCCCACAATGTCAAAATGATATATATCACACTGGTCCCCACAATGTAATATATATACATTGGTCCCCACAATGTAATATATATACATAACCCACAAAAACACACACACACACACACACACACACACACACACACACACACACAAAATGGCCCAACTACATTGAATGTCACTTGCACATAGCGAGTTCCAAAGACAAACACGTGCAGGGTCATCTATAAATATGGAGTGGGAAGCATGATGGCCGTTACGTGCCGGACCCCGGCTCCAGCGTATGCCGCTGAGCGTGTCACGCGACACGCATGACTGGTTGTAATTAGCGACTGACGCTGGCATGATGCGTTACTCGATTACATCACGGTGCTGTGCTGCGATGTGCCCAGACAGGAGAAGAATGACGCTGCTGCTTAGCATTATGGACAGCAGGCGAGTGGAGACATTATGTTACCATTACACGTCCCTCACCTCCCATTAACAGGCGGTAAATGTTTAACTCTTACAGCTAATACTGCTGGACACCCTGAAGATTTGGGTCAATTATTTTGCTAACCATATGCATCACAGAAACAGGGTCACCATGTATAATGGCAGTAAAATCATTTTATATAGATTAGCAGGTAGACATCCCATCAGTCCATTTCCCGTTTATGCAGGGCAAGGTTGCGGAGAGATTATCCCAGGCAGAACATGAGGTGGGGCACAGGATGAGGATGAGGGGCACACTGATGTAGATATCCAGCTATCTGCAAACCGCATGATGAAGAATGGGGCATCAGGCTGGGGTACACCCTGGACGAGATGCCAGTCCATCGCAGGGCACAGGGCTGGGGTACAGCCTGGATGGGATACCAGTCCATCGCAGGGCACAGGGCTGGGGTACACCCTGGACGGGATGCCAGTCCATCACAGGGCACAGGGCTGGGGTACAGCCTGGATAGGATGCCAGTCCATCGCAGGGCAAACACTCACAATCACACATTAAGGGTGACTCGGAGAACCCTGATTGCTGCTGTTTGACTTGTGGGAGGAAGCCAGATTGGCTAGGGCACAGCGTGGAGGCAGGATTCGAGCCCTCCGATCCTGGAGGAGTGAGGCTACAGAGCTATACACAGCACTGCCATGCGGAACTAGATGCAGATCTCCATTAGCACATGAGAGGGATACCAATACGGAGCCAGCAGCTTAAAGAGCCACAGACATTTGGGGGAAGGATCAATGTGATCATGATGTGAAGCACAAGTAATGGAGTGAGGCAAAGGGCGGGGCGGGACAGGAAGAGT
>JAAGVU020000025.1:4765434-4795563 GCA_011763525.2 Mormyrus iriodes
CACTCTATATACATCACACACACACCCTGTATACATCACACACACCCTGTATACATCACACACACCCTGTATACATCACACACACACTGTGTATATCACACACACTGTATATACATCACACACACTGTATATACATCACACATACACTGTGTATATCACACACACTGTATATATCACACACACCCTGTATACATCACACACACCCTGTATACATCACACACCCTGTATACATCACACACCCTGTATACATCACACATACACTGTATATATCACACACACTGTATATACATCACACACACCCTGTATACATCACACACACTGTATGTACATCACACACACTGTATATATCACACACACTGTGTATACATCACACACACCCCCTGTGTATATCACAGAGGGATGAAGGCTGCCCCCCCCGACATACCCAAAAGCATAGCCTACACGAAAGGATTGCTAGCGAAACCTGTTGTGTCGAAGGTCATGGGGACATGCCTGCCCACCTCCACCCTGCTGTCACGTCTACACTTATCAGCCCCCCCCAGCCATAACCCCATCGCTGCTCTCCACTTAACGATCAGCGGGGGGGTCATTAATGGCGGCTGAGTAACTCTGCAGTCAGCGCTGTGCTGTGTGTAAAGGGGTGTGCTGCCTCCGGTCCTGCAGTGTCCAAATGAGTAATCTGAGGGGGAAAATATCCAGAAAGCATGTATTTGTGTATCAAAATACAGAAATAATTAGTTAAGTTAAGCTGATACCAAATAATGAAGGAGGATACGCAACATTTAGCAGGGTTTTCTTTAAGGAAGAAAAAAAAATCAACAAAGATGAGGCTTTCTGTCATGTACGTACACATTTCAAGTGGCAGACAGCAGGCACACATACGGCTCGAGGGCCCCTGAAGGGGCATTAGTGCAGCACTGACGCGACCTGCCCCCAGTGCTACTCACCACAGTGCTCCTAGCTCCCTGCCCCACGCAGCTTCCCAAACATTCACCACACTATCCGAAAAATCTCATTATTCGGATGTGGAGATAATCAAGCTGCAGATGACCACATAGGACCATATTTTGTGTGGTACAGATACAGACTGCATAATTCAGCCTGTCATTCAAAGCTGCCACTGGGACAGAGAGTGAGAGAGAGAGCAAGAGAGAGAGAGAGAGAGAGAGAGAGAAAACCACTGTCGGGGGGGAAGAGGTTGTGCATGAGATCCAATAGGCTTCAGTCCACAGCCCCATCACCATGACAACAGGCATCTCATCAAATCGCACAGCTGGCTGCTTCCCTCCAGTTCACCATGGAGACACCGGAGCCATTGACTGGCCCTGCATGTTACGGACCCTTAGCAGGACGATGGATGTGAGGGTCACACCCCCCCGCCGCCCCCAATCCTCACACCCAGGTCGGTAAATACACCGTGGCACTCAGATTTTAATGTTTTAGTTAGTAACCATTAATGAGCTGAAAAGTATAACCCAAAAAACAGTCAGCATGCAAAGGGGGGAAGTGATATGATCTTCTGGCTGATCACGGAGGCACCAGGCGGGCATAAGGACAGCACTGCTCCTCAGCACAGCGCATACTGCCGCTGCTCTCCTCTCGCCTGCCGCTGTCATAACTCGGGGATGCAGCCTGTGCGCGGTGACAGGCCGCCATCTCCGCGGGGCGGAGGCTGTCAGGAAGAGAGCGCGGGGCGGACAGCGGCCACACCTTTGTCTGCTAAGGGGGGGCCAGATGTGTTCCCAGTGTGCATCGGCGGGTGGGCAAGGGGGTAGACACATTGACACCCCCCCCCCCCCCCCAGAATATCGAACGCAGTTCTGCCCCCCATAACCCAGGTCACTCGCCAGCCCCCAAATCGGCAGCCATTTTGAAAAAGCAAATGGTGGTGGCAGAGAGCCAAACAGCAGCACCATTGTACCCCCGCCCACCCCTGCCGTGAAAAATAAAAAATAAAACCAGCTGCCGCTTGATGACAGATAAGCATGGCAAGGTGGGGTGCACCCCCCAGAGCTGACAGGAAATGAAATAAAGCCAGAGTAGGAGAGCAAGAGCGCTGGCTATGCCTGGGGGGGGGGGGCACTCTGAAACGGCAAAGCGTTCACATCAGCCGCGCTACAGGCAGCAGGGGCGATGGCTTAACGGCGGACACACCCTCACTGCAGGGTCGATCTCGCCAGCACCCCTGCTTCCTCGCTGTCTCATTTTGCTTTGTGGTACAATACCGCAGTGAGTCCACTGTCAGCCGGGCAGGAACACCAGAATTTGGGAGTTTCTGAAATCAGGCCCTGAAAGGGGTTCTTCTACCTAAGCTGGCCCAGTGAAACATTCAGCTGGATGAAAGCATTTCTGATTCAGAAATGGAAACATGGGCTGAAAATAGAAAGAAAATACATTTTCTGCAAAAAAATAACTCTAGAAGCTCTCCAGGTCATCACTGGCAGAGAGAAGCCCTTCAGGTGACAGCAGACACAGCATGTGGGGGCATATGAGCACTGACCTTTGTTCCTCCCCAGGCAGAGGGCGAGTCGCGGAGTGCGTCGGCCACGCAGGCCGGATCCGGACGCTGCTGGCTGCGGCACTCTCACGCTAACCTTTCTGTCTCCATAGCCCAGGGCTACTCCATTGTTACCTTGCAATTATTCCTTCTCTTCTCTGAATATTACATTTTATATTAGGTGATTTAGCGGTTCAGTGCGTTCCCAGCTCAAATAGCTAAATAAATAGAAATAGGTTGCAAAAATAAAAACTAAATAATTTAATAAAAAACAGTATGTGCTTCAGTTAACGGATGCGGCCCTTGGGGGATCTGAAACATTTCCATTTTCATGGAACAAACCCACAGACCCAAACAATCACATTTCTGGGGTTTGGGTGTTACAGCATTCTGCAATGTATCGCCCTGCCCTCCAGGGGGCAGCAAACCCATGGGGCTTCTGCTGTCTCTCTCTGTGGAGCAGGGAACACAAAGGGCTGCAGACAAACACGGCACACGTCTCCCAGCATAACAGAATGTCAGTCGCACATGCCTCACACACATGCCCGACTGACCCCGAAAAACGGGGGGGGGTTCAATCACCATTACCTCTGTTACTTGTTCTATGCACTGGCTGAATTCAGAGCAGTGTGAGGCGGAGGAAAGCCATTCACTGCAGTAACAGCAGAGAAGAGGACAGCCCCTGCGTAGAGAGCAGGGCAGCCCCGCGAAAGCACACCGGGGATCTGAGGGTAGCAAGGCCCTGAGTGGGGTGGATCATATAGAATTTTCATCCCCTGGGGGGGAATTTTCACCATCCAGCAGCATTACAAAAATAACTCCCAGCCTAACACCCCCCCCCAAGAAATAAATAATACATAAATAAATTACATGAAAGGGCACAGTACAGTGCTGGTGGGGCAGGGCTGGTAAGAAGATACTAGTAAACATGGAATGTGTCTATTTTAATGCAGGTGGAATGAGCCAGTAACGGGTCAGAGATGGGCTGCTGTCCTGAGCTAAGTGAGGTCAAGGGCTTTGAGAACAACCAAGTAACCGATCAACCAAACAAATGAACGACAAACCAGCAGATCAACTGCACAAACAAACCACTGACCAATTGATCAAGCAAACAAAGAACCAACCGATGAACAGAACTAACAAATGACCAACCGGCCAATCAACCAAGCGGACAAATGACCAACCGGCCAATCAACCGAGTGGACAAACGACCAACCGGCCAATCAACCGAGCGGACAAACGACCAACCGGCCAATCAACCGAACGGACAAACGACCAACCGGCCAATCAACCGAACGGACAAACGACCAACCGGCCAATCAACCGAGCGGACAAACGACCAACTGGCCAATCAACCGAGCGGACAAACGACCAACTGGCCAATCAACCGAACGGACAAACGACCAACCGATCGATCTAATGACTGACAGAGTGAATGAACGAATGGCAGCAGGAACAGAGGAGTTCCAGACGCTCGGTTCTCTGCATCTCTTACAGACATTAACTGACTGCGCCGTCTTTCAAAAGAAGACTAATGCAGGACACAGTCAATCATACGCTACATACTCACATATGATGCAGTATATACACACAGTATATAAAGCCTAAGGGATATGATATGCTGATTTTTGGGCGTGTTTTCCCCAGGCGAAAGGAGGAGACCCAGAAAACTCTAGTGAGTGAGGGCCGGTGGTGTTTTAACCCTGAAGGAGCAAGGGAAATGGCAGGCTAAGGCAGAGAAGGTATAGTGTGGTGGTGGTGGTGGTGGAGGTGGGGGGGACCCTTTCGAGACTGGGGGAAGATTTTTGAGAGGACACACTGTGAAGACTGGAGGCCAGCATGTTTCCTGCAGGGCAGAAGGTCAGCACATTCCTAATGGATGAACAAGGGTTCAGTGTGGCGAGGGTGCCTCCACACGCCCATGATGCCCTCGCCCTCCGCTTCCCAGGGGGCTTTCTGGGGAACTGCTTTTTGCACCTCATGCACATTCCAAAGTTCATGGATTGGCCAGCGCAGGTCTGGGAGTGGGGGATCGGACAAGTGCTACTTTCAGTCTATACTCAGACTGAATTAACCCAACATAGCGGGGTCATTAGCGACGCCCTTCATCCCCCAGAGTGTGAACCGCCCGGGAGGAGCCGAGGTGGCGAAACACCCTTTCATGCTGCCAGAAAGTGTTAACGTCCTCTCTCTGCTTTCAAGGACCTTGTTTTGAGGGGATGGTTAACACACTTCCTCTATTCGAGCCTTTGTACCAGGCACCTCCCTTCAGTGAGCGCCAGTGTGGATTCCAGGAGGTTAGGAACGCCTTCAAAGAACGCACAAGCACCCAAAGCCTCTTAATCGCCGGCCATGACGGACCCCGTTAACCAAGAAATGATATAACAGTTAGAGATTCTTCAGGGGAAGCATTCGACTTTATGGACGACATTCTGAACTTCATCTACTAAACAGTACAAGCCCATACCACCAAGTGATGACCAGCCCAGACTGTTCTAGAATCATATAACATCAAAAATGGCACTACGTAATAAACACATGGATTGATCCATTGCAATAATGGTTAACAATGCCTCACCGAACATCATAAACACCTTGCTCCTGTGACTGACTTCACCCGAGCATCTAATCCTAGGCGTCGTCCTCCACCAATGGAGACAACGGTTTGAGGAAGGCCCAATCAGCATGGCCCTATGGCTGTGACTCCTTCCCACAAGGAAACGGAGGTCCTCTCAGGAATGCAGTGACCCTCCATTGCCTCCAGCTGCCCCCAGCACGACAGCAGCACCTAATAATTAACAACTGAGCCACTTTGCCCATTTCACGCATGACGTCTCACTTTCAAAGTCTTTCTGACCGTCGGGATGATAACGGGACGGCTGAGGATGGCCGGCGTTGCTGACTCTCTTATTTTATGTTAATTATTTTCAATTGGTGAAATAATCTAGTGTAATAATGTAAAGCAGTTGAGAAATGAGAATGAAAGACTGCAGGCTGGCGTTACTTTACGGGCGAAAGCCACCGGACAACACCCTACAAAGCCACTGAGGATGCATCAAAGGGCTCCGTTTACATGGAGGTGTATATTTACGGAAAGGGGGGGCGGGGATCAGACAGCGAGAGAGTGGGGAGGCCGAGGTGTGGAATTTCCCCCTGGTACTCCCAAGTGTCACATGGAGAAAGGCTTTCTTTAGATATGCAGGGGCAGGAGCGCTCGGTGGGGAGGCACTGGGCGGAAAAACCAAACAAACAAAGCTGGCAGCCGCCTTTATGGCTGCATCGCAGGCCTGACGCTAAAGGCTATTCCTCAGGCAGCTAATGACAGAAAGCATGCCCAGCCACTGCTCACCGCGGCCTCTCAAACAGATGACGCTGCGCTTTTCAGCTCCCCGTGGGGAGGGGGGGGACCTCATAAAAATGGAAGCACGCTCCTCGTCGTGCTAATGGGTTTATCCCAGAGGGAGCACGGCAGCGCCGGGCTGCGGTCAAGGCCACGGACAAAAGAAAGCCCCCCCCCCCCTTCCCGAGCCCCCGAGCCCAAGGGGGCATGTGGTTTTTGGTTCTGGTCACGTGCACAGTTGGCGTCTGTAATAAATCCACCTCACACGCAGGAACAGGCAGGCGGGGGGAGGGGGCGTGTAAGAACAGGCAGGGATTTCAGGCGGTGGGGGAGGCAGTCACTCGATAAGGGTAAACATCAGTGACACACCCAGGGGTAGCGATCACGCACGTCACAGGGAGCGAGGGAACGAGACGGAGGAATGCACAATGGTGTTGGCAAAGGTGTGGCTCACAACCTGAAATACGACTGACAGGAAGACTGAGGAGTAATAAAAAAGAAATGCTCTGGGGCCAAAGAATCTGGTTTTTAATTGTAAAGGGGGGGGGGCGCGGCTGTAAGAGATAACGGGTGCGGTAGAAACTGGGCGCTCGGCGGGAAGCAGGGGCTGGCCCTCGCCTGAGCATGCAGAGCCATCCTCCAAAATGGCTGCCAGCGCCCTGTGTAAACAACCCGCCAAATGAAAAGGCTACATTTCTTCTGTCAGCCCGCCAAGCAATATCAATGGTGGGTGTTAACTCCTTCCCTGCTGGAAGCATGTGGTCAGCGGGAGTTTTACCAGGAGAGGAGAAGCGGCCAGGAAAGCTTTAATCTCAGTTTGTTCCAACACACAAAACGACCCCAGCAGAGCGCTGTGAGTGTATTAAGTCAATAAGATCATGCAGAAGCTGTGTTTAAGCTATGCTGCTTTTAAATTCGTGAATGAAGAGGTCTAAAACTTGATTATGGGATATACGTAGGATATTTATGGGTGATAGTTTTTAAACTGACCAAACAATGCAACAAAGCACCGCAAATAACTGACAACCACAATCATTTTCATTTGCTGAAAGGCGCCCAGGACGTGAGATTCGAGCAGAATCCTGGGAAACGCCTGATTATGGGTGATGGTACCCAAGTGCAGCAGGGAAGACGCGCAACGGGCCGGACACCGAGGGGTTAAAGTGACAGCCTCCCGGTGATAATTCACGCCTGAGCGTGAGGGCACAGCATGTGTGCAAACAGTGCACATTTCAAACGGGCTGTAAAGGCGGCTGAAAGGCACCCACCCCCCCCCCACCCGCCACAATGGCTGTCGGGGCAGGCAAACACCCGGGCCGGACAGCAGGCGCTCGCTGACATTTCACCGCATTAAGGGCCAGCCGGCCTACTGCACAATTGTGCCGGTACAGTCTGTTTTTAATTCTGGTGAAAACAACTGCCCCCTGTGTGACCCCCCCGTACCACCCCATTGCAAGCAGGAAGCCTGCGGGCTGCTTCAATAGCCTCCTTCTCCAGGGGCTCCTGCCCTGGAATGTGAGCTGAGCTGCTCTGCCCCCCGCGGGGAGCACAAAGGGGGAGCACGGGGAGCCCGAGGAGCCCAAGGAGTAGGGTCCGGGGCTTTGCCAATGCCCCCCCCCGGGCGGATTACCACCCATTGCAAACATCAGAGCGCCGAAAAACACGCAGAGCCGAGGCCAACGCACACCTGGAGCCCCCGCCTGCCACGATCCCCCAGCTGCGGCCATGCCGGCACCCGAACACGAAGCAGCGCCTCAACAAGGAGCCTCTCACAGCTGGACGGACAGGCAGACAGGACAGGCGGACGGGACAGACGGACGGATGGGGGCAATTTCCATGACATGACATGACAAGGAGTGATTAGGAAGGACAATTGTCCTCTTATGGGGGGCGGGTAAGAATGGGAACATTATGCTGATCTTCACTATTCAAGGGAAAAAAAGGAAGGGGGGGGACCAACCAAAGCCTCTACTGAAGGAATATTAATGCGAAGCTGTATTAAGAAAAAGGACCATGTGGCGTGCTTGACAATTACAGCTTTAAGTATAAGTATTACCTTATCAGCTTTCACGTGGCCTTCAAGGAAGGAAGATAACATGATGGGACCAAGTGGGGAAAAATATGTACTTACATGCCCAATATGCTTCACTTATGCATATAATAAGGCAACACAAAACACGGGCATATTTTAGTATTTCAGTAAGCAAACCAAAAAGCAATAAAGATCCACAGGCATCTTTTTAAATAAAAACCACAACAGTCAGGATAGGTCGCTCGTTAATGAAGTAAACCTTTGACCGGGACGCTGCCAGCTGCAGGCTGGGCCGTCGAAAGCGACCCTGCCTTTCTCACCCGGGAGCAGAGCACTTAACCTGAATCGCTCCAGTAAAGAAAGGAGGCATTAACGGGGGCTGTGTGAATCGCTTTAGGAGGAAAGCAACTAAATAATGTAACGAAACATTACTTTCCAGCTCCGTTTTGCTTGAGAGAAGAGGGGAAATGAGAAAGGTTGGGGGATCAATTCCCTTTCACGGGTTTTAGTCGCGCAGACAGGGTCAGGAAGTGCACTCCTGAAGCTCCGTGAAGCTGCTTTGCCAGAAAGGAATGTTTCAGATTGCATGCATTATCTGCCAGCAGCCCCGGGGCCATGAGAGATACTGCTGACATCATTGTCTGTAAATGGCTGAGCTCTGAGCTGCAGCGAGCGCGAAAACAACGCGGGGAGTAACCCTTTCCTCACTCCCAAGGAGCCACGGCACAAGAGGGTTTTTTTTTTCTTATTTTACGCAGGGGCTGAATGAAAGAAGCGGTTTGGGCTCTTTGTCGCGTCCGTGTTGCATTTAAAGCGGGTCAGTGTAGTATTTCTTGAAGGTGACAGGGGGCGAGATTTCCCTTACTTAAAATTTAAATTAAAAAATTATATGGACTGTTAGTTGCAATTTAAATTAAAAATTCACCTGCACAACAAACATTTAGTTTAAAACCGAGCGGATTTCACATCTAATAATGGATTTCGATGCAGGGTATTGCACTGCGTGGTTTGACTGTGGGGGAAAAAAATATTTTAGTTAAACTGGGGGGGGTTATAATGCTGAGAGATGCATGGACAGATAAATAAAAACGCGTCGAAGACAGTGAGAAGCGTCCGGCGCTGCAGAGGTTAAGGCCGCGCCGCCGCCTCCTGGCTCCCGCATCCGCGAAATTCCTGAATAAATAGTGTTTTGCGCGAGGCTGGTTACCAATGGCAACAGCACGGGATAGCACCGCAGAGTAACCTTTGGAGTGGCGGGATTTATAGCCGGTATTTTTATCCGGTGGAAACTTCTCCCCTCTCGCAGCTGGGGGCAGGAGTGGGGGTGGGGGAGCAGACTGCGGAGATTTCAGGATGTAAAACTGAAACAGATGATCGCCGCCCACGAGCCGGGTTTTGTTAAACAGAAAGAACACGCGCAAGGCCGATCGGGGAGCTTTCATCGATCCAGGGCTCCTCGCTGGGGTGCCGATCGTACACATGATTCTCTTATTGATACTGAGATGTGGAAAGGAGGTCGGCTGAGGAATTGCCTTGTGCATCCTCACTATTGGAGAAGGGGGACGATGCAGTCGCATGAGGCACGGCAAAGCCCCATTTCCCAGCTACGCGTAGCCGCTTTGCCTCAGGAAGTTGTGATGCGGCTGCCGAGCGCTGGGAATGGCCTGCGGTTCTCTCCTTCAGCCTCCTTGCCTGACGACACAGCCTTCGTGTGTGAAGCAAGCCTACCAGGTGGGCAGATGGCATTTTTAAACTGGCTGTGGGCTCCTCACCACCGCTTCAGGCCGCTTCAGCTGGGGACCCTGTACCCGACCCCCCCCTCCCAGATGCCCCCTTCTCCCCCGGCTCATACAGCACAGTAATGCCATCCGCCTCTCTCCCTCGGGGCAGCCAGCTGAAGCCCAGCAGAAGACGTTTCTTAAGCAGCTGTTCTCTTCCGAAAGCATCTGCTTAGTTAGTCAAGGCAACCCTAACAGCGATGCCCCCCCTCCCCCCAGAATTACACGGCATAAGCACAAGGCGTGGTCCTGGCTAACGGCGTCTTCCTCCACGCATTAACCCGCTTTCGAGCAGAGATGACTCATCTCCACTGGGAATAAAAGTGCACTGCTGACTAATGTGGTCTGGGCAATGCAAATGAATCAAAATTACGGACCGCCCACTCATGACAGGTCAACGTTTACAAGACCCCGTAAAGCACAATAGCACAATGACCCTGCGTGCAAAAAAAAAAAAAAAACGCTTTGTCAAAGCTCAATGAGAAATACAGGCCAGGTAAACTGTGTCTGCAATTCAGTACAGAAAAAAGAGCCATGAGACACATAAAATGGGCTGGTGGGGGCTGGGGGGGATAATTTTGCGCACTAATGAACAGTTTAGTATTCAGGGGCGTCTCGCCTCTCCTCATCAAGCACAGAGCACACAGCTGTAACCCAAGTTATTGCCGTGACAACCAAGGGCACCTTCAGCATTTCGGTCCGTTTCGGCAAAAAAGCAGCCAGATCCGCGTTCTTTCATGTCGGACGTCAAACCGCTCAATAAATTCAGTGCAGCGAACATGAAATTCTGCTTTTTGGGAATGCATGAGCCACATGAGCAGGATCCACAGCAGGCAGGGCTTGGTGGCCATGACCGGAGCCGTGGTCCCTGAAATCCAACCCCTCTGCTCGCCCCGTACCTTCCCTATCTGGGAGCCCCCGCTTCCCTCCACTCTGCTCCACTACATTTTTTACATTATACTTTCGTTTATTTATCAGGTGATTTTATTCAATGTGACACACTGAGAGAGCAGAGTCAGCCAGTCCCTGGAACAACTGGGGTTAAGGGCCTCACTGAAGAGCCCAAGTGGTAAGATCACTCTGCCAGTCATGCGATGTGAACCCGCAACATTCAGATCATGGATACAGAGCCACACTCTGTGCATACTGCACATCGCTATATAATATGCACCATGCACACTGGTACAGTTAAAAAGGCCACCTTAAAATGGGGTTGATGGCATTTTACAGGGCTTCCTAAAAATAAGACTGCCTCAAAGCTAGGCCTCAGATGGAATCGGGGGGGAGGGGGAGAATTCCCTGCACCCCCCCCCACTTCCGCCCCCAATCCTGGCAACGGGCCTCCACAGTCCCCACCCCCCCCCGAGAATGGAGCCAGCCGTGTGTGACAGTCTCCCCCGGCAGCGACAGGACTCGTCAGTTATCTTTTGTTTGTTTACCCCATTTTAATGGCAGCACTCAGCTTCACTTCCCAGGGCTGAAGCAGGATGTCAGGGTAATGCCACAAGACTCCACAGCACACTTCTGAATGCAGGGTTGCATCCAAGCCTTGCATTCGCGCCAAAACTTTTGCATGTGTATAAATCAGAAGCAGAATCCATAGTTTCCACCAAAAGCCAGAGCTTCAGAAGTTCACCCTTTTCACATACTACTTTATTAAATCATTAAAAAAATTCATGCCTGTCCCATCAGCATATCCAAAAAGTGGCACACTTTCAGACAGCTCAAAATTCATTCATTAACAATGACAAATGAGGATTAAATCTGACCCTATCTGAATATTTTTACTTCATTTTAGGAGTTCAGTAACTTTATAATGCCTTGTTACTAAGTCCCCTGGTCCTAAGCCATGATGAAAAATGTGTGAATTATCTACAGGCCACTGAATGTCACTGTGAAAGAAGACTGTGACAGCGTCCAAGTGCCGCGTTAACTCATGGCAACAGGCAAACAACAGGAGCACTCCTTCCTGTGGGCCAGCCAATTGGACTGTCGGCTTGGTCACGTGACTGTCTGCTGTATCCTAGGCGAGGGGTATTTCCCCTGAAGGCCGCCTCATGCCTGTGCCTGCCTTATCACACAGAGGATGCAGGGGTGAGGCAAACCTACTGACTGAAAGAAGATTCAAGGATACAACCTAAATGGGCAATTACAATTTCGTGAATGCAGACAGCAAGGATTACTAAAGGAATGAATAACAATACAGCATTAAGAGATTAACCAAGATGAAACAATTGTTCTTAATTACCTCAAGTTATGTCGTGCCAGTCAATTATGTTTCTCAAACCCCCTCAAAAGCTTGCATCCATCATTTGATGTTATATAACATTTAATAAAAAAAAGAACAAAGAATTCTTATCCATCTAAGAATTACACAGAGTAATGTGCAGAAGGTTAGGGCATAAACTTACAAAAAAGGCTATTACAATGACTTTTAAAGATTGTGTGCATTTAAGCAAAGAATCCAGTGAATGATAAAAGACATACAAACTAGCCTCGTGTCAACACAAGCAGAATGCACGCTCACTGCCTGACCATTCACATCATGGGAATGAAATGTCTGCACCACAAAATTACAGGCAGGCAGGAACTACTGATGTACCGCCAGCCATGGAGACATGATGCCATGCATGAGTTTTTGGGAAACATGGAGTCTGAGGACGGGGAGACTGCTTCGCAAAGCCCCCACATCACCTCTGCCATTTGGACATTACTGTTATTTTCCCTGCAAGTGTCATTCCAAGGTCCGTCCCCCCCCCGTTTCTTAGTACAACTAGAGGCGATAAAATTGTTTCTGCCTAAAACAGCCAGAGCAGATGTGTGTGAAATAATGTTCTTTCGAATATGTTTTTAATCTTTTGTAGGACAATTTTTTTGAAAAAATATAAATTAAGAGTAAATCATAAGACACGAAACTGTGCCTTTGATAAAGTATGATATTTAAAATCTTTTTACTATATATGAACAGCATCACTTTTTGAACATCAGCTGCGGGAATTACACAATAAAATGTAACCATCTTTGGTTTTTAATTGGTCGATCTTTTTCATACCAGGTATAGTTTGCAGTTTATCGTCTCTCAAATATACAATTCCAGAGATGATATACATACACCACAGCAACCTGTGTCCCCATTACACAAAGGTTAGTTATTGCCTACATGTGTGCTATATCGTGGTTTCAATTAAACATTTTAAATACCGATGAATCAATACTGTCTTCGGAATGTATGTCTCCGTCTATTCTTGGCATTTGTCAAATATATGGTTTTTAGCAACTCATGCCAATCGAGACATTTACAATACAGTAGGACAGACGGTACTGTAGATGATTGCGGGTTACGTAAGAGAAAACGAAACGCGCCTCATGGACTTAACGGGTGAGACGAAATCACAACGTGAATCTTTCATTTTCACAGGGGAAATAACCGTTTGCCGCTTTTGATAGCGGTCTGCGGAGTAGTAACAGATTTCACCCGCCCATGAAATGTCACGGCAGCACACCATGTCAGGCGACATATGGCACGTGTTGAACAAACCGACTCCTCAACAAGAGTTAATATCAATGGAAATTTATTACAATTTACTCAGCTCCAAGGCACGTTACAGTCTTCTGTTACTACAGAAATGTATAAACAAACAGAGCGTAATATGTTCATGTACAGCTTTAGCTCTACTTTTAAGCATCCGTGCATCAAAGCAAAAAAGGGGAAAAACAAACACGTAGTAAAAAATATATTTGTATACTCAGACCACAAGATAAAATGAAACCCTTCCCATAGCAAGTAGCATAACTCAAAATAAAAATAGGGATCAAAAAATCTGCCCACCCCGACCTAAGAGAAACCAGGACCCCATTAAAATCGGACGTCACTTTATAATGTTTGCCTTTTCTGAGCGTCAGCACTGGCCTTGGCAATTAGAAGTGCATGTGTTCATTAATTAAAAAACAACACTAGCAGTAATTGCTAAGTGCTTTAACTCCGTACCAACACAACAGACTGACATCGACATTTATGTAGTAAACAGTCAAAAACGTAAGTCAAACAAAACGACTCTCTCCTTCAAATGAAGTGTAACGTTAGATACTGCCTTTGTTTCAAAATATAGAAACAAAAGAAAGTCATGTCTGTACATTAGACTAATCCGATCAGTTTGAATATTCACAACCTGTATTTACACTGGACTGGTTTTTAGCATTTCGAGGGAAGCGATACGTCTAAGGGTCTCTCTCTTTTTTAACTTTCACGTCCCCAGCTAAAATGGTTGCGATCTCACCTTGCATGAAAGCCCAAGGCACATTTGAACCTACCAGGGGGCATTTATCTCCGCTAGGGCAATACACTTCGCCAGTTGCTCCCTGTGCTTTGATGCTCTCTCGAGAACAAGGGAAGCAAAATTTGTGGTTGGGAACTGATGGGCACTGAACGAAGTGAGTATCCTCTAACCGTTCGTGACAAATGGTGCAACACAGCGGTCCATTATTTGCCATGGGCGAGTCTGGAATGTTTTGAGGGTGCACTTGATCCATACCAGGGTGAGTGCTGGATTGAGGGGGCGCCCCTGCCAGGTTCATTTCACCATTGCGGGACGCCAAGCGCCGCTGACCGGATACGGAGGCTGGAGAGACCGGACTGCTGCTGCTGTGCCTAGTGGATGTCGTGGAGTGAACAGAGTTGCTGTCTTTGGGAGAGTGCGCATTACCCAAAGTGTCTGCGACCGACATGAGGGCAGCCATGGGGGACTGTCCGTTTTGCGGGGCAGTTTCAGGGGGGGTGGTCCGACTGGAATGCACGGGGTGGCCAGGTCCGAGCGGCGGGGGTCCCCCATGAGAAGCTCCGAAAGCTCCCGATGCCATGGTCAGTTTCAAAGCTTCACTCTGACTCGCCATCCACTGCTGCCTCTGTTGTTCCTCTGATAGTTTTAGAGCCGCTTCCGCAGAGTCGGGCTCGGGTGAAGCTTTCCGCTTGCGAATACCAGTCCTGGGAGCACCCGCAGCTGGCAAGGCACGAGGTATGCTGACTAACGCCGTAGGCAGCAAGGGGAAGCTGGCATCGATGTACGGTTGGGGCAACATTTCAGCGCCCAGTCCTTCTTTAAAGAACCGGACCGACTCGGGCAACAGATCGCCCAGAAGTCGCCAGTCACCAGAACCATGCTTTTTTTCGTATTCCAAATACTTAAACCCCGAGGAAAGCCCACGACCAAAGTCTTTCATGCAGTCCTGATACATCTGTTTAGCGACTCCGGATGCGCTAGAAAACACGTTTCCAGAACCACTGGGGTACTCGATAAATATTTTCAACTCGTAGTCCATCCCAGGCTTAGAGATGGC
Organism: Mormyrus iriodes; assembly: GCA_011763525.2. Taxonomy (NCBI): domain Eukaryota; kingdom Metazoa; phylum Chordata; class Actinopteri; order Osteoglossiformes; family Mormyridae; genus Mormyrus; species Mormyrus iriodes. The sequence continues at coordinate 4,780,416 of JAAGVU020000025.1, forward strand.
ATCAAAAGCAAACACTCTGCCCAACAGTGAATGATCCTTCTTAAACCTCACATCGAAAGGCGTGTTATTAGAAAGCGTAATCAAAGTGTCTCTTACTATTTTAGGTTTGTTTGCCCAATCCTCGGATCTGTTCCTCAAACTTTCACTGAGTTCTGCTAAGGCTTCCGCGTTGCGTTGCTTCTCTTTCAGTTCTCGTTCTTGGTCCGTGCTTGACACAGAGCCCGGTCTTTTGCCTACGTCCGACATCGACTGAGAAGTCACTGATAGCGCGGGTCCCATGCTGGATGGCGGAGGGGGTCGGCTCGATAAGCCATGCGGGGCAATGGCAGCCGTAGTAGGAGGGCCATTTAGTATTGTCTGCGGGAGCAGATTAGGAGGCACATTCATTTGCCCGGGCACTGCAACCAGTCCGTGGTTCCTCCGAGAGTTAGGACTTTGTCGGTTTAGTTCAGGGGGTCCGTCGTCAGGTTTCGAGAACCCATTTGGTCCACTCAGGCCGTTCGGAAGCCTGCTGGTATGAGTGGAAATTCCCGGATAATCAAAACGAGCTCTATCTGCGTTCAGGGAGTAGCGATCAAGTCCCGGTTGCTGCTGTTTAGAAGATCCGTCCACATGGTTAAGCTGCACCGTTTCTTTAGATGACATCGCCGTCTGCGCTTTCACCGACGGAGGCGGTGGTGGTCCGGGGGATCTCCCTTCTTGGAAGCCATGAGCCCGCTTCAGGTGGCGGGCAGTCTCGATGACGAATTCGATCCGATCCGCGCCCTCGTAGTTCACGCAACCTCTGCAGACCGGCTCCGTAAAATCCCAGATCATAGCCCACGGCATGCGGGGCAAATCGCAAAGGTAGCATGACTGTCTCCTGGAAGAAGAGACCTGGGCAGACGACATGATGCTTCCCCCCTTTTCCTGTCTCCTTATCCCGCTTCGATCACGCTCACTGCAATCCCCCCACTTTTACCAGCCTTGGCTATATTGCAAATAAAAGCTTTTGTCGCTCGATCGGCTGCGCCGCGCCAAATGTGTGACTAGCGGTCGTAGCTTGCAGGTTTCAAATTTACAAGGCGCGCGCCTCGCATTCTGACTCGCATTCTGATTTGGAATTCTGATTGTGACTCCACGTCCTCTCTCTCCACTCGGAATGCCACCTGGCCGCGGCTGTGACGTCAGCACCACGTTCCGCAGTTCCTCTCCGTAACAAACTGACATACCACTTGTTGCTGCTCCCCCCCCCCACCAGCGCGCATGCGCCAACCACTCCCCTATGTTGTGAATGACTTCACCGCAAAGACATTGATCGAATTTCAGCCAGTGAGAAGTGCGGATGGGCTCCGTCACGCAAATCGTTGCTATTTACTCATTCGCTCGCCTGTAGAAAAACATCCCCTCCACCCCTCCACTTGTGAACTCAGCACAAACTAACTTAATGTATTCCTAGAAACGCGTAACTGTTCAAATAACCTACAGTAAATTTTGCGTGCATCAGCAATATTAGGATACCGCGTCTCTCACCAAGATATCCAGACGAAAATCGTCCGAAACCCCAAACCCCTTTGAATATTTGCCATTTACACGTTATTCCAAAGTAAAATTAATAGTAACATTCAGACAATCAAGACCGAAATATACTTGTTCCCAGTTACAAGTCACGTTGCGAGAACTGCATTATTTCATCATTAATAGACTCTACTGTTCGCAGCGTAGACATAATATGTAGACGTATATCACGCCGTATTTATAACTGATGTTACATCCAAATACATCGTTTGCTTGAGGAAGTACACGCCTCACATCGGCACGAATCAGCGACTGACCCACATTACATTTCCTAAATGTCGGGTATAGAGTTTACCACAATCCTTCCCTCTTTCAGACGAACGTGTTTTTGCAACGTTGCACCAGGTAAATCAATTTGCATCGTGCAGTTAACCGCATGAAAATACTCAATCAGCCCATAACCGATTGCTTGTAGTGATAACTACTATTCAAGAACTGTTTGAAATTCAATGGGAAACACTGCAGCTTTAAATATTAATCATTTTAATACGTTTGATGTATCCGACACCAAACAGTTTTAATGTCGGTTATAAAGTAATCTGATACAGATACAGAATGGATCATAAAAACAAAAACGCAAACGATGGCTTGAAAGAGGAAACGAAAATGCTCCCCTGCGCTCTTATGAAGCGCACGACTGTGTGTAGCAGCCCACTGACAGACACAGACTGCAGGCAGCATTCCCACGCTGATGGTGAGCCTCGTCTTATTTTCGTATCACTCTCTCCCACGGGCTCTCGGGGCTCTTAGCGTGACTGCAGACGCTGGGTTTAGAATCTGCCAAGCATTAGGAGAGTTCGAACACGCTGGGTTCCCTGACTCACTGATTGTTTACCTAAATGTACAGCCAAGAGTGGCCCAGTCTCCTCCTCCCCCCTTCCCCAGGCCTCCCTTCCTGATTAACTGCGCTGGGGAGGTGGAACAAAACTTTCCCCTGTTACACAACCAGGAAAGGGGAGGGGTAGTGGGAGAAGGAGGAAAAAAAAAAACAGGGAAAGGACAAAGAGGAAGACAAGTTATTTACTGCACTGCCTGCATACCACAGGGTGGAGTTGCGCTCCAGAGACAGAGAGGGAGGCAGAAGGCCAAGTATGACTAGGGTCCTATTCCAAAAAAGCTTGCACATGAAGTGCCAAATGCCAGGAGCTGGAAAAAAGGGGGCACTCACTCAGTCTGTATTCGGAGTTTGCACTGAATCACACCAAACAAGCTAAGAAGCAGGGACTTCTAGGTCAGCAGCTGTGATGCCGATTTCTCCTTACGTAACAAACGGAGGGTCCATTCACCATGTTACAGCAACTGTGGCAGTATAAGCTGCATGTGAAATATTAGCATATAATAATAATAATAAATATTAATAATAATAATGATGATGATGATATAAATGCTGTTACAAAATGCTTTGTCATCCCCCAACATATGTACAGTCCCCAAAGTCAGAAATACCTGAAATGTAAACAGCAAAATGGCCACAAATGCTTAAAAAAGCAACAAGCGAGGTTTTGAAAGACATAGAATAACAAACGGTAACAAGAACCACCCTGATGGGTATGGAGGGGGAGGAGCATCCCCAGTCCCCCCCCATTTAGAGCCGCTGCCAGCCACCCTGGCCAAACTGTTCAGAAGAGCCAAAGTCGCAGACAAAATCTCGAGTCTATTTGCACCCCAAGCTCGTGACTCCCTCTGAAGAATGGAGGAGACGCCTTTTGTCGGCGCAGGCGATTTGAAAAGGAGGAAGAGAGGACGGCACGGAGGGGGGGTGTGTGTTTGTGCCAATTATTCCGGCACTCATAATAGGCCTCTGTGTGCTTTGGTGATGCAGTGCAACTTCACCTCACAATGAAAGGCTCTCATTAAAATCCTCGGCCCGCACTGACTGCCAGAGTTCTTTGCAGCGCTGCCTTTGAGCGGATCTTCTGTAAAGAGCACTGGGAATTCATTAAAATATACAGCCAGACTGGGGGGGGGGGGGGCTACGCAAGGACTTCATTTAAAAAAAAAAAAAAAAACACACACACACACCCACACACACCCACACACAACAATAAAACATTGCAGTTGTAATGTCTTTAAAATAATCCATATGTATAATGCCAAAACACAACTGAGATCCTCTTTGGGAAAAACTGTTCTCTTTGCTGGTCAAACTGCACAGTCTTTTTGCTGCCCCTATGCCCCCCACCCCACCGAACCAAACCCATTCTGACCCACGTGACATGCACTGCACTACCTCCCATACAAACTCTGTTTATCACACCCTTCATGTGGAAAATTTTCAGGCCGCCGCAGTCGATCGCACTGGTTAATTTTTAGCTTCTGCTAAGCGCTTGGCGGGCTGCCAGACAGAGGGATTCTGGGAAAGAGGCGAGGCTGGCCAAGTACAAACTGCCGGCATTAAACAGGCCTGACAGCTCCTCTACTTTCCCGAATCTGGCCACGGTTCAAAGTGCTCTTTCATTCGGAACACTGGCAGGCTGCCGCATGCATGCAGATTCACTTCACCTACCCTCTGAGAGAGCTGACAAACGCCACTGCTGTCGCCATGGCGATAAGAGGCCATCAGACTGGCCTGCCCATATCTGTGGGATCGCTCTTTATTTTCCACACGCACTCCCCTGCCCCCCCCCCCCATCACTTCCCGTCATCTTCTCTTACTTGTTTATTTTGGTAATTAGAGGGGTGGGGGATTTTAAATTATAGACCACATGAATCGTGCTTGACATGACCATGTTAATAACTAAAAAAAACAAATGCAGGTTATACAAAATATCACAAACAGTGCAACACATACATTAGACTCCCCTCAGTTTTGCTGGGTTTGTGCTGGATAAACAGAAGAAATGGCAGAATCTATCCAGAACTGTCAGGCCAGCTTCAATATTTTTATCTCACAAGTACCTGCTCCTGACAGCCAATCGAACTGCTGACCCCGAAACCAAGGCTTCATTAAAATAAAGGCTGTACCATACACATTTGAGGGGGTGAGCTTATCAAAGTGGGTCATACCACAAACTTCACGTTGAACCCTTACATTCATTGAAGGTTCTCTCTGCTTTTTGCAAACCCGTGTTTCTCACAGCTGCCTCAAGGTGGGTTAATTTACTGGGGAGCCAGTGGCCATGAGCAGCCAGGCGCTCTGCTCCCTGTCACATCCTGCTGACAGCCATCCGGGGTGATGCCAAATCAAACAAGTGCCTGCAAATCCATGCGAAGAGGCACAGGAAAGCCCTGGACCCTCCAAAGGTCACACAGTAGAATCCAGTTTCATTAATCAGCGCTGCCACACACCTCAGTGAAAAGCTCTCATAACTCCTATGCAAATTTCATAAAGTGCAAACATTTCCTCCTCATTTCCATGACAAATGATTTAATGACATTATCATACAACACCATCAACCTACAGTGTAAGAACTGTGATATGTCTACATCGACATATAAAGGCCTTTCAGAGGCAGGTTTATTCCAGGAAGTGCAGAGCATGACACAGGGACACCCTGGGCAGGACGCTAGGGAATCACAGGGCACGCACACATCCGCTCAGGACAACTTAGAGGCAGCAACAGCCAAACACCAGAGGAGTCACGTGACAACAGGGAAAATGTGCAAACTATACAGACCTAACAAAATTGATTTTACCAGTGTTTTGGAATTGCCAACTACCAAAACAAGTATTTCCACAAGAGCCACCCTCACAAAGCTCAATGTGTCACAAATAAAATAAGACCGGTCACGTGATACACAGATAAAAACGCATGAATAAGATGCAGGAGAGCCTGCACTGTATTGACAAAACTACAGAAACCGATTTCCAAGCTGCCTAAGGAAACCACACTACAGGACAAAAAAAAACATCTACACGACAATTTAAACACATACACACAAAACAGTAGCAACAGACTGTTTTGCAATGTTTCTCCCCTTACCTGGACCACTCCGGTTGACAGGATACCATCCCCATGGCAACATCCACTCCCCCCGTAGACCCCGTGCATCCCCCCCGAGACGTCAGCTCAGTCGCGATCTCCTCCAGAAGCCTGCCGTTTCCTGCAGAGAATCAAGGGATTTTGGGAGGCAGGTTCAGGCACCGTTGGTGCATTTCTGGATAAGTGCACTAAAAATCTGGTCTGGGGCAACAGGCTTTCTGTTGCAGCACGATGGCTTTGGGATTTCAGCTACCTCGGTAACAGTGGGAATTTCACAGAAACATCAGCGACAAGTTAGATGCAGATAATACACTTCACCAGCAAAGGCGTCAGGTTTTGTTCTCCAGACATGACAAACTTGTTCACTTCTGAATGAGGATTAACACTGCATTAAATTTTTTTTGTTTAAATATTCATGGGGGCTAAAGAGTGAGTCACAAGACATCTTGGAACTCGTAATACCAAAGCTTCACGAAGCGTTCTGTGCATCTCCAAACACAAAGGTTATCTGAATGACAGAAACTACACAGTCAGCTAGCTCCTTCTTAAAAACATTTTATCGGGGATCCACACCAACTGAATTGGTTACCTGATACCGGTAAACAACCTGAGTAAATTGGGTCTGTTTACACGACTGAGATTGAAAATTCTGCATACTGGGGAGAATAGGAAGGGGATTCAGAAAGGAGAATCCGGCATATGAATTACACAGAGCCTCGTTTATCTTGGCTGTCGCAAAGGCATCATCTGCGATGCCGATGCTTACAAATTCTACTCTGGGGATTTTTGAAGACAGGAGCAAATCGAGAAACCAGCCCCTGAAATAAATATTTTCTGTTATGATGGCTGAAAAATAATTTTAAAAAAAAGCAAATTGAATCTCAGGTTATGCAGAACTGTTACAATCGGGAGGAAATGATGGTTACATTAAACGCCGATTCCTGTTCATGTTTCCAAACCCGTTAATATACAGTGAGAGCATCTCGGCTGAATCCCCCCCGGGCGCTGTGAGCTTCCCCCTTTTTCCCGGCTGCGTGGCGTCCAGCTCACATTCTTTCAGAGGGCGTTTCCAGCCCCTACGCACTGCAGCTCAGTGCGTCATTACGCTACACACACACACACACACACACACACACACACAGCTGCAAACAGCGACTGACAATGGCACGGCCTGCAAATTCTGGAATAAAAAGCCATTCATACGGACGTTAAACCGGCTTGAGGGAAAAAAACACACTTTACAAACAGCTGCTGGAAGGCAGCACAAAGGTGGCTGATGGACGTCGGGCTCCCTGACAAGACAGCAGCGAGCATAAATGCGCCCCCACCCCTGCCCCCGGAATTTTCTTCAGTGAATCTTCGACCAGCTAAATGGATGCCGCAAGGAATGCAAGCCTCGCAAATTGTCCTGCACGAGGACATGCAGGGCAAATAAATCATCATTACCCCCAAATCACACCCCCCCCCCCAATTACTGGGTTAAATGGGGGTCAATTAAAAGAAAGTAGATGGGAATATATCCAAAACAGATTAAATCAACAGCTGTAACACAGTGGCCAGAGACACGTTCACTGTCCCGCTTGGAATGAGAATGTCCTGAGAAGTAGCAAGAAATGTGTGCATGGGAAGCGCGGGGCAGACGCCGCGGTCAGCAGCCCCGCGGGGCAGAAGGGCAGATCCCATCTCACTGAGAACACCTACAGATACTTGCACTCACATGGGGCAAACAGCTGGGAGGAGACAATTCAATATAACTCCAATGTTATTAAATCAGAAATAAGAAGTGTTTACTTGGTCTAATTAATATTAATCTAGCAGGGTGATTAAAATCAGGGTAGCTGATGGGTAAGGACACAGGTTTGTGACATGCTTACCACATGACGGATGCTGCTTGAAAGTTGTATAACTCTATTGGTGGTAATAATAATAATAGATACTTTATTAATCCCCGTGGGGAAATTCTCTATATAGGTGACAGCAAGTTGACTGGAAAGGGCAGCCACCCATAGCAGCACGCAGGGAGCTGGAAGTTAAGGGCCTTGGTCATGGACCTGAAAATGTGCCGAGGCCGGGCTTGAACCGATGACCTTCCGATCACAGGCACAGAGGCTTATCCCACTGAGCCACACACTTGCAGTTAGATACAAAAATATAACAATAGCCTTAGCTAACTGTACCAGTACAACAGGGAACTGTGCACAGAGGTGAAGTTTCTCTTTAAATGAAAGCAATGGAACTGCGGTGCATAAACGTTTTACCTTCTAGATGCTAATGACCAAAATGTTAAAACTCAACCTGCACAGGGAAGGCCTTACTGAGAAATGGAGCCCTGCCCCCACACCCGCACCAGCGCACCGCCATCAGCCTGCAGCTCTGGCTGCTCACGCCGTTGCCCTGACAATCGCTGCTGTGGTAGACACAGGTACCAGCTCATAAAATAGCCTGACATTTATTTTTACTAAGCTCCCATCTGCAGGGGGTGAGGTGGAGTCCATGTGAGCGAGCTGAGGCCAGCTAGCGGTGTAGGGGGTACGGCAGGCTGCAGACATGCATGCTATGCTAATCCTGATCGTCCGACAGAGCATTAGTAGCTGCATGCATTATGCTAATACCGTCTGTCTGTCGCAGTAACACGCTATGCTAATTTGCGTAATCTGTTGTAACACTAGGGGCAGATTTTGATTATTTTATACGGTGCTGCTTAATGGACAAACCAGCATCTCATACAGGGGGTATCCTGGCCCCGTGACCCTAACCAGGATATGCGGTTAGAAGATGGATGGATGGTTGGCTAATGGACGCTATGCTAATTTTAACGCTGCTATGGCTGCTGAATCTCATGCAGGATCTTGCGTTTCGCCTTGAACCAGACAGTGACCTGAGACAGTCACCCCTTCCCACATCGGCGACGACGGCACAGAGAGGCCAGGAAAACTACCGCGGTTTGAGCCACAATGCCAGCATGGAAAAGACATCAGGCGTCTGGAAGCTTGGCTGGCGTTTCCAGCGTGGGAATCGAGCGTAGTCACTCCGCACCCTGGAAACCCAGTGAGGTCATGCCTGGCAAAGGAGCACCTTCCCCTTTACTCTGATCGTTAAAACACAGTGACACCATGCGCCCCAGCCCCCTAAAGTGACAGCCACATTTCCGAAAGGAAAGAAAGATCGATCCGAGGTGTGAGGCAATCTATCCCCCACAATGCTTTGCAGCAGCAGCTCTTGCAGTCTGAGTGGTACGAATGATTCTTTGCTAACCGTCAGATCAGCGTGCAGCCATCGTTATGGGAAGGCCTGTGCCTCTGATGATGCTCAGTACTTTACAGAGATATTAGATACCATTAATGTCTTGTCACAATTAAAGTGGAAATAAGTTTGGGGTGGAACGCGTCCACTTTAAGTAGAGCTGCCACGTGACTCAGCCCCATTTTCAGGCCGAATCCCTTTGCGAACAGTGCTAGGCACTGACGTGCAAAGATCCACCCAGGACGAGCCTTCAGCTGCACACCCAGAGACTGGCTCTCGTGCATAATCTGTGAAAGGAAGCAGCACACACTCTCGCACGCCCGCATGCCACTGCGCAGCGCCTGGCTCCCATGCATTTTAAGACGGCACTTTCCACGCTATTCCGCTTCCACCTCCTTGGCAACCGTTGCCAAGCTGCGAGGCGCTAAACCGGGCTACCGCATCTCCTCCCCCAGCCCTCCATTTCGGGCATCTAAACAAAAGGACGCTGGTTACCTAGCAACACACCATGGCTGCTGCTCTCAGAAGGCATACAGTAACCGTATACAGTACTGCAGACAGAGCTGCATCATAAATCACGGGCCAAAACGAAATTTATAGGGGGAAAAAATGAGTATTTCTGATTACCGTCTTTACTCATCTGCAAAAAGTTGCAGAAGACCTTTTTTACAGTTCATCATGCGAGGCAGGCATCCTCTGGACGGTGCAGAGAAGGAAATAAAATCGGAAGAATTTAAAGACCACGACGGCAAGTTAGTTTATATTAAAATAGACATCTGGCAGCGTGAAGTTCACGGTGCTATAAAAATTCAGTCCAGAAGGAATTCTGATGGAGGAGAGACCTGTTAAACCACCTATTTTAGGCTAAAAAGCGTTATTCCAGTTTATAACCAGTGTCTGATTTTTGAGGTCTCTTGCCATAGTAGCACATTCGTCATGCTGGCTTCACTGGAGTAAAATGTGCGACGTGGCCGGCTGTCTGGCAACCGCACCCGGTTCCGTGCTATGGGAACCCCAGCGCCATTCTCGCCAGCGGGGTGTGTAAAGACGCCGAGGCACAAAGAACACGCTCTGCTCCTAGGGAGGCACCCAGTGTGCATTCCGCCTGCATGTGGCCCGTATGCCACAGAACGGACAAAAACCAATGAGTGTTGTTGGAATCTACGTGACCCTAATGTCAGTCGCCATGGCGGTGAGAAAGGACACATTCCCCACAGATGCATGTGTGCATATAAACATGCATTTACTTTACACACCTCACACTACTGCATATTATTAAAGAGCAGTAATGCACAATGGGGGCCAGCTCACACTCTGCAATACAATCCTACACCTAGCAAACAAAGGCTTTTGTTGCTTGGGCCACTGATTCCATCTGACAGGCCTGAATTACAATCGGGGCGTGAGCCAGCGACCTGCCTGTAAGCACCACTCACCACACGGCTTATGGGGGCAGGAACAGCCCTGCGTCAGGCTTCAGGGCCAACACTCTCTCCCCCTCCCTACTCCTCCAGGAAGCCAGCTCAGGACTTAGACTGCACCAGCATCTGGGTGATGGGATGGGGGCCCCAAGGACACCCCACATCAGGTGAAATTAATTTCCTGACTGAACCGGGCCGGCAGGGCGCCAGAGCCCATGACACACCAGTACGTTTCGGCGGAGTGCGGAGCGGAGGTGCACACTATCTAGTCACCCCACCCTCGTCCCCCCAGGATCCATCAGGACAGCCACCCAGGGGGGGGGCGGGGGTCACAGGACCACAGCATGCCAGAAAAACCAGAACATCATGCAGCTCACACTCAGCACGTAGAACCTGGACGAGAGGCTGAGTCAGTCAGCCAGCTGGCGAGGTACGGTCGGTGGCACCATCACAACCGATGACAGGTTTAAGATGAGATGAACTGTATTGATCTCAGGGGGTAATGCTGGCACTTACAGCAGCGAGGCGGATGGGGAGCCAACGGACATATAGTGCGATCATAGTGCAGACAAAAAGCACACTTTGTACTAACAAAACATCCTGAAAAAGACTATAAAAATATTACGGATTATGGAAATAAGTTTTCCCAACATACTGCAAAAAGATCATACTCTGAAGGGGGGGGGGCTGTGAGGAGACGGCGGTCAGCGGCAGAGGCATCTCCCCGGAAATGATCACAACGATAGCTAACCCCGCCCCTGCCCCACAGTGCCCCATATTTAATTTCAAGGTAGCGGTTATCGTGGCTCTGACACACTCAGGAAACGCAATAAAACCAGAGGTAAAAATAGCTCGTCCCCGAGGAGGATGAGGAATGGTCCGGGAGCCGGCGGCGCAGAGGTTTCTAGCTACAGCAGCCACGCTCAGTTGCCACAGCGACCAGCCCATAACAGCATCTGCAAATCAAACTGGAGTAATAAGGTGTCTACCGTGTCACCCCCTCCCCGCCTGCGGTTTTACTACCGAACGTGCGGCAGGAAGCGTCTCGCTGTAAACCACAGGAACCTCTGAGGCGCTCGCAGCCACGCCACACTTGCCACCATGTAACACCAGGTTACCCACGATGCACTGCGGTGCCTCTGGAAATTCACATGGTATGCATGATGGTGTCTCAGTCCTGCAGCGAATTTTCCTTCCAAGGCCTGACCAAGAGTACAGGCACAAACAGATCCGATGTTTTTGGGACGGCAGCAGCCTTCCGGAACCTGCGGCCAAACCGACAGGCGAGGCTGAGACTGGTTACTCTAGGACAGCTTTGCGCCCACGATAGGCCACATGTAACTGAGAACTGCGCTTGCTTCCTTTCTTTAAAATAAATGACTAGCTTACAGGATCAACGCACAGGACTGCGGAGTGCAGGCGGGCAGCCCCGGGGGATCAGCAGGGCAGATCCTTTTTCGGTCCTGTCCGGTAGGTATGGTCGCTATTCTTCATGACCACCCCGGGCAAGCACATGCCCAAATGCTTCATTATATCGAAGCACAGCATTAGCAGGAATACTCTACTCTGAGTTGGGATAACAAAAAATTAGAAGGTAACTATGTTTAACAGCACAACACTTAATATATGCAAATTCATGTATAATTTCGGAAAGCTTACATTTCAGTAAGGTCCTAGTCTTCTTTACCGAAGAGGTAGGACAGTGCTGACTGTATGATGCTGGACATTCCATTTTGTATAATACAGTCCAATACAACCTGGAATTTTGGCATGGAGAACAAGATGGACTACAGGGTTTGTAAAAGGGGAATTTAATCAGATGATGTATAACCAGAGAAAGACAGAGAGGCCAAGAGAGGTGGGAACAGGCAGAGGCAGAGAGAGAGAGAGAGAGAGAGAGAGGCAGGAAGTAAGGACGGGCTGGGAACAGCAGAGATGGGAAAGCAGGCACCTGCACTTGTAAAGGCTACATTCTGTGCCATAATTAACTCTCCACTCACACACACATCCATCATCTCCAGCACGCTGTAGCTCTGATTCCAGGAAAGCGGTTCTGGGGGGCTGGGGCTGGGGGTGCTGGGAGATTGGCTGGCTCAGCTTCAGGGAGGCAGATTACATTCGGAGAGGAAAATTGCCCCAGCCTTCATAAAGGACATCGCAGCGGCCCGGCAGTGACCTTTCAGCCGGGTGAGGGCCGGCGCTGTAATTACAGGTCAGCGGGGGACCAGCGGAGCCGTCCATCCGGGCCCGGCACCGTGGGCCTCGTGACCGTCCTGCAGGGAAGTGCTGAGACACCAGGCTCAGCTCGCTAGGTGCCCATCACAAAGGTGCTTTCAACAACAGTGACTGCGGACTGTGTACTGTGTAGCGGTAACCATCGCACCACAGCCATGCTTATGCCTGCAGCTTCAATCCCCTTCATTCTGACTCATGTGTAAGAAACATGTCACCCCCACCCAGGACAAGAAGCCTCCATTCTGATCCATGTGGCTGCCCAGTGCGAGCCAGCAGGATAGTGCGACATACAAGCTTATGAGCATTTCCAACATTTAATGTGCTTCTGCCAAAGCAGAGAGATCAAAGGTCGCAAAAGTATCCCTGGCAACTAGAAAATCTCAATAACGTCGCGGGGATGTCCCCAAGAAACAGAGCTAGGAACCATAAATCACGTTAGGATTGACGGGAAGTCCCCATATAGGCAGCGGTACAAACACACGGGTGAGTGTGGGCCGAGTGTCTGTGCATGCGTGTGCGCAGACCCTTTGTTTGAAATGGGCTGGAAAAAGAGACAGTCACAGAAAAAACGCAGTGCTTTGGGCCAGCTTTGTTCCAATTAACATTTATAGTGTCCTATAGTGTGTATTCCAAAGCCTGTGGTGAGAGACAGGGCAGGCAGCCATAGTAATCATCCCCCCTCTATTTTTATTTGTTTGTTTATCTTTTTTTGGGGGGGGGGGGTTAATATTTAAGCGTGACTGTGGCCGGTAGAGGAGGCAGCGAGATTCGGGGGCAAGCAGATGCTCTTTCATCCCAGATCTCATTTAGATACTGTCCAGGAGGACGAGACCCTAATGAACCCCAGACTGTGAAGCAGGCAGCGTTCAGGAGAACACGGCCGGCGAGCGGCCAATCCATCCATCCACCCATCCATCCATCTATCCCTGAGGCAGCACACTAAGAGCCCAGAACTTCCAGCACTCGATGCTGACTGAAGACACACACGGATGTCAAGGCTGCTGTGTCTTTCCGTGACAAGGCAATCAGCCGTGCCTGTATCCTGGCCGCCGAGCTAGCGTATCCCGCCAAGCGGCTCTCCCAAAACGGCACCCGCAGATGTAGCCCATTCTGTAATGGGACGTTCAGACTTGCCTTCCTTTGCAGAGGTAAACGTACAAAAACAAAGCCATAGGAGCGGACAGAGGTAGGGGAGCAGTTAAACAGCAGATGAGATTATACATATGCACCTATGCCATTTTCCTTTGTATGTCAAGCTGCACTGCCCCTGAGCTTCCCTCAGCGAGACATGCTGCAGGGCTGTACTCCAGCGGGAGAGCACTACTGCCATCAAGTGGTGAAAAGTGGTATTACATCCAACAAAACAAGGCCAACTAATTCCGAACCCTCAATGCAAGGCCATTCAGAAAAGGCTAGTTTCAGAGTCCACAATGAGTGCTGGAGAGTGACTGGGAGATGAATGAATTCCCTGAAAAGCCATCTAATGCTGTACATCACATATCCTGTAATTACCATGCCTTCTCCTCCAATGACTCAATGTAGCTCTAAAAAAAAAAAAAAAAAAAAACAGTAAACACCCCCCACTTAATAATTCAATCTTAAATAGTTGGTGGTGTGGTTGATGACTGTCTCAGGTAGCCAGGAAAGCAGCAACTCCTGTTCCGTTTCCCTCCAGCGATGCAGCCATTTAGCATGGGGGGGAGGTCCTGAGGAGCCCCGGCATACACAGCTGGGCAGGACAGGGGAATGACAGCACAGGCCTGAACCTCCGTTTCTGTGACAGTGTTATATCACTTTAATGGAGCCCTACTCGCCTATGAGATCCAGGGTGAGATTTTTAAGTGATTACTATAAACAAGCCAGGCATGCATCGCAGACAGGGCGCAGGGCGACGGGCGCGGCAGGCGACGGGCACAGGGCGATGGGCACAGAGCGGCGCCAGCAGCTTGGCCTTCACAGCCTGGTCTGAGCGCTGCGGTTGCCACAGAGCTGATCACTGGGGAAACGGAAAGGGAAGGGCACACACTGCAGGAGGGAAGTCACGTCTCCGGGTTGCCATGGAAGGCCCGGAGGGGGGGTTTACAGCTGCAGTTACTGTCGGGGGTGGCTGGACGGCCCAAAGGAAACAGGGCCCGCTCTGTCAGTCAGGCGTACTCGCTCGCATACACCCGTCCATGGCTGGGGGGGAGTGGGGCAACACCTAACCCTGCCAAAAAATTAAAAGCCACTTTCCTTAAAACCATGACAATTGCATTTTAATTGTCAGCATAACAACAGATGACCTTTAGCGATAAGTGCCAGGGCATCCTATAGGCAACGTCCACGCAGGTCGCTGCATGGGGGGTGGGGGGGGGCTGAGGCTCTGTCCCAATGAACACATCCTTAGGAACAGTCGCAGGGTGTGCCTGTGACAGGCCACGCCACAAGCAGAGCAAGGAAGCCTCCATCCTAACCCCCCCACCACAGCTCTTAGTTGCTGCCCCTGGACCCGCAGAAAAAGAGGAGGCGGCCCAGCTAAACAAGGGGAAGCACTGACCTGCTGGTGAGCGTGCTCTCCGGCACGGGGCTGCAGAAGACACAGGGGCGAGGCGGCGAGACGGGGGGGGGCTCAGCCCCGTCCAGAGTCTGTGTGGTTCCAAGTCTGCACAGCAAACAAATAGGTTGACTAACTAGCTAACTAGTTAAACGACTATTGCTCCAGCTGGAGAGGAATTACAATATGGCAGGGAAATTAACCCCATTATATATGTATGTATGTATGTATGCATG